>JANEYF010003168.1:0-383898 GCA_029963845.1 Rhamnusium bicolor
ATAACGTATTAATAAAATAGAAGGAAAGCGATCATAACATTTTATAAACTTGAGTTCTTCTTAATAAACATGAAGTGCTAAAGTCGCGAGCTTGTGCATATAGCCTCTGCTTTGCATTTCGAATTAATTTCAACTCTATGAAAAAATTAATACATTTTCATCTAGAGAAATTTTTGTATGACCTCTGACACTTGCTTTCATAAAACTACGTGACTATTTAATTCCGTTTTAATACCTAATTGACTTCAAAACTATGAATATGAAAGCACAGTATAATACCTGATTATGAATAGTTACATATATAATTAGTGACCGTTTAGTTCCTTTTTTGTGTCCAAAATATCAAAAATGACTTTAAAAAATGTAATTAAATGATCATTTATGAAAGCGCCATAGTAACTGCATAACCTTGAGTGTCTAATCTGAGCACGCCCCTGCGGCTACAATGCAAGAAGTTTAAACTAATTTGAGCTTCTTAGCTGCGACACAAGATTCTTGGCTGCTGTGAGACAGTTTATATGAACAGTTCTAGGACGATACATAAATTGCGCAGAACCTGGTGCCCACTTCTCTTAGTTCTGAACGATCCACGAACCGTTCTACATGAAACCCGAACGCTTCAAATTAACTTACGCTGTTCACCTATAGAGGGACAACTTCTATTGGTGTTGATACTGTCGTTTGTCAATTTTAAATAGTTTGGTTTGCTAGATTTGTTATTTGACTATATTTGTTATAGATTAGAACAAAAAAACCTGGACATCAGTTCAGTTCAATTTTCAAAAAATAACACAATGAGTATGAGATCAAATAATTACTTGTAATCGAATAATTCACCGACCGATTATCGCTATCTTAGAAGTAATTCTTAAAATGAAAGTGAAAAACTACAAAAAACTAAATATTTCATCGTATACACAAAAAGTAAGACTCATATATTATTGCGGGAATTTACACACATTCCATTTTAAATTTATTGTGGGGACTCATATACACAAGTTTTATTTGGCAATTAAAGTGGGTACACATATACACAATTTATATTACATATAAGATGTCCCCACAATAACTTTAGGAGTGTATTCGAAAACGAGCGAGTGTATTGTAAAATGAAAAATACCTGCGTAATCAGCATGACGTAACCTACATGGCTACGTATACACTTTCAAAGTCCCCACAACATTGTAAATATCCTGTGTCCCCACAATGACTTGAAGACATGTATAGGTGTGTGTGTGTGTGTGTGTGTGTGTGTGTGTGTGTGTGTGTGCGTGTGTGCGTGTGTGTGCGTGTGTGTGCGTGTGTGTGCGTGTGTGTGTGCGTGTGTGTGCGCGTGCGTGCGCGTGCGTGCGCGTGCGTGCGCGTGTGTGCGCGTGTGTGCGCGTGTGTGCGTGTGTGTGTGTGTGGAGTAATCAGACAAAACCACATAAATCCATTTTTTTCTTAAAATGAGTTAATGATGGTTTCTAAATGTTTAACATCAGATAAATCCAATCGTAATATCAGAATCAAGCTAAACCAGATAAATCATAAATAAAATCGTAGTGCAAACCGGGTATTTCAAGCAAAATCAGATAAATCCAGAAGTTATAATTTTTAATGCATGCTTCAATCAAAACCAGATAAATCCATCCATAACAATGTCAGTCATTATTACCTACCGTTATAACGAAGTTATCTTTATTTCATAGTTTATTTTTTGACTTCTCCACGTTAAATGTCCTTTACGTCCCAAGCTATATGTTGTAAGCGGGACCACAGAACAGTAGGGCTGTGTAAGCGGCTGTTTACCTATTTGTGTGTGTTAAGAAAGTATTTTAAAGTAACAGTGTCACAGATCAAACAAAACAGTATCGTGAAATTGTTTTCGACTACTGTTAAACAATGGAGAAAATAGATATGAGCATATCTGTGAGGGAAGGTAATCATATTATTAAATAATTATTAATAAACTGTTTACTGATGATTTTTTTCTTTAATAGGCAGTACAGGAAGCCGTGTTAAAATTGCCAAAACACCTCAAAAAGTAAGGTTACGTAAGGATAAAAAGTATCTTGACAAAGATCCAGGGTTATTAACATTTAAAAGGCCTTGTGATCATAACACCCGAAGCTACAAGTGCAATAATGTTACGTTAAGTGATAAAAAATGTATACGAAAAATTTTTTATAATGTCTCCGTTAAAGTTACACAGGATATTAAACTTTGTCATATGATCGGTGTTTGTTCAGTACAAAGGAATCGTCCCAAAAAAAATATACCTAAAGATCGCCTTAACATAACAGCATATAAAAACCAAAGAGAAAAAATCGGTCAGAGTATACCAGATATTTTTCACTTCCAGTTTGGGTATTACAAAAAATCGTCTTAACACGGTTGCAAAGATTGTTCACGAAGGAAGAGATCCCAAAGATAATCGTGGTGGTGATAAAGTATCAAAAAAAATCAGAAGATAAAAAGAACACAATTAGAGAATTTATTGGGAATCTGCAAGGACGAGAAAGTCATTACAATCGAAAAAAATCTAAAAGAATTTATTTGTCTCCCAATTTAAATATCGCGAAGTTACATAAAATGTATAATAATTTGCATGATGAAAACAATAAATCAAGTAAATCTATGTTTACTAGAATTTTTTTCCGGGAATTTAATACAGGATTTTCATCACCTGCTGCGGATTGTTGTTCTCTATGTGTTCGTCTTAAGCCTAATATCAAAACCGAAAAGGACGCAAAGAAAAAAATAAATCTGATCTCATGATTGAACTAAGAATTCATAAAAAAAAGGGCAGCTGCGTTCTATTCGTTGACTAAAGAAACTCCTCCAAATTCTATCACTTTCTGTTTTGATATGCAGCAGGTTCAACCGTTAACCCGCACCCCTATTTCGGATGCCTTCTACTGTCATCAGATAAGTTTCTATATTTTTTGCTGCGTTGGAATGAACTCTAAGTTTTCAACTTTCTATACCTGGACAGAAGATCTAGCCATTAAAGGGTCAGTTGAAATAGGCTCCGCACTTTTAAGCCACCTAGATTCTCTAGATTATCAAAATATTAATGTACTGAGATTATTATGTGATGGCTGTGGAGGGCAGAATAAGAACTCCCATATTATTCATGCCCTTTATTTTTGGCTGAAAGTAGTCTCCTCCTGGATTAAAAGAAATTTAGATAACGTATCCCGTCCGGGGCCATAGTTTTTTACCCGCAGACAGAGCCTTTGGTCGTGTAGAAAAGTGTTTACGGAAAAATACGACACTAATAAAAAAGGAAGAATATTGTAACATATATTCAGAGTTTGGTAATGTAAAACAACTTGGGATGGACAGGAAGCTGTATGATATTAAAAAGTTAGAAAATAGTCTAAAAAAAGGTTGTAGGTATATCTGACTATAAGAGAATACTCATCCGAAAGGAAAACAAGAAGGCAAAAAATATCATGAAAATACAATGCTACCAGAATTTCAGATATGTAGCTTTGAATGAAACACCAAAAAGTATATTCAAAAGAGAAAAAATAGATCCTAAGGAATTAGAAGAAATTGAGTTAGGCCGTCCCCTTCCGGACAAGAAGAAAAAGACTCTTGGTCATCTAATGGCACAACAATTTGATGCCAATTGGATGGAGGATGCTAACTTGAGTTGGTACAAACAAATATTGTGTGATACTGACAGGAATGGGTCCAAAGAAAATGAAAATGAAGAGGAAGAATGTGACTGTCTAGAGGATGACATCGGTATGCACATCTGAAAAAACATTTTCTTAAAAAAAAAATTAAATATTTGTTATTTTTTTTATAATAAAGTCTCACTTAGTTTATTTGAAATGGTTATAAATTAAATAATTTTTATTTGCGAGTTCAGGCAAAAGTAGATAAATCCTTTCGATCAAGCAAAACTAGATAAATCCATTTTTTTTATTATCAATAAATTCTATGGGATTAAAAAAAACTTCTCAAATTCCTCTTTTAAGGTTCGTTAACTAAGCTTTGTAGAATCCATGTGACATTTTCTGTTTAGATATTAGGATCTATCCAATATCAGTTTTTCCTTAATAGCAGAAAATTGGTTATAATGGATTTATCTGGTTTTGCCTGATTGCTCCATAATATATATATATACAGGGTGATTCATAAGTAATAGTACAACACTTACCTGTAGATAGTAGGAGTCAAAATATTAAGATTTAGCCAATAACGCCTTAATGAAATGTTGATAAGTAAAAAGATACAGGGTGTTAGAGTTAAAAGTATTTTTTTTATTTTCCTTTGTAATTTAATCAATTTTTAACATTTTATTATGAAAATTGGTGGGTGGGGGTTATTTGTGGTTGGAAATCATAAAACACCTTCAACTTTGGTCTAGCTCCTAGAGGGCGCTACGTACGCTACCTTTAATGTGTTAAAAGGGCCGTAACTTTTTCACCCGTACATTTACTGCAGATTTCGCATAAACCTTTAGGTCCTTTATCATTTCTTAATAAAAGAGGTATACTTGTTTCAAGTCTCTAAGTACAACAGGATTTGAGAAAAGTGCAAATCAAGAGTTGCATGCAAATTTTTTAATAGCCTTTTGAAATAATAATTTTTAAAAGTAGGCGTTGTGACACAGCATTATCACAGTAAATAAAGAAGCATATTTATCAAGTAGGCATAAAACAAAAAGTACCTGTCAAACAATCAATCTTTCAAACAATAATTAGTTGTTGCGTAGTTTTATTTAGTTAAGTGTTGTGTTTTTTAATTATTTCTAATACTGTTTTATAAAAAATGCCTCGCCATACATTATTTTTGAATTCTGAAATGAGAGACACGGTTTGTGTATACGCGCAAGTAAATTTTTGTGGCCATGCTGCAGCTCGAAAGTATTTAGAACTGTATCCAAACAGAAGGCAGCCTGATCATAGGTTATTTAAAAATCTTTCTGATTGTGTGCGAGAAACAAGTGCATATCACCCAAAACGTGATATTGCTGGTTGTCCAAAAAGAATATCTATGGATCAAGAAGAAGAAGATGTTTTAGTTCGTGTGGCAGAAAATCCGCAAGTAAGTACGCGGCGGTTATCGGTAGCAACTGGTTTAAGTCAATCATTAATTCATAGATTGTTAAAGAAAGAAAAACTGGAACCATATCACTTTACTCCAGTGCAAAATTTGTTACCTGGTGATCTTCCACAAAGGTCGCAGTTTTCATTATTTTTACGTAACAAACAAAATGACGACCCTATGTTTATGAAACAAATATTATTTACGGATGAGGCCACTTTTACCAGGCGTAGAGTATTTAATTGGAGAAATAGTCATTCGTGGGAACTTGAGAATCCTCATTTATCCAAAGAAAACCACTTCCAGCACGAATTAGAATAAATGTGTGGTGTGCTATCATTGGAGATTGCGTACTAGGGCCGATTCAATTTCCACCAAATTTAAATGGTGAATCCTATCTGGACTTTTTAGAAAACATTCTTCCTGAACTCTTATATGATGTTCCATTAAATTTAAGAAACAATATGTGGTACATGCAGGATGGGGCCCCAGCACATTATTCGGTAGAAGTACGTAATTATCTAAATATGCACTATCCACATCATTGGATCGGTCGAGGAAGTGAATTTCCTTGGCCACCTCATAGTCCTGACCTAAATCCTTTGGATTTTTACTTTTGGGGCTACTGTAAGCATTTAGTATACAATAATAACATAAATAATCGGGAAGAATTATGGGGAAAAATTTGTGAAGCTGTGGAATCTATTAGGGAGAACAGAGAATCGTTATTTAAAGTTAGACAATCTCTAAATAAACGTTTAAGAAAATGTATTGAAGTTAATGGTGGTCATGTTGAATATTTATTATAGTATTCATTTTTAAGTTTTTCTTATTATTGTTTGAGTTCTTATTAGTTGTGATTTATACATAGTTTACAATTTTGAATTAAATTACTTACTTACTCGTTAAAAGTTTTGTTTTAATGTCTGAAATGTTGAAGAATTGTTAAACGTTATACAACCAATTACCACATTAGCGGTATTAGCTGCACAAAAAAATAGTATTTACCAACTAAAGAGTGTGGAATTTTGCCGCGAAAATAATTTTTCAAATTGTATAATGAATTTGCATGCAACTCTTGATTTGCACTTTTCTCAAATCCTGTTGTACTTAGAGACTTGAAACAAGTATACCTTTTTTATTAAGAAATGATAAAGGACCTAAAGGTTTATGCGAAATCTGAGTAAATGTACGGGTGAAAAAGTTACGGCCCTTTTAACACATTAAAGGTAGCGTACGTAGCGCCCTCTAGGAGTTAGACCAAAGTTGAAGGTGTTTTATGATTTCGCACCACAAATAACCCTCACCCACAAATTTTCATAATAAAATGTTAAAAATTGATTAAATTACAAAGGAATATAAAAAAATAATTTTAAATCTAACACCCTGTATCTTTTTACTTATCAACATTTCATTAAGGCGTTATTGGCTAAATCTTAATATTTTGACTCCTACTATCTACAGTTAAATGTTGTACTATTACTTATGAATCACCCTGTATATATATATATATATATATATATATATATATATATATATATATATATATATATATATATATGTATATATATATATATATATATATATATATATATATAGATTTTTCTAAAAAAATTGAGCCACTTAAAAATTCATACAATCCTGATCCACTGATTTACTGTGATATTATGTGAATAGAAGTGAAATATATTTGTTTAATCATTCCTATCTAGTTAAAAAAAATTGTAGCCCGAATATATTGACTTTTTGAAAATGAACATTTTGTATGTTTTGAAAGGCTGTACAATCTAAACGAATTGAATTAGAACATAACGGTTTGAACATCCAATGGCATCAATTTCTAGTTTAACCGGAAGTATGAATTTCCTGTTTTGAGTTACTTTCGGTTAAACCGGAAGTCAACGACATTAGATAGATTATTAAATACTAAGATAGAAATGAGCAAACCGGTTTGTTCTAATTCAAAACATTTAGATTTTATCGCCTCTCAAAATGTGTAATATGCTGATTTTCAAACATCAATATGTCGAAAACAGGTGAATTTAGGAACATGGTATGGTAGAAATTATGCTTAGAATTTTCTGTAGAATCAAAAAATTTGGAAAATATATCGTATGTTCTATTTAAAATAAGAAACTTTCTAGTGGCCCCAAAAAAAAAAGCATCACCTGTACATATAAAAATAGTCTAAAATAAAAATTTGTTTTATACCAATGAACTATGTTACTTTTTTCCCAGTTTCCAAGGTAATGTATAAGGTCATCTTATGTGAGCCACCCTCTATTTTAATTTCCCATGTATTTATAGCTTCTTCATTACAGAATGACGAGAATATTATTTTTGGCAATAATGATGTTCCATGCAGCGAAGCAGTCTGTATGTCAACCACCTGCTGGCGGTGGCGCAGCCGAAGGGGGCCTTCCACCTAACAGAGGGTTTCAGTTGAAATGTACAGATGAGTACGCGTATGAAGATCCTGGCCTTGTGCATCAATTTACTAACAATGCTCCTCCAGGCTACGAAGTTTTGTCCGTAGAACCTTGTATATATCCAGGGAAGAATGCCCACCGATTCTTGGTAAAATACCGATCGTTAGGACCGCGACGGTGTGAACAGATCAGCATAGTCTACGTGCATATAAATAACTATAAACCACAACACAGCAATGTAGGATCAATTTGCGTTGTTCCCGGTGGATTTATCGTCGAATATAAGAAATACTGCAAATGTGTTCGCAAATCTTATAGACGAAGACGGTCTTGGCGGACCCAAGCCTTAGGTCTCGGCCACACAGAAGAGCGGGCGAGCGTCAAGCGGGCGGTGAGCGAGCGAGCGAAATTTTTAAACACTCAACTACAATACAAGTGGCCACACTAAACTTTCGCGGGCGGACGACATTTAAGCGTGCAGCGGGCGATTTATTAAAAATCAAATCTGTTTGAATTTAGAGCGTGCGAATTTTGTCATCGGGTCTCCGAATTTTGTCGAATACCACCGAATGTAACACAAGTAAATATGTTGTGCGCTTCATGCTTATTTAGCCAGTATTATTTCAATTATTATTGAGAACAGTTAAGAGTGTGAAAATGTGCAGCAGTAGCAACAACGTAAACAAAGAACTACTTATATCCGAAGTGCAAACACGGAGACCTTTGTGGCAAGATAGTCATCCTCTCCATAAAAACAAAAATGCTATTGAAAAATTATGGCAAGAGGTTGCTAAGGCATGTAATTGTAATGGTAAGATTCGCACTCCCGCTTCAAAAACGTCACAAGTCGAAAAATTTTATATTTTGGTTTATTGTACTAAACGACTGGAAATACAACGCTCTTTTATCTTAAAAAGTGTCACAAGTGAATTTCCATAGATAAATCCTAGATGTCGCTAGTGTCATTTTTTAATACTAGCAAAATGCTTAAATATTTATGACCAAAAGTGACACTTCTCAGTTTGTTCCTGGTGATTGATGTGGTAAGGTGTTTTTAAGAACTTTAAAAGTGTATTATTTTGAATTGTGTCAGTTTTTAATTGCAAAATTGTTACAACATTACCTTCATTGTGAGATTAAAGTGATATATTTTGAATTGTGACGGTTTTGAATTTAAAATTATGAGAAGATTGGCTTTACTGACAAATTAAAGTGGTCTATTTTGAATTGTGACGATTTCGAACTTAATACTTGAAGATCTACCAGTCCGACGACGGTGTGCCGTATTTTTAATTAAGACGTTTTTTAAGGTAGGGTTAATTTATTTTATAATGTTAAATTATGTATTATATAGATTATTTATGGGTAAAATGACGTGGTATCGTGATGTTGTTAGATTTTCTTATTAACTGAAATACATTTAATTTGGCATGTTGTTGGTGAGTTTTTCTATTTAAATCTCACATTTTTACAAATAACATTTTTTCCTAAAAATGTATTTCTTCATTGTCTACGATCTTCCTTTCTTTAATCTATAATTAAAAAAATATTTTGAAACTGATTTTTTTCACCGCCTCGTAAATTTTGTATGAAGGCATACATTTTTTACAGATTTTATCATGAGTTTGAGCCGCTCCAAGCTAATGGTGGCTTTAAGCACCAGGCATCATACAACTAAATCTTTGATCAATAACGGTAATAAAAAAAGAACTATATCCTTTACTTTATTTAGTTTTATATTACTTTTTAGGTAACGTTAGTGTTGTACAACCCAGCCTGTCGAGAGAAAGAAAATGTTTCCTCAAACCCATCAATATCAGATAATAATAATATCATTACCCAACTAGATAGATCACGAAAATTGCAACTTGCTAATAGTAAAACTGACAACAATAATAGGAACTGAAACAGTAACCAATACCAATGAGGGTAAGACAAATAAAACTATAATTTTATAACACTTTTTAGATAACCTTAGTGCGTCACCACTCAGCACATCCAGAGGGAATACTTCCTTGAGCCATGCTATATTATCAGATATCACTAATCAACTAGATACATCACAAAAATTACAACTTGTTGGTACTGAAATTGACGACAATGATATAACTGAAGCGCTGACCAATAAAGGTAAAAAAAGATGTGTATATTTTGTGATTTTCTATTCTTTAAAACTTTTTTAGATAATCTTTGTGTTTCACTACCCAGCACATCCAGAGAAAATATTTCTTTGACTCCGGCTATATTAGATAATTTCACCAACCCACTAGGTGCACCACAAACACCACAACTTGTTAATGAAGAAATTGGTGACAATCATAATTTTATATCGATATATAATCCTAACCAACCAATAAGACTTCACATTACAAGAGCACCGCCACGGAATTATCGTGTGTCTCCTATTCACAGTGAGGAAAGCGATGTTGATGACTTTGATCGAGATCCAGATTTTAGAATTGAGGACTTGCAAAACCGTAATTTAGAAGAATCCGATAATAGTGATGCAAAACAAAACAAAGGCAGTGACATAGAGGCACAAGAACATAGCGACGGATAACAAAATGAGATTACCGACAAGAAAAGAGGAAGAGAGAGAAAAGCAAATCCCGCTACATGGGGTATTGGACAATCGAAGCTAAAGCGTAATTCTGGATTGGCATATACATCTGCATCTAAGACTAAAAAAGAATTTCAAGCTAGAGAACTTCGTCCTCCATGCAATGAAATTTGTAGGCTAAAGTGTTCGGAAAAAATAACTGAAGATCAGAGCAAGACATTTTTCGAAGCTATTGGGCCCTTGCTGATTTAGGCAAACAGTGAAATTATATTGCTGCATATACAGAAGATATTAAACCTAAATATCGGTATTCATCAACCAATGATTATCGTCGACTCAATAATGCCTTTTATTTTGAGGTGAATGGACAACGAATAAGAGTATGCAAAATATTTTTCAGAGCAACTCTTGATATTAATAATCGTACAATACGGACTGTCCTGCAAAAAAAGAATAGCAATGGTTTTGTGTTATCAGATTTGAGGGGCAAGCATGAAAACCATCATAAGGTTAGTCAAGAAATAAAAGACAGCGTACGTGCTTACATTGACTGAATTCCACGAATTGAGTCCCACTATCTCAGAGCCCAAACCACTCGAAAATTTATCGATGGAGGAAGAACCATATCTGATATTTATCGAGATTACAAAAAAGACCGTATTCATTCTGATCTTCCATATTGTAACCTAGTTATGTTTAGCAAAATTTTTAATGAAGAATATAATATAGGGTTTTTTATCCCGAAAAAAGATCAATGCGATCTCTGCGTTTCTTTTCAGAATGCCAACGAATGTGAAAAAGAAGCGCTTCGGGAAAAATATGAAAAACACCAAAATGAGAAAAATTATCCAGGGAAGAAAAAGAAACAGACAAAAACAAAGTAAACGAAAATTATATTGTGGCAGTTTACGACCTGCAGGCGGTTCTCCAATGTCCCCGTGGGAATGTTTCAAAATTCTATTATAAATCCAGATTAAATAGTTTTAACTTTTCTGTTACCGATAAAATCTGGATTAACCCAGTGCTACTTTTGGCATGAAGGCGAAGGTAACCGGGGAGCAGAAGAGATATCAAGCTGTGTCCTCAAGTTTATTGAAACAAAAAGTTTGTCTAACGAGAAGTCTATGGATTTAAAATTTTACTAATTGTAAGACAATTGTTGTGGGCAGCAAAAAAACAAATTCATGACAGCTATGTACGTTTATGCCGTAATGAAATATGAGATGATTAATTCAATTACTCATAAATATTTCATAACAGGACATACCCAAAATGAGGGTGATAGTGTTCACTCCACAATTGAGAAGCAAATAAAACGGCCTCTTAGATCTGGTCCGATTTATGTGCCTTCACAATACGCATAACTTATAAAAACTATAAAAAAACGCGGGGAACCGTATCGCGTAAATGAATTAGAACATTCAGATTTTTTGCAATTAAAGATCTTATACACCAGTTAGGCCTTAACTTTAATTCAATCAGAGTAACTGAGATATGAATTCTCAAATTTCAAAATCGTGTCCAACTAAACTAAAATATAAAACTTCCTATGATTCTGAGTTTATTGAGGCAGATATTTAAAAAAAAAGAATTTACCAAAAATCGTTCCTGATCTAAAACAAACTTATAAAAATCCTCTCATGATTAAACAAAATAAAAAAAATGACCTTTTATACTTATTAAAAGAAAATCACATTCCTAAAGTTTATTCTCAGTTTTATAATAGTTTAAATGCATAAAAATGTTAAATGTTAATTTAGGTAAGTCTATTTCTTAGTTTAAATAAATTTTACTTTTGAAATCTGGCTTTTACTCAACATCCCCTTTATTCCATTTGCGTCGTAATATTCAATAAAGATCTAAATTTGAAATTAAAAGTGACACTTTTATTTATTTTTTTTTTTTAATTTGGTATTCAATTTTCAAACTCTACTGATAAAACAATATTGTTTTGATCTTATTATTGAATGGACTTTATTTCATTTACCTCGTTTTTTTAAGAAAAAAATAAGTACATGATATTGTAAATACGCACACAAATGATATATTTTTTTCAAAACTATACCTATTTGACTTATGACACTTTTGAAAGTGCATATAATTATAATTATTGAGGCAAATGGAATAAGTAATTTGCAAGTTCTTCGCGAAATTGAATTGCTGATGTACTTCCTCTATTATTCGTTCTTCCACCATGAGCAGGTCGATCATTACAGTCTAATTGTTGCATTACTTGACAATAATGAAGATCACTGTCGCCGTCTTTTTCCCTTATTAAATTGTGTTATTACACAATTTAATAAGTGCGCCTGTATATTTACAGGCGCACTTAATAAGTACGCAAGCTTTGTCAGGTAGTGTTTCTATATCTTTATTTAGAAAACGCCACTTGGTACACATAATTCCAAATGTACACTATACATTTCCTAGCACTAGAGAGACATTTGTTGAAGTGTTCTTTCTGAGGATTAAGGACTCTTTTTGGGTAGGGCCTCATCAAGTATGACTTCAAAGGATATGCTTCATCTCCTATTAAAATGTTCGGTAGTTTAATATTTGTGTTTGGTAAGTTGGCTGACTGAGGCACGTTAAACATGTTACTTTCCAAAAAATTGAATAGTGTTGATCCTGCAAAAGTTCCACCGTCACTTTGTTTACCTCGTCCTCCAACTTCTATCGTCAAAAATTTTTTATCTGCCTCAGCGACAGCTTGTAAAACCACAGAAAAGTAGTGCAGATAATTAAAATAATGTGATCCAGAATTCGTTGGACATTTAATCTGACAATGTTTTCCATCTATGGAACCAAAACAATTTGGAAATTTCCACCGATTATGCTATAACTTTTTTTAAATGTATTTCAGTAGGAACTGGCATAAATTCTGCAACTAATTTTTCCCATATAACCGCACAAGTCTGAAAAACTATATTGCTAATTGTAGATTTCCCTATTCTGAAGGAAAATGCCAAAGATCTAAATGAAGAGCCAGTTGCCAAGTATCTAAAAAAATAAATAAAAACAAGTAGTCATTTTTGCATATGTATTCATTGCTTTTAGTATTGCAATTAAAATCTCTGATTTTTTTTTAGTTTCTGATGCCAAAAATAAATGGAAAAATTTGAAGGATCAGTTTAGAAAGGAGGTTAAAAAAAATACCAGTTCCGAAATCTGGGGACCCCACGCCACCTGGGAAACCAAAATGGCAGTATTTTGAACAGATGTACTTCTTAAAAGATTTTGTTGTTCCTTCACAAACGCAAGGGAATTTACCAATCTTAAATGAAAATTCAACTGATCCTGAAAATGGACAGTGTAATGAATATGATGATATGAGTAAACAAGCTGAATATGATGATGTAATGTCTCCTCAACCCTCACATTCCTCAGGTCCATCACGCACACCATCAGGAAGCGGCTCAATTACTTACAAACGTAAGAGAAACAAAACAGATTTGCAAGAAGAATTTTTACAATTGGAAAATAGAAAACTTGAAATTTTACAAGGGGATTTTAAGGAAGACAATGCGGATTTGCTGTTTTTTAAAACTTTATTACCTCATATGAATTATAAAAAATTTTTATACAAGCATATCAAGTTATGTCCGAAATATCCTGATTTGGGGATAAAAGGCAAAACACAAACGTCGCAAAGTCTTGGTCAAACTACTCTGTTGCTGGGAACCCTACTTAAACATGTCGAATTATTAAAAAATTAATTATTTCCTCATATGAGAGCTGATGAAATAGGCCTTATAGTTAGAACAGATACACTAATATGTAATTATGGGTATTCCTATTTAAAAGGTAGAAAAAGTAAGGGAAATTTAGACTTGATACGACAAGATATGAGAAGATTAGCCAAACCATTAAAATTTGCTAGAAATCAGAATACAGAAATAAAAGATAGATAGATTTATTACGTCCACGTTTCTTTCAAATTATTATAAAAGGTGTAAATGAAATAGGTTGCTACAATGCTGAAACCGATATTTATCAGTCGCCCACTGTAGCCATAAATTTTGGGACACTCATTAAAAAATGCTGCGATCTGGCATATATATATTTGCTACAAAAGCAGGATACTAATGATCAAAGAAAAGAGCTGAAAATTTTGAAAACTGGTAACATCCCAATGGGCCAATGAAGTTTCGGCCCAAGCTGCAACTAACTTGAATGAAAAAAAGTGGAATAAAGATGATTTGCTGCCACATACTTCTGATCTTATGAAATTTAATAATTTTTTAAATCAAGCCGCAGAAGATATGAACGATAAATTAGTAGCGGATGAGGCAAATCTGTTGGCTTACAGTACTCTTAAAGATGTGCTGTATATACAAATAATCTTATTAAATAGAAGATGACCCGCCGAAGTGGCGCAGCTAAAAGTTCAAACCTACAAATCAATTAATTTAGATCCTAAGGAGAAAAATGAGTTTGAAAATTGTTTAACCGAAATAGAAAAAATGCTGTTAAATTCTTATAGTAGAATTGTAATTAGAGGCAAAAGAAGACGGGCGTACCCATATTGCTTTAAAAAAAAATGAAAAAATGTTTTGACTGTTTAATTAACGTACAACTTCATTCATAAAAATAACTTTGTCTTTCATACCAGTGGCCAAAATTGTATTGATGGAAGTAAAGTTTTGAAGAAATATGCAAAAAAATGCTGTGTGCAACGCCCAGAAACTGTTAGTGCCACTAAATTAAGGAAGCATTTGGCCACAGTAAATCAACTTTTACAATTCTCTGAAAAAGATTTAGAATAACTCTTAAAATTTATGGGACATACCCTAAATATTCACTGTAATTTTTATAGATTATCAGATAATATATATGAAACCGCAAAAGTATCTAAACTTTTGCTTCTTGCGTCAGAAGGAGGAATAGAGAAATATAAGGGCATGCAAGTGCATGCGTCTAAGTAGACAATTTCGATTTGATTCCTATTTCTCAAGAACCTGATCGTGTGGAAAACATTATTGCGGAAATAAGTGATAGAGCCATTGAAGATTCTCGTTCAAACCCTACTTTAGATCAAACACGTGCGGAAATTATAGAAAATAATGCAGATGAACTCATACAAATAACAAAAAAACGACGCATTTCAAGACAGCCATGGACTGTTGAACAGAAAAAGATAATTTCGAATTATTTTGTTAACCATATAAAATGCACACGAGCTCCAAAACAACAAGAAGTTGAGGAATTTATAGAAAAATATCCAGATAAGTTTCAGCATAGAAAGTGGATGTCAATAAAAGCAGTTGCTTTCAATATTTACATGAACAAACTGAAAACTTAAAATATTTTCCTGTGTTTTTGTTTTTAAATATTTTTGTTTAATTATAATTAAATTGCACGAATAATTGATTTCTCAGAAAAAAATATTTTTAGTCAAACTTGACTCATATTACCAAATTTTTTTTAACTAATATTAATTTGCGTTTAGTTAATAAGGTGTAAGAAAATTAAGAAAATAATTATGATTTTAGAGAAAATAAGTTTTAAAATTTGAATTTATAAAACATAGAAAATAAAAAAGCTTCTAAAAGAAGAAAAAAAAGTTAAAGAAACATTAGTCCTAAAATCCACGGTTGTCAAAATAGTAAAGGTTAAAAATCTAATTTGTACATTTTTTCTTTTATTATCTTGACAACAGCGATTTTTAGACAAAATGTTTACTGGACTTTTCTATCTCTGTTTTCGTTACAAAAAATTCTAAATTTCAAAATATTTTGTTTTCTAACGTCATATTTTCTTAATTTTCTCACACTCTGAACACACAATTTATTACTAAAATGAGTTTGACAACATGCATCAATTTTTACATTAATTTTTTTTGATAAATCGCTAATAAAAATGTTTTCTTCCCAGAGCGTGCATATTTGGCAAAAACTAACAAAAGTTAATTATTTTTTTAGTAGGATAATGTAAGAAATTTAAATAAATTAATTTTTTATATTTTTTATTTTTTCTTAACACACGTCATTTACCGTAAAGTTAAATAACATGACTCACATGCATATAATGCTCCCAAAAAACTAGAACTGAAAGAAATGTTAAGAAAAGAATGCATGGAGCTGAGTAAAAAAATTCAATCTGAAAGATATTGTTTTCTACAAAGTCGGAAGGACCCATAAAACAAAATATAATTTTTCAGTTTCTTATTTACTCTACGAAACCTTTTCTCAGTATTCCTTCTCCAGCTCCTGATTTTTTTGCATGAATACTTTGTTGAATGTACCTAAATGCATTGTTAGTAATAATAAAAAATATATTAAAATAATTAAAAACATCTTTATAAATTGAAAAAAATCATTTATACAAAAAATATCGTAAATGATAATTCTTTGTTAAAATTTAGATGGAATATAAAACAAATAAAAAATAAGCGTCAATGTTATACCTATTTTGACATTTTTCTGATTAGTAAATATTTATGAAATTGGCACGTATAATCCACAGTAAGGCGTTTTTACTACACTTATATAAGTTTTTGTATTCTAAATTTTTCTTTGTGCATTAACGGACTTATGAAATAAAAAGCTTTAAATAAAAAATATAATTTTTATTTTATTTTTTTTATTTTATTTGGTACACTATCCAACAGGTCCTCAGACCCAATTACAGAATAAGAATACTAGGTTACAACAAAAAAAAAAAAGAAATACAGTAGAGACTTAGCTAAGGTACTTAAACATCATACAGAAGACAAAAGGGAATACAAAGATAATATGGATAAAAGAAAACAAAACAACAACATTTTATCATTTGGACATATTTTTTTAAGACATTCTGGGTTACCTTTTCTTAAAAGCCAATTTGAGATTATATTAACTTTTCCATTACTTATGGTAAGATCCTCTTCATTGACTCTAGGTAATATTTTAGACTGATTCAAACTTGCATCAGAATTTTTTTGTATGTTCTCAGAAACCAGTAAAATATTTTCACTTTCTTGATGTAAATATTCATTTTCATAACCAAATTGATTTTTTTTCTGAGCTGGGTTGTCCGACACATGTAAATTGACTTTAGTCCTTAAGTATTGAG
Organism: Rhamnusium bicolor; assembly: GCA_029963845.1. NCBI lineage: Eukaryota > Metazoa > Arthropoda > Insecta > Coleoptera > Cerambycidae > Rhamnusium > Rhamnusium bicolor. The sequence continues at coordinate 17,089 of JANEYF010003168.1, forward strand.
GTCCTGATCGTCGAGAGAATCATTTAGGTTTTTCAGCATAGTACCTGAAACAAATTACTAGTTCTAAATATGCAGGATGCCTCATGGTAACTGTTTATTAGAATATTCAGAAAGTAATGCATAATAAGAAAATAGTGTCTTTCTAGCATTTTCAGTTATGCCGGAAGTTGACCCAAACTTACTTATTTTCAGTAAAAGATCAAATATACAGGGTGTTTCTAAATAAAGTGTGGATACTTTAGAATGTAATTTCTTTGCTAACTTTAGGGAAAAAAGTTTCTATATACATACATATGTCCCAAAACGCTCGGTTTCGAAATACAGAAGTTTCATTTTATTTCTGTTTTTTTAAATCTATCTTTTACAATTTTTATGATGTGACTCAAATTTAGTAAACGGCAGGTTGCAGATTCTATAAAAGAACTTTACTATCATTTGCAATAATGTACAGGGTGATATTTTTTTCGGGGTCTTTTTTACAGTGACTATATTTTACCAAAAAATATGATTTTTCATTTAATTATAATATTAATTCAGTTTCAGTTAATTATAATATTCTGGGTCTTGGGTTAAAAAGTAACGTTTAATTAATAATAAAAAAAAATTAGGCTTACTTTTTTTTTTCAAATTAGATATCTCTAATACATTAAGTGTTTTATCCACATATTTTTGGAGTTCTGATGCTTCATTTAAAAGATCGGTTTGATTATTTTCTAGAATTTTAAAGTTATTATTTTCAATAATATCCTCTGAAGACCTAGCTTCAATCTCTATTAACCCATCAGAATTTTTTTGTATGTTCTCAGAAACCAGTAAAATATTTTCATTTTCTTGATTGCGTAGTACCACCTGCAACAATAGTCCCAAAAATGCAGGATGCGTCACGGTAACTCTTTATTATAATATTCAGAAAGTAATGCATAATGAAAAAATAGCGTCTTTCTAGTACTTCCAGTTATGCCGGAAGTTGAGCCAAACTTACCTATTTTTAGTAAAAAATCAGATATACAGGGTGTTTCTAAATACCTTGATACTTTAAAATGTAATTTCTTTGCTGATTTTACGTAAAAAAGTTTCTATATACCTACATAATAATATGTCCTAAAACGCTTCGTTTCGAGATAGAGAAGTTTTATTTTATTTTCGGTTTTTTAAATTTATCTTATACAATTTTTATGATGCGAGTCAAATTTAGTAAACGGTAGGTTGCACATTCCATAAAAGAACCTTATTACGCAATAATGTACGGGGTGATGTCTTTTTCGGAGTGAAGACCGTTTACCACTCCGGACTTTTTTTGCAGTGACACTGACTATTTTTACCAAAAAATGTAATTTTTCATTTAATTATAATATTAATTCAATTTCATTTAATTATAATATTAATTGGGTCTTGGGTTAAAAAGTAACGTTTCCTTTTCCTTTTTTATACCTATTTGATTTCATCAAATAGGTATATTGTAACCGGACAAAAATTTTTATTAATCATCATCGAAAAAAAATGTTGCAGAGAAATCCGTTTCATAACACCCTGAACTCAAATATCGAAAAAAAGTTTGTCTGTATGTGTCTGTGTGTGTGTAGACCGTTTCTTGTAAGCACGATAACTTTTGTTAGACTCAAAATTTATCATATTCATAAAATATTCATGATCTTTAAATATAAAATTCCTGTCCACCATAATACCAAGATATTAAATTTTTTCTACAACTTCGATATTATCATTCCCGATAATTACTTTAAGATTATTTAATTTAAATTCATAAAATTCTTTATAATTACACAGTAACATAAATTTCGATTTTTTTGGCATTAAATTTTAATAAGTTAGAGTTGAACCAGTTTGAAAGATTTGTTAAGTCTGCATTTATTGTATGTATTGTATGTATAAGGTATTAAGGCCGTTTGTCACTATTTGATATAGAAAGTGGTGTTTTGTACCAAAATGTACTAATACGTCCACTAAAACTCCTTTAAAAAATATTTGTGACTGTTCCGATAGCTTTGAAAAAACGAGAAAAGTGGTTCGCTGCAGCTAGAAGGGATATTAAAGAAGTGTCACCAACATCAGTTGTGTTCTGCTGTGAGGATCATTTTAATGTAAGTATTTAGTTCGTTAAAAAAACAATGAAAATATGGTACGATTGATTTTAGATGGAGATAGACATGGAAAATTATATGGAATATAAATTGAGCAATGTCAGAGCGCGTATGAAACCTGATGTACCGCACAAATTTGCCTGCCAACCGGATCAGAATTTATTATTAACAAACCCGCGATTGTTGAGTGAAATAAGAGCAAGGAGGAAGGAAATTTTGGATTACTTACATCAACCGCAGGGACCATCGGCGGCAGAACAAGTGCAAGAAGAACTATTAGAACCTTCCACGTCGACTGTTGTTCACCAAATCTGTGAAAAAGCTTGCCAAACAAAACTTATACATTTCAGAAGTAAATATGTACAAGCAAACCTAAAATCTGAAAAAAAAGACACTGCAATATCACCCATAAAATTCCAAATATCTCCAAGGCAGTCAATAAAGCCACCGAGAAAACGATTACGACTTGAAAACGAAAAAGCTGAATTTACTGAATTTAGTGGCGCCACTACAACAGAAACTTCGGATTCCGATTTTTTTTCCATCTGGCGAAAGTAGTAAAAGCACAAAAGAAACGCACAGAGAAACTGAAGAATATTTTGCCAAAAGTGAGCAGGAAAACATCAGGAATTTGTTCATAAAAATTGTAGAAAAAAATTTAAAAATGTATACTGGCATACCAAAAGTTTATATTGAATTTATACAAATATTGCAAACACGAACATTACATTTACATAACACTGTATAAAATTAAAACAAACGATTCATTTGCGAAAATAGGTCACTTGTTCGGAATTTCGAAATCCCGCGCCAGTGAAATTTTTACAAAATCTGTCTCTATCTTGGAACCATTTATGAAAAAATTAATTTTTTGGCGAAGGAAAATTTCCATTCAAATACATTTGCCCATTCAGTTTCGAATCACTTTTTCTCGCGTGCAGTCTGTGATTGTTTTGAAATTCAAATTAAAAAACCTACCAATGCTTTACAGCAATCTCTAACGTGGTCCGATTATAAGAAATGCAACACTATAAAGTATTTAATACCGTCTACACCTGATGGCTTCATAAATTTTATTTCTTGTGGATATGGAGGTAGAATAAGTGATGTCGCGTTATTTGAAGACTGTGGGTACTTGGGTGTACTTCCTGAAAACACCATTGTAATGGCCGACAGAGGATTGAAACAAATCGAATCTCTATTGAATAAGAAAGGTTGCACATTAGTTAGACCGCCAAGTGTTTCAAATAACGAAAAGATGACAAAAAAAGATGTACTTTTCACTAAACGCATTGCTAGTGTCAGAATACATATAGAACGGGTGATCAAACGTATTCGTGACTTTCAACTATTAAGCCCCCATGCAGTAATAGGCACAGAAATGGTTCAAAAACTTAACACTGCAATGAAAATCGCATGCGCTATAATAAATCTGCAGCAACCAATAATTAATCAGTAAAATGAAATGGCCTTATTTGCCAGTATATGATGGATAAATAAATTATTAGATATGATTTGTATTTTATTTCACCAAAAATTATGCGTCATTAATATTGCTTAACTACATAATAACACTTAGTAAGTAAGTACCTTAAATGTGGCGTATGTACAAATTAAAATACTCCCATAATAAATTTACAATAAATTAAGATGTAGTCAATCGTTCTTCAAGCTACTGTATAATATTGGGAAGACATTACTTTTCCAAAAGTCAACTGCGCAGTTAATCAGGTGTTCCGTAAATTCGGCATTGTATTCTACGAGCACTTTAGTAAATTTTTTGGAAGTTTCGAAGTCCTGTTGGGCTACATAAAATATTCTTTTTTTAAGTTTTTTTGAAAGCATTTGTAAATTTATTTGTGCCAAATATTTTTTTGGAAATTTCTCCATTAGAATCAATGTATCTAGAAAAATTTTGTTCTGATATAGGGCATTTAATTTCGACTACCGAATCCTTTGTAACACCGTCGGGTGAAGCTCCCAAAATTCCAAATTTTTGTAAAATAATAAATCCGCTAACGTCAATACGAGTGTTTATATCTTTTTCTAATTCCTTCAAGACCGCTTTTTCTAATCTTATTCCTCTGTTCATGGCCTCAGACACAAACTTCTTCGATACACCCATTATTTTATCCACCAAAGAACCATGTGCAGTTTTACAAACACTTGCTTCATATAATTTTGAGGCCGTTATACGACCATAACGAAGTTCAAACCATAACGCATTTTCACTTTGAGTGTGACTTAAAGAATTTGCATTTTCAATATTTTTTTGTGTTAAATTGTCTGAACAGAAAGATATAAAATTCTCTGCAGTTTGGTCATAATCGCTAGCAATAAAGTCTATAATCATTTGATGAATTGACAATTTTCTAGCGCCACTTGGTAACGTACTATGGTTAAAAAATGGGCATATGTAGTCGTGTGTTTTTGACATCTGAAGTACTTCCTCTAAAAAGTTGGTAGTCGTGGGAATTTGTATGGAAGGCTTCTTCAACGGTTTTCTAAGAGCTTCAGCTTTTATAAATTTAATAGTGGAACCAACTTGTGCCAAAATAGGTTTTTTCCAATAACACGTCACAGTTGTAGGAGCAGGCTCCTCGGATCGTCTGTGTAACCACATTAAAAAAAGCGATTGAGTGTTTACATCCCCCCGCAGAAGCGGCACAATCCATACAGTTAATTTCCTGAATTACACTTTCTTTCTCATTTAAAATAAAAGTGACGGAATATGGTTTTGCTTTTACATTATGTTCAGGACAAATGCGCCCTCGTACAGTGCACACATTACCGTCTCTTTTCACTTGTACGTATCCAACTGCCGAATCTCCATAATCTTCCCTACCTGACCTGTAAAACAGGAGGTGTGAATGGCCGTGACTTTTGTAGAAAATTTAACCAAATTAAAGTTACTTTAATTTGATAATAATTAAACAATATTAAGAATTTCAACTTCCGTTCTTTTTATTAATATCTGTACTTTTAGATGTTGATGTAGACAACTTAAATTAATATTAAAGCAATAAATAATTAGATATAGGTATGTAGTAATCTGAAGCTATAATGTAACCGATTAGATTCTGAAATTATGTTTACAATAAGTTGTGTGTTTCATATAGCTTTTAAGTGGCTAGGTTAAAGTAAAATGCACACAGTTGCATTGTAATTCTAGCAGGACTTTTTCATATTTTAATTGTTTTTCAAACATTATAAAATTAAAGTTGGTATACCAACATCTACTCGTTTATTACGTTGCACAAAGTTATACGAAAAATACTTACCAAATCACTTTAACGCCTCTACTTTGCGGATGGTTTAGATTCGCGTTACTTGCTAAAAAATCAAATACCATTTGCACGTTCACATGTGGTAAATTATGCGAATCGGCTTTTTGATATCCCTGCTGCATTATATATAAATTTACAAATTCCAATAAACACCTGAGACACACTTGCAGCAAATTAATAATATTTAACACAAGTTGTCTAGCGCTTTGTAAGATACTAAAGATATGTGTGTGTAGAGTGCAGGCGGAGCTTGTCTAATAGCTGACGTCAGTCCAATTAGAAGCCGTTTCTGGACAAGAGACAACCTGGCGAACTTTAGTTTGCCGATTACAAGCGTTATAATTTGTTGTTTTTTAAAAAACTTTAGATACATGTTGTTTGAACCCGTGAAATCTCATTTGCTAAAAAAGAAAAATAATGTTTGCCTTTATGTCCGAACCCGCCTATTGAAGAATACAAGAAATGGCCAAACTTGTATAAAACGAAGTCTCCTCATTACAAAAATAGACACATGCGAAACAATGCGTTGCTAAGCATTCAAAAAACGATTGGTGAAATAAAAGCAGTTATTACAATAAATGAGATACAGGCGAAGTTTCAAGGTTTGAAAACGAATTTTATAAGAGAACGAAGAAAACAGGTAGAATCGGAAAAGTCTGGACACGATACAGATTATGTAAGTTTCTAACAGTAACTTCATTTATTTGTGTGTAATAACGTTTTATTTCAGATTTACGAGCCAACACTATGGTATTATAATGACATGTTCTTTTTATTAGACGATATTGTACCAAGACTAGCGGTAGACTCAATTGATATTGAAGAAGATGGCGTATCACAGGTGAGTACAGTTTTATTAATGAAATCTTTTAAAAATGAGCAAAATATATGTTTTATGTACGTTTGGTTTTAAGATATTGAAAAATTGTGGTTGTAACTTTTTTTTAGAATTATGAAGAAAGTGAAAATGTAATGGATGACGTATCACCTAGTCCAAGTGGTATTTCAGAAACACAAATGCCCCAAAGTGATGATATTCAAATATTTGATGTAATACTTTCACCCACTAGTAGCGCATCCAGTGGTCCTAACGGGAAAACAGAAAAAAAATACCAAATAACGAAACAGAATAGTAACTTCAGACTCGGTTTTAGAGAAGGCATCAGGGGCCCTAAATAATTTGACCTCCTTATGTAATATTAGAAGTGGAGACATAAAACAGAAAAGTAGTGACGAGGTATTTGGAGACTTTGTTGCATCTAAGTTACCAGAAATTACAAATAGCGATATTAAAAATGAAATTGAATTAGAAATGACAAAATTATTATATGCAGGTATAAAAAGTTCAAAAAAAGTAGAAATAAATTAGGGAATTGCTAGACAGCAATTTTTAAAACACATTTTATTAATATGTATGACATTTTTTAAAATAAAGTATTGAACCTATACATCGATCTTTTTATTAGTTCAATAAATGACAAATTTAATTATCAAGTCATTTATTATAAAATGTACAAAAATATTTATAAAACAAGTTATTCATCTACTTCGGGCCGACATCAGTGTGTAAAAATAAGATGACCAAAATGTGTCCAAAAAGATAAATATAAAATGCTTAACACTAGGCGTCACAGTTTTTATTCAAATGGGTAAGTATATTTACATTCAGTGATTTTTTGAGACAAACTAATTTTTTGTGTTGATACGGCATTTTATCAATTTAGTTTTCATCTTTCAGTGTTATAGGTGGCTTAATCCCTGAATCTGTGCCACAAAAAGTTGATAGACAATAAAATATGAATATTTCACCAATTACTTTTAGCTATAGCATTGTCCTGCCAGGGAACAGCTCCAGTAGGGGAGAAATGCTTCACGAATTAATCGCGCACTATTAGTAGGCATATTACTGCCTTGACATCCTATTTGAGATAAGGATTTGGATGATGTATCAGTTGGGGAAATGTCAAGATAGAGATTATGATTTTGTGTGGCTAAGAAGTTATGTAATAGAATACACGCTAGGGTGATTTCTTCTACTTTTTCAACTGAAAGATTAATAATTGGATTAGCTAGAATTCCAAAACTATTTTCAGAAATTCTTCTAGCCCTCGACAGTCTGTAGTTGAATATCCTACAATGATGGGTAAGGCTTCTTTGAGGATATGGTTTCATTAATTTGTTTGATAAAGGAAAAGCATCATCTGCAATAACATAGGGTGTTTTCAAATTTCTACCAGGTAGCGGTTCGGGTGATGAATAATTTAAGTAATTTGTCTTCATAGAACTAGAAAGGCTGCAAGCTTGAAAAACTCCTCCATCATTGATTCTTCCGTTCACACCAACATTTGTGTACATAAAACGGTAATGTGCATGGATTGGTCCTAACAGAATGCTATGTTGGCCTTTATAATTATAATAATACGATCCAACTAATACAGGAGGTCGAAAAGTGATATGGCGCCCACCTAAGGCTCCTAGGCAGTGTGGAAACTGCCATAAATCGTTAAAGTCAGATGCTATTTTTTCCAGACATCTGCTGTTCTAGGTGTCTAAAAATGTTGTAGAAATTAGAACAAATAAATAAGAAGCAAAAAAGATATCAAGCACGCGTTGCTTATTCTTATCTTCAAGTATTTTTCTCTCAACTTCTTATAAATGGCAACACAAACCTCAGGTATAAATCTTGATATTGTAGACTCATGAATTCTACAACTATACATTAAAGATCTATATGTTTCGCCTGTTGCCAGAAATCGTAGGGTTACCTCCAATCTAAATAAAATACTATTGATCTACAACTCAGTAGAGTGACTACTAAATACAAATACAAACCTGTTTCTTGCACTAACGGATGCTTTTAACAAAGTATCCTCCTGTTTAATGTAATTTTCAATTAAGCTTAAAATCTCCTCAAATTGTTCATTGTTAAGTCTTAAGGGGCCTAGTTAAGAAAAAGCTTCCGTTGACTGTGTCTCTCTCTAGGAAGTTCCGAAAGTGACAGACGTATATAAAATAAATGAACGTCGTGCATAAAAGAATTTTGGTTCCAGAGTACGTGAACTAGCAACACATTACGACGGGATAGAGCACAGCCATAAAATCTATTGTTCCGGTCGATATGTACACTCTGGTCAATAAATATAGTATGGAACCAAGTTCTCCGCGAAACAGATACTATACAACTCGAAATATAATAACTGAAATATAATAATAATTATTTTCTTTTTATTTATTATTAATTAATAAATAAAAACTGCTGTCTCTTTGGGTTTCGAACAATGTTACAGTGGAATTACTGACACGTAAATTATTAAAGAATAGAAATAACCGTCCTAATTATTTTATTTTAATTATATAATAATATTATACTGCATAATACAGTTTAATGTTTAATGGATGCAGTTTCTACTGGAAAAATGATTTAGGTAGTCCATTATGGGTACTATTGCGTAATATTTGATGGGTAAAGTAATATTGTATAAGTAATTGTATGTTGTGTGTTGTACCTCACCATATTCCCCTCTTCATTTTTATCAATTTACATTTTTCTCTTCTCATTCTTTAATTTTCATAAAACATTCTATAATCTATTCATTTTATATAAGCACATAAAAAATTGTTTACAAGGGCTAGCAGAGCGACTGTGACACATCATAGTTCTCATAGGCGCGCGGTGCAATATAAATACACAAAATGTATTTATATAATACCGCACGCCTTTACTACAATTTTGTATGTGCCTATATGAAATGAATGGAATTTAATTCTACAGGTATAATAAATATACAATGTGTCCACGGATCGACTTAACTATACCTGTAAACTTTGTAAATTTTTTGACAAAAGTTTGTTCTTCATAAAAGTTTTGCTTATTCTAAAAACTCGTCAGGCATGTTTAGAATTACGATTTAATATACAGTGTGTCTCAAAATGAAGAAAATATAAAATTTTACTAAGAGTAAAGTACCTTTATTTTAATGAATAGAGAAAAATGTTATAAGAGAAAGTTGTTTGTAATGCCAAGTGCAGTGCTAATACGAACTTTCATCCATATAATCAATAACTGACTAATTTACAAAAAAATGCCAAAAAGTGAAATTAATTAATTATTCTGAAGCTGCAATACATCAAATAGTGAAATATTAGTCGATGTGACTTTAATTACTCACAGCCAACCCAATTTAACAACACTTATTTAATGATGAATGATAATAGATTTTGCCTAAGAAAAAAATTGTAAAAAAATACTGATTATTGAATGAAAGTTCGTATTAGGACTGCACTTGCTATTACATATAACTTTTTCTTATAAAATTTCTCTCTATTAATTAAAATAAAGGTACTTTATTGTGGGCAAAATTTTATATTTTCTTCATTTCGGGACACTCTGTATATTAAATCGTAATTCTGAATATGGCAAACGAGCTTCCAGAATAAGCGATAGTTTTCATGAAGAATAACTTTCTGTCAAAAAATCAAAAATAAAAGTATTTACAAGTATAGTTAAGTCCATCCGTGGACACTGTATATTCAGAATACATAATAAATTAAATTGGGTTTTTTATAATTTCTGGTAGAATGTGGTTCATGTAGAAATGTTCCAATTTATTTTTCATCATCTTTCCAAAACTCTGGATCTTTTTCAATTTCTTCTATATGAATTGATCCAGCGGGTGACCACACTATGAAGTAACAACATCTGCTATCAGTGATATGTAATTGTCCCTGAATTTGGTAGTGGTAATTATGATTCGTTTTCAATTTCAAAGTTCCGTCTTCATCAAATTTCAAAAAGTCTATAATTTTATTGTTTACTGCCTCTTCAATGCTAATCTTCTTCACTTTTTCAGGACACTTTACTTCTACAATCGCATTTTCTTCTCTGACGATCCCATCAGGGCTAGCTCCCAAGAAACATTCATCTTGTTTTCCTATAAAAATTCCGCAAGTCTCTACTTGAAAGCCAGTAAGTTCCTGAAAGTCTTCTATGGCGATAGCTTCATGTTCCGAACCATATCGGGTCGCTGCATTTCCAAGAAATCTGCCATAGAGCAATTGTTTGACTAATTTGTTAGGTGGTGTATTGGATCTTCTTTTGCCCACACTTCCGAAATTGGAAGTTGTTAATCTAAACGCACGTTCTTGTTTCCAAGCAGGGTTCGCACTTTGACCTTGCGTGTTTCGCTCTATCTCCATAATTTCCTCATCAGTTTTTGCCAAAGATTTTAATAATGTTTCTTTTCTTGTAAGCAGCTCTTCCTCGGTAACATCATTAACATTTCCGTAGTCCTCATCAGGTTCACATTTTTCTTTTCTAGGCTTAATCTTTCTAGAGGAATTTATTTTATTCTTTGATGCATACCAACGTCTTCGTTTTTTTATTAATTTAATGAGGAACTCTCCAGGCTCATATCCTAAAGCATTCAATATCGTTTCCTAATACTTCTCTTTACAATTATACGATATTGTTGCACATTGACAACGAACCTCATAGGACCCCTTGAGACTAAAATTGATCTGAAAAAAAAAGATCAATATTACAAAACTATCATGATGATTTTTAAGATGTTCATTCTATACCCTTTTGCTTCCTACAAATTTACATAACACACTATTAAATCTTTCCGCTGGGTTATTGTTTTTGTTCAGCAGTAAAGATGACCCATTGTTTGCTATTCTCTGTCAACTTTTCAAAATTTCTTGTTTAAGTCCACACTCTGTAACTTCGACCAACAAATTTTCTTCTCCCTCTTTTGGATCAGAACAAAAATAGGCATCACATTTTTTGTGTTCTCCGAATATGTGGTCCAAACTATTGAGGACATCCCTCTTGAAAAAAAAGTAATTTATCGGCCAGCGGACGTTCCTTCCTAGATCTATATTCAGCTGCCTTTTTTATGGCAATTCGGAATTTGAGAATAGTGTTTTCCAATTTTTTTCTTAACTTCATTGGAATTAATTTGTTGGCAGAATTTCTGGGAGATTTAGTTGTTTCTTTTAGTTTTTGACAAAAATTTCTAAGAAGATGGTTAACACATTCAATGTTTTGTACCATATGTTTGTGTAACCATATGGGACGAAGTTACGTCCCATATGGTTTAAGTTTCTGAAGTTTTTTTGTTATACTGATGTCACCATCTCCTACCAATTTGGTGTATTTCAGGCCATGCAGCTGAACACTGGTTCTGAAACCTTCTAGAATTATATCAGTTTCCATCGAAGTTGAAGAACCAGCCCAGTTTTTAAAACATTTATGTTCCATGGCCGGCTCGCCTCTTTTCTGCCCTTGCACAAATGCAGCAGTATTTGTTTCGCACTCTTAGGAAAATAACTTTTTTTGTTGCTTCTCCTATAATACAGGCAACTCCAGAAAGTGCATCCTAATTGGTTTTATATGACCTTTTGCTCCAAGCTCTGAAATAACTGTAATGCAGGGAATCCCGTCTTCATCAACATCCTCTTTTTCAATATCTGCTTCTTCCTTTCCAGCTTTCTCAATTTCTTCCCAAGCTGTATCATGTATTATGGTTCCAGTGTTTATATGCTCCAATTGATAGACAGTGGGAGTCATTGGAGGAATGTTCAGACATGAAGAAAATTCTTCTAATTGAGAAAAACCACATCCAATTGATATGATACCTAAACATATTGATAAAATTATATACCGTAACATAACAAACATTTCGGTTTAATTCCAAAAGAGAGAAAAATAACAGTATGATTTGAACAATTTTTTTTAAATGGAAAATTTAATCATGTTTAACTGTTACAAATGGTGAATTTTTCGACCACTGAACTGACAAATGTGGTGCTTTTCTTTATTAAAAACATTGATTCATTATTAAAAGTGACAACTTTGTGTGTGAAGTGAAGAATTTCATTTATTTTTGATTTCATGCAGACTTGGTAACACTGGAAATTCAGTAAATAGACGCTCTACATTCCTAGCAATCATAGTGCTGAGATTGGGGGGGGGGGGGGGAAGGTGGATCCAAAATTATTTTACTTTTTTTTTGAACTTTTGAATTTCAAGAATTGTTTATGTGCTAGTAAGCCGCAAGGAAGCAAAATAAAAACTTACATTTTTATAAGGACCTACAGATTTGATTATATGGATGTATTTCAAAAACACCCTGTATATTCGTATACCCACCTAAAGTAGCAGCAGAATTTATATCGATTTGACCCGTTTCCTTATCTGTTTTCACCAATGTATTCTCTCCACACATTTTACATTCGATGGTAATTACTGATTGAAGTCCCAATCTTCTTTCCTTGACAATTTCACAGTTCTCTAGAGTGCATTGAAATGAAGGTACATGTTTTATTTGCTGAATTTGTTTCCAGAAAAAAGATATATCTATTATTCTTCTGCCAGTGATATTGAAGGTACTCTCAGGAATATCTGGCTCTATGAGATATTCATCTGATTCATCTGAACTATTATTACCCATTATATCTTCATTCTAGATATCACTTATTTCTAGATCATTTTCCTTTTCAGAACTGAAATCTTCAAGTCGAGAATGTTCTGGTAGAACGGAGTTACCTTTTCTCCATCTTTTTTTTTACAGCTCTGTTAAATAATTAAAATAATTTGGAATATGTCCATATTATTTAAAAATTCTCAGTTACTTACCTTTTACGAGTCAAAGTTATTCAAGCTCCTAATTTACGTTTGTTGCCCATTCTATTTAGATCACGTGGCTGATTTCAATTCGAAAATAATAATGCACAAAATTGATAAATAATTCAGCTTGGTTTCGCACCCCTGTAACTGTTTCAGATTTGGACAAATAAAGTTTAGAATGGATAATCGTATAGGGCTAAAAATAAATTTTGCGTATTGGCATAAAAATGTCATCTTGCATATTTTTGCATTTTTGATTTCTTCAGGGAATTCTAGTATTTAACATCCTCTATACTTAACTAAATTCAATTATTTTGTTGATAGACAGTTGAATATCTGTTATTCATAGCGGCATTTATACTACTGTAGGTTTTTTAGTTTTGGAGACAAAAAAATAAATTGGAAATGGATGTCGAAAGTATAAAAATAAAAGTTCTGACATTTTGAAATGAGTTCAGTGTGTAATTTTTTAATGCAAGTAAGTATATATTTTATTTTTTATTCCCGTTGTGAAGTTAATTTTTGTTTCATAGTAAAAAAATAATGTACTGCTGTACATGGTATTCCATTCAAGAATTACGCTTTGAGATCACTTCTGAACCTTTCAAAATGACGAAAAAAATAATTTATGCCAATATTATCCATTCCGAATCCAGTTTTGTATATCCAAAAATAACAAAGTTACCGTGCGACTACCACCGTATTACAGAAAATCAATATCTTCAAACAATTGAGTTCGGATTAAAAGTAGTAGTGGAATTAATTATAGAATTACTAACTGTAGGGGTGCGAATACGAATCTGAATAAAAAATTACCCGGTAGGTATACACAACAAGTCACCAACCACTACAATACACTAAAATAAGACCAGTTAACAACTTATTTGAGAATCTATCAAAATGAGAATGTTCTCTTATTTATATATTCACGTCGATTAGGTAAAACTACTACTAGCACAGAGTTTTGAATTCTGTGTTACTGGCTTACACAAAATACTACGAGAGTACGTATGCACAGAGTACAAAAATGGAGAGTAGGAGTAGCGACACACGTCAGGAGAGTATAACACATGCTCTCCTGGGTGGGTCCCGTACCAAGGCATTAGCCAGACGCTAATCCAGTAAAGGTCAAAGTATTATATTTCAATTTAGAGATATGCAACCTATACCAAATTATTGTAATGCGCGTTTTTTGGAATATAGTATTAGATTTTAATCCACCTCTGGGATGCCTCCAGAATTCATATGATAGGTCTACATTTGTATTTTTTTCATTAATTAAAATTATTCTAGAAGTATACTTATTTTTATTTATTTTTGTAAATGTATCTGCAATTATTAATGTAAAATTGTATGATATAAAAGTACATAAATAATTATTTATTATTTTTCTATTATTATAATTACAAAATATATATATTTTAAGTATGTATTTACTTACTATTTTGTTTATATCAAATCAAAACACTATTACAAATTTCACGGAGGGTTTTTGCCGTTTTTATCTATCCGCCCCTAAATAATTTTGCTCTTGACTATACCTTCAGTCAAGTAGTTTATAGCCAGCTTACTTACGGTGTGATTCCCAGTAGAGGCAGCACTTCCTTGCTCTGACAAAGGTACTTATTTAGAAAATTATTTTTAACGAAATGGTACGAAATAGAAATATGAAACTTGCTGAGCATAATTATGAAGGTTCATTCTAGAAGCCTTGTATGAATTTTACCGATTTATGTCCATAATTATAGAGCTAGTCACATTCAAAGTGTACCTATATTTACAGTGTATATTTTTCCTATATGAAGTGAAAATTAATTAAAATATGATACATGTACCCTCTAGTGCACCTTCATCTACCGCTCTTCCAAATTTGGTGTAATTCGACCAAACCGTATGGACGAAATAAATTTTGGAAAACTACCTTACAAACGCAAGTTGAATTAGCCCTCTTAAAAAGTTTCTATAAGCAGTGGGATCTTCTGATAACAGTTCTGTTTCCAACATATTCAGAAGTCCTCTACCTTGCTGTCGTCGACCTATCCAAGATCTCATTTTCTTTCTCTTTTTTTACTTGTTTTTTTAAATGTAGAGCTATGATAATTATGATAGTCACACCGGCAATACTAATTAATTTTTCAGTATTCATATTCAATACTTCCACAAATTCAGAAAAATATAAACAGGCAACCGGAAAGTCAAACAACAATAATGTATTTAACTTAACACCTAATTTTTTACTTTTCACTGTCAGTTGTCATTTTTTTCATCGCTGAGATAAATATCCTTTTAGCATAAATATTGTATCAACAGATGGCGGATCAAAAATGCATTGACTGCGCCTGCTTATGAATGAAAAATGGAAAATAATTTAGTAAAATTGCATACAGATAATTCTAATTTTTTGAAATAAATGTTTTCAAAAATGTATTAAGAAATTTTTTATGAAATTGTTGGATTATTATCGTGAAGTTACAAACGGCCTATATGGTCTTTCGAATAAAATTAAATTATATAGTACTCGCCATGTTCTTAAATTTTCTTAAAATTTTGCCTATATGAAACTTTTTCGCCGGAGGCACTTAGTTTTTCATAAAATGAGATTTCAAAATAATGACCCTTACTGTAGATTACAATAAGGATCATATTAGCACAAATTTACTACGATTGTCGTCTCAATAGTGTTCAAACTTTATAGTAATTTCATTACATAAATTTAATATAAAGAAGGATTATCCGCGTTGATAACATTTTCCTTTGAAAATAAAAAACAAGTTATCCCATCGGCGATCGTAGTAAATTTGTGATAATATGATCCTTATTGCATTCTGCAATAAGGATAAGGATCATCATTTTGAAATCTCATTTTCTCAAAACTAAGTGCCTCCGACGAAAAAAACTTCATATTCGTGTTCAGTATCCGAAGTTAACACATTTACCCAGTGTTACGCCCTTTTCTTTTTATCATTAATTATATAATTTAGGCATAATAGCATATGTTAGGCTTGCTGATAACCTCATTATCATAAATAAATACGTCATTTGTAAATCCCCTAGTGATAAGCATTATTATAAATATGTAAATTCATGCATGTTAGCTTCAGTTAAGAACCAAAGCCTGTATTAGAAAGATCACTTTACTGGATCAATAAATTATTCTTCAAAAAGAGTTTTTAAGTGTTTCTCTTAAAAATAAACATAATTCACTTCGGGTAGATTATTTGGAAAAAATCAGAGAATATCGTAAACAAAACAGTGTATCTAGATGAGACGTGGTTTGACAAGCATGATGATGTTCAGTATGGTTGGGTAGACGGTTCAAATAATTGTGTTTTAAATACTCCGTGTTCTAGAGGAAAACGCGTACTTCATGCGGGAAGTGAAAACGGATTTGTACCTAATGCGTTGCTCTTGTCAGTCAAAAAAATATCGCAGTCTTCTGCAGACTATCACGAAGATATGACAGCCGATCTATTCGAAAAATGGTTTTCAGAACAGCTTTTACCAAATATTCCGTCTAAATCGGTAATTGTATTAGATAATGCTTCTTATCACTCGCGAATATTAAATAAAATACCAAACACCAGTACAAGAAAGGAAGACATTTTAAAATTCATGAGAAAAAAATATGGAAATTCCTGTAAAAGTTCCAATAAAGCGCGAATTACTGAAAAGAATAAAAGAACAGAATTTCAAAAAGGAATATGTTATTGATAAATTATCCAATATACACGGTCATACACTTTTGCGCTTACCTCCGTACTATTGCATATTTAATCCAACGTTAAGCGCGGTAGTAGTTGATCATATAAGAGAAGTAATAAATGACCTCGACAATACTGATTTATGGAAAAATTGCATTCAGCATGTAATTAAAAAAGAAAATCAATATTCAACACTACCCCCCGTTGCGCCGATTATAATTCAACCGGGTAATGATTCCACTTCAGAAAGTGACGATTCGGACGCGTCAACTTTTAGCATTTAACTTTTTTAATATATATTTTCAGAACAAAATATTTAGCTATTATATTAGGTATGAAGTTTACTTTTTTTATTGTTACATTTCTTGGAATATATTTTATTTAGTTGACAAGAAATTTTAATTTAAGTTACTTTATTCTAGACATATTTTAATTCTGTTTTTATTTATGTTTTATCTAAACAAATATTTATTTTTGTTGTACTAATTCTTTGCTTTGGTTAAGAAACTTACATTTTTATTTTTATTTTAGAAGAAACTTTAATTTTATTTTTTACTATATAACATCCTTGCCCCTCGCTAATCTAAAGGTGGAATTTCCTATGAGCGTCAGACGCACGCGTCTGACGCATAAAGACTGGTAAACAAGCAAATAAATACGTGTGTTTTCCTAAACACGTGCTTAGACGCATGCGTTCCCGTCTCACGGAAGCGTCTGCGTTCCTACCGCTCTAGAAGCAGTCTAGACGCAAGTATTTTACGTCTGGTTGGTAATTTAATTACGTATATTTGCTGATTTCGTTTGAATAATATGAGTGCACGATTTCAATTTTCGCCTGAAGAAGATGAAAAGCTGGTGGAGCTTGTGGCTAGGCATCCGGCATTGTACGATGCTGGCCATATGAAATATAAAGATCAAATGATGAAGGAAAATATATGGAAAGAAATATCTAACGAAGTAAGAAGAAGTGGTGAGTATTTAAAACCATATATTAAACAAATAATGTTACATTTAAAGCTAGTTATATGATTCTGTTGTCGCAACCTGTTTTTCTTGCCATGTGACAGAACCTTGTAGACTGTTAAAATAATTTTTAAATTGATCGCGTATTTCAAAACCTTCATAATTTGCATATCCCCCGAGTCGTGTCAGTGGTTTCAGATTGTCTGTTGGCATTTGTATTTCACTATCATAGTGATAAGACTGAGTTTTGTTTTCGAGGTATTCATCGCGCAACATATTATGCAAGCAGCATGCGGCGGTAACTATTAAATCCGTAGTCTTCGGCAGTACAGCTACAGGACTATAAAATATTCGAAATACTTGTGATAACAAGGCGAAAGCATTTTCAGATACTCTTCGTGCTCGGCATAATCTGTAATTAAAAACAGCCTTGGAACTGTCTGCTATAGCTTGATTTTTTGTAAATGGCTTCATCATATGTTTGTCAAGTCTAAATGCTTCATCGCCTATGAGAACATGCGGCAATACTATATCTGAATGGGGAAGTTTCTTCTCTGATGGGAAATTAAATGTTTGGGAACGTATACGGCGTCCCATAATTGATTTTTCGAAAATACTACTGTCGCCTTCTTTTCCATAGGAGCCGACATCTATAGCAATAAATTTATAATTAGCATCAACCGTAGCTAATAACACAAGCGAAAAATAATTTTTATAATTATAGTACAGCGACCCACTTTTATTTGGACAAATTATTCTCACATGTTTCCCATCGATAGCTCCACAGCAGTTTGGAAAATTCCATTTATTATAAAAGTTATTTGATATTTTTTTCGAAGTCGGTTATCGTTGGTTCGGGCAAGAATATTGGCACCAGTTTTTCACAAAGCACCTTAAGAACATCTCTGATGGTAATGCTAATATATCCAGCAGAAATTCTGAAAGCATATGACAAGGACCTAAATGTTTCACCTGTAGCGATAAACCTGAAATAAAATAGTACTGTTAGTAATTAGTACCTAATAAGTAAATACGTTTAGTATTTAATTAAAACTTGCACATATAAAATTAAGTTTTAAATTTGTTTTTATATTTTTTTCTAGTTGCGGATTGTAAAAAACGTTGGAGGAATATCCGTGATATATATATGAAACAGAGAAAACCTGGATCTACTGGTTCAGCCGCCAAAGGAAAATCTAAGTGGTCATAACTGGGTCATCTAGAATTTTTAAATAAAGTTGCTTACGAGCGAAGGTATGTTCAAAGTTACCTATTATACTTACTCTCTGGTATAATTATTATTTATCTATTTTAGTACACAAAGCAACATAACTACAGAAGAATTGAACGAAAATTCAAATAATGAACTAAATGAAAACCCAGTAGGACAAGATGAGAACACCGTATCTGAAACCGTGATTTCAAATAATAATTCTGTTAATACAGCTGTGAATCTAATTTCTGAAAATGGCCAAAAGAGAACAGGATCATCTACTCCAACATCTTGTTTAAAAAAACGTAAAGACAATAGCGGAAAAATAATTGAAATTTTGCAAAAGAGATCAACTGAAAGAGAAAATCTTTTGAAAAACATTTGTGGGAAAAATATCGAGGAAGAAGATGCTGTATTAACGTTTTTTAAAAGCTTGGCAATGACTGTTAAATCTTTTCCGCCAGAATTAATTGTTCAGGCAAAGTTTAGAGTTCACCATATAATAAGCGAGTTAGAATTGCAATCCATTCAACAGTCACAAAGCCAATTTTCGCAACCACACATCACAACTAATTTACACGATTCGCGACCAGGAACATCGTATTCTCAAGCTCCCAGTGACGTAGGAAGCTACTATACAAATTTTTCTCCTGGAGATATATCTCTCTGCAGTGACAGTGATTTAACTCAATTATAATAATTGTGTCAATTCATTTAATAATCATGTTAATAAAAAAGAAACTTACTTTAACGTGACGTATAGTTTTTGTTCTGCTGATATTGGTTTATTTACTCTTCTTGAGGCAAGCTTTTTAATTTTTGTTCCTATACAGCTTAGGACAAAATTGAACTGCCTTCTATTCAATCGAAAAAATTCCTGAACGTTTCTTCGTCGTTGATTACATGATTTTCTATTAGCACATGCGAGTATCCTTCGACATTTCTTCTTTTGTACAAGTCCTTCTCCATTTTTCTTTTTTTTGTAACCAATTGTAAAAGTATGCAATCATCATCTTCTTCTTCTTCTAGAAGTGCTTTTAGTAATAAATTGTTGATTTTTGAAACCTCTTTACTATGCGCCTTTTGCTCAAATGCCTCAAACTGAATTCAAACATGCGTGTCTCCTGTTTAAAGGAAAACATAACAGACATGCGTCTGACTCTGCGTCCGAACGTGTCCGTCAGACGCGTGCGTTCTGACGCTCATAGGAAATTCCACCTTAACCTGTCCCATTCCCTCATCCAGGCAAGGATATGTTCATACACGGCCGTCTCTAGACAAGGCCGCGAAGTAATAGGTGGCACCACCGCATAGAAGTAAAGATGTAGTCCGACATCACAGAAACCAACTGTCGCATTGGCATCGGCACGGCCGTCTCTAAAGATAGGTGGCCCTGTTTGAATTGTATTTTATTTATTTATAATGCGTTTTGATTCAGAAATCTATATGATACGTTTGTTTAGCTAGGATAGAGATTATTATAAATCATTCATGTGTTTAATCAATTGAGGTTTCAATCGAAGTTTAAATCTCTGCTCGGTCAATTAAATATCACGATATTGTGTACAGAATTATGCTTGATTTTGTACAGAAAAAAATGATGTTTAATTGTTCAGCAAAACCAACGAGAAGGCGCAGAGTTACATAATCCTTTTTTAATAATATGAATATCAATATTATTATATTTAAAAAGGGGGTAATAAAATAATACTGGACATCCCACAATATTAAATTAGGAAATGTAATTTTGCCGGGACGGGAAGAATAAAGAGAAAAGGGAATTTGGGATGATTCGGGAATGACTAAATTAAAAAGAAAACAGGACATGGCTGTAAGTTTAAAAAATAAACAAAGATTTATTTAGGATATGATATGAATAAAATACATGGAATTAATACATAAGTTTCTACTTTGCTGTTTTGAAAGTATCTAATTTTCATTTTTTTATTTTATTGACATCTTTTTCAGTAGTTTGTAACCGAGTTTTTAATCTATTTTGCTCAAGCGTCCGATTATTTTGCGTTTTTACATAATTATTTAGAAGTACATTAGCAAATATTGAACAAATATTTCGTAAAATATAGTCAATATTGTTCCCGCATATACACGTGTTTAAAAAATACAAATGAAAATTATTTGACTTTAAACTGTGTAAAGTTAGATTGATAAGGAAATCTTTTTGATTTTCAATTTATAGAAACTCCTTTTCTAAACTATTGTTGTTAATGATATGTTCTAATATGGCGTACATATGAAATAAAATTATGGTCATATTATTCGTAGGTATTGATAAACCACCACGTTGTAGATAATCAAAATATTGATTTCCAGTAAAATTCCCTTTATTTTCAACAATATGTGAAAGGCAAATATTACAAGAAATTTTTTTAGCTAGTGCATGAGATGCATATCCAGATATACAAATTTTAACTGCTTCGTCTATATTACATTCAGATAAATATTGGGACCAAAAAATTTCGGAAAACCTGTAAAAATTATTATGTGGTTTTTGGTCATCTTTATTTATAGTTTGAAACTTTTCAAGATCACTTTCAGTAGTTTCAGAAATTCCAAAATGTAATTTAATATCATTAAACGAAATTTGATTGTTTGAGCCAGTCCCAGTTTTTTTTTAAAATATGTTTTAACCTGATTCTTTTTTTCAGCATTAAGTACCTCATCGAAAGATACATTATAGTTAGAGCCACACAATAGCCTATAGATGCCAAATCTTTTTTCCAATTTTTCAGTAGTGAATTTTCCAGGAAGAATGTAGGTTATTGAAAATGTCTCAAATGAATACATAATTATATCTACTAGAACTAACGTGCTTTGTCGAAGTGCTGAATATGTTTCTTTAGTTAAGTGCCCGTTAAAATCTAATTTATGCCATTTGTCAAGCCAAATAACAGTCTTTCAAAAACTGTATCTTTGAATCATTTACAGAGTATATTGGTTTTGACCATTCATTTCTTTTGAATTTTCCAATTAAAGCACTCGTATTATGAACAATATCCCACCAGTGCTTAATTATCTCTAAAAAGTCCGCATTGGCGCCATAATTAAAATCTCTCATAGCTGCAATAGTTGAATGATGAAAAACATTATCCACCAAAAAAACTTTTTGTCTTTCAAGATTTGTAGGATAAACTGATTTATAATTTAATTTATATGCCTTTTTAAGCTAAGTTTTCCTAGCAACGCACATTTCACGCTACGCAAGACGAAATACGCTCGGCGTAAAACGCAGTAGATTTGTTCAATGAGAATCAAATGAGAGCGTTTTCCCAGACAGTGTAAAACGTTGTACTTCAACTTAATACGACCGACGCAATTAAAGAACTGCTCCGTGAGCAGTCTAGTACGTTATGCGCTGCGTGTTAGTACTAGGTGTTATTACATTTTGTTGTTTAATATGGGTCCCAAAAAGCAACAACAAGTGCGATTTACTGCCGTCGAAGACGAACAATTAATTGAAGAAGTGAGTGGTCACCCTATTCTGTGGGACATGAAGTTAGTAGAGTTCAAAAATATTGTAAAAAAGGATAAAATCTGGGATGAATTGGACAAAATGTTGCAGAAACCAGGTAAATAATTTCGTATTAATTATTATTAGGTAAAAACAACATTTTTATGAACACGATAAAAAATAATAGCTTTATTTTTGTTAATAACACGGGTATAGGTATTACCTAAAAGTCAGTAATGAAAGTATTTAGAACTAGTGCAATATTAAAAATGTTCAAAAACTATTGAAAGATGCACAGGGTGTCCCGTTATATTTTAGATAATAGCTATCTCTGATAATGATAATCCTACAAAAAAGCGTAAATTATCAAAGTTGTAGAGTTTCTACTTGAAGGCAAGAAAACAAAAACGATCACCCTATTTCTTTAATTTAATGTATTTGGTTATTAAGGAAGAATTTTCTAACTTTTTTGTAGGATCTATAATAACAGAGATAGATATAAATGTTTCCCTCAGTTTCTCCTTTTCATGGTGAAGTAATCCGTGAACCGGCTTCTTACGTGAAACCCTTCAGATTTTGCAAAGCCGCCCACCCAAGCCAAGGGTATCATATTGTCCCTTGGAAGTTCATATGTCTCTTCTACTTCATCGAAGGAATGACAATTAAGAGATTCTTCCCTCAGATAGTTGTGCAAACAGCAACACACCCAAATAATCAAGTCAGCTGTCTCAGGTTTTATATTAATCGGAGTAAAAAAATCCTAAATATAGCACACATTATACCGAAGGCAATTTCAGTAACCCTTCTAGCTCGACATAGGTGATAATTAAATCTCCTTTTTTCGTCATCTTGCACAGCTTGTTTTCGACAGTAGGGTTTCATAACATATTTATCTAACCTGAACGCCTCATCACCCACTATTACATGAGGCAGTAAAATATTCGAACCTGGCAAGTATCTTGGTGGAGGGAAGAAAGTCCCGTTTGTTATCTGCCGCCCTATTTCAGATTTTTTAAATATTCCAGCATCTCCTTCTTTACCATAGGACCCTACATCAATACCAACGAACTTGCACTTCGCATCAACCATAGCCAGAAGAACAATTGAAAAGTAATTTTTGTAGTTATGGAATAAAGATCCCGTATTGTTAGGCGCCACAATCCTCACGTGTTTTCCATCTAATCCTGCTAAACAATTAGGAAAATTCCATCGTGTCCAGAATTCTTCAGCCTTTTCTTTCCAGTTTATCTGAGAGAGGGGAGGTAAAAACGTGGCTTGCAACTTCGTTTTTAGTGCTTTCAGAACTACTGGAACGAATTTTGATATGTTTGACGATGATATGCGGTAAGAAAATGCCATTGAATGAAATGACTCTCCAGTAGCAAGGAATCTGAAAAAAAATTCATATTGAAAGGCTTTTCTTGAGAATTTTTGGAAATAGTCACAGTAATTCATTCAAACATTTACATTCTCCAAATGAATCTAGGGAAATTTATTTTCAGGTGGACAATGCAAAACTCGATGGAAGAGTATTCGAGATCATTACAAAAGGCAAAGAAAAGTGGAAAAATATTCGCCTACTGGGTCTGCCGCTACGAAAAAACGAGCTCCTTACTGGGACAGATTGAGATTCTTGGATAGTGCGGAAGATGAGCCCGAGTAAGTGCATATATATTTTCTAAACTGCAATGAAGTTGGCATTAATGTGTTCCGATTTTTTGATATGACACAATAATATTTATTATTTCAGAAGTCAGTCTAATGCCCAGTCCTATGAAAATGACCAAACTGAGGTTGAAGGAGTGACACATAGCGGTCAATCTAATGCCCAGTCCTATGAAAATGACCAAACTGAGGTTGAAGGAGTGACACATAGCGGTCAATCTAAAGCTGATGATGAACAAGAGGCAACTCAAATTATTGGTAATGCTGAGGAACAGCTTATTGAAAATCAGATAAAAATAAAATGGGAAGTGCCCATATCTCAAAAATCGGACGAAGTTTCTACTTCAGTAAACCCTCCTAGCAAAAAAAAGAAAAGCAATGATGCACTGTTACAGTTAATAAAAAACAGAAGGGAGGAGAGGCAACAGTTGGGAAAATACATTGACAAAATAATGAAGTCTGAGGAAGAAAATGATATCGATCTCTTTTTTAGAAGTATTGCAGCTACTGTCAAGAAATTTCGACCTGAAGATGTAACTGAGGCTAAAATGAAAATGTTTAATGTGATAACTGATATTGAAATTCGCAATCAGAGGGCAATAAGAAACAACATGTCTACTTTTAATGATAACAACAGCCGGCCTAACTCAGTGTTATCTTCTCACTCCTATACATCTGTAGGACAAGCATCTATGTCCATGATGTCGCCCCCAACATACACGATTTTATCTGGAGATTCATCGTCTGCTTCCCAACATGCATCTTCTGTACATTCATCGTCTGCTTCCCAACATGCACCTTATGTAGCTTTATCGTCGGCTCTCCAAGATGAGCCTACTACTCTAACTTGCTTTTATGAGAGCAGTGGACAAGATATGCGCGACAATGGAAGTCCTACTAATTTTTAGATAAAATACTAAAAGCAGTGTAAATGTTTTGTATTTCTTTAAAAAATAAATAATAAGTAGTTTTTTTTGCTTCATTGTGTACCCAATACCACAAAGAAATAATAAGCTGTTTCTGTTAATACACACCTCAGAGTCACTGCAAGTTTTTCAGCTGGCGAGATAGGATTTTTCACACGATTGTACACCGCAACGGTTAAATCTTCTTTGATAAGATTGACAAGAAACGAAAATTGGCGTCTTGTAAATCTAAAATATGCTTTGAATTTCACTTCATCGTCAAGCAGATGTCTATAAATAAGTAATTTGAATGCACCTTCCCTCATTCTCTTCTGAAATAATTTACTAACGGATTTCCTAGTCCTACAATGAATCGCAGATAATATTTCGATCTCTTCCTCCAAATTGTCTTGTTCTTGTAACATCACTAAAGCTAAACCTTTTTTTTGCTTTTGAGACACATACATAATGCGGTTTCAGCTCACAACTGACAAATCCAAGGAAAACACTATTACGCAGCACGTGACGTATTACGTTACGTTAGATGTATTGTGTCTTGCGTAGCGTGAAATGTGCGTCGCTAGGAAAACCTAGCTTTAACAACAAGATCTTTTTCTTTGGAATATACTTCGCGAATATCTTTGAATTTAGCATACTTAATTTTAAATGTTTTAAAATCTGGATATACAAAAGTATTGTCAATATTTTTTTTAACCAATTTCCCCTAATGTTTTTAAAGAGATGTACAAAATCGAACGTCAGAAATATTTTTTTTGTTGGGATCAGAAGAATTAGATATAAAATTATAAGGTTTTGCCACGGCCGTCTCTGTCGGTTGTGGCTGTTGTTTTTCCGAAAATTTTGATGTCTCAATTTTAGATTTGGAAGGCAAATTGTTAAAATTGTTAAACATTGTTCTATTGATTTTGTGATTATCCGTAATTATAGCTAAAACTTCAAATCCACAATTCTGAACCATGCTAATTATATTCTGTGTTATAGGAACCATTTATTTTCCAGTAACATTTAATACAGGTAGTAACTTGACGATTTCACAAAAATTTACAAAAGCAGAGCAAATCATAATAGACAAATAGTTTTAGCAAACTCCACTTGAGGCATGTAGAAGCAGAACACGCCTTGTCCATTGTGAACAAATTTGAGAAAAATGAGAAAAACGTGTACACGGTTTATTACATCGAATTTCTATGACAAATTAGTGGATCATGTAAAACATATTTAAGAAAATCACCGGCTTGAATTTATTTAAACGACAATCTTCATATTTTTGAAGAAAATTAGATTTAAGTTTGGATAAGACAGGTTTTGAAAAATCAACATGGAATTGACAAGTTTTGCAAGACAAGTTTTTGACAAGTTTTGCAATAACAAGGTTAGGATATAAGCAATTTTGCAGAAACATATTTTTATTTTGTTAGACTGACAGAAAATTTCCATTTTATTTTAATTTTAATATCACATCTATAAATGATAAAAATAAACTTTTAATAACCTCGAAAATAACAGCAATTATGACAAAAACTAAAATGTATTTACTTACCTGTTACGTTTAGCCAATTCCCTTTTCCATTTGGCTTTATCACGAACTTTTTTCCTGCCTTTACCTGGTGTTGCTGGTTCAATTCTACTCCCCATTTTTCAGCACAATAAACACTATATTTTTTATATAAAATTATTATTTTTATTCCTATTCTTTGCGAATAACACACTGAACTAAAGACAAGTTAGTACTAATAAAATAATAAATAATATTGGCGGCAAACTATTCAGCGAGACACGTGTTCTGCAATTACCGTCTCCCATTGGCTGCGCGGATAAGACAAGTTGTGCATTAATATGAAGGTTGGATAAGGCGAGTTGTGCACCGATGTCAATGTTTTATTATTTAATTTGAAAGGGAAAAGGCGATATTTGATACAAAACATTGTATCTAGTATATACGGGCTAAAAAGAACAACACTATGCCGTATGCAACTCATTTTTCACCAAAAGTGGAGTAGGCGAGTTTTGCATGCCTCACTTGTTCCTTGTTAGAAGCGGTTCCGACAATACTTTTAGCCCGATAATCTAATCTGGAATTAATATATATTTCATCGATCAGGAGCAACCACTTTGTCAGTGTCTGAAAGTAAAGACGACATATTCCTTAAATAATGTTTGTTATTGTTTTCCTTATTTGGAGAAACATCCATGCCTGATGATAGATACTGAAGATATCTCTTAGTAGGCTAAATTAAAAAATATTGTAACAAATTATAAGTTGCTGGCAATATATATCATAAATGCAGTTATCACAGTGGAAGTAGAATTTTTTTTTTGAGTTGGTCATTTGAACTACCTGATCCACAACAATATCAAGTTGTTTACAATATCTAAATGTGTCATCAGTTTCGGTAAGTTGTGAGGATTTTTTAAAAAAATCAAAGCATGTAATAAATTTAGAATGGAGTCTTTTTCTGAACTGTCATAATAATAAGTAAATTTAAATCGGTCTAATAAATTTTGCACTTGTGACCATCTGTTAAGTTTCATGTCAAAATTTAATATCCATTTCAATTCCTTAAAAGGTAATTCATTACCCTTTGCAAATATTTTTACAGTTAGGTCAGTATTAATTGACATTTGATTTTCAATATTAACAATATCAGAATCAAAATTTAACGTATAAAATACAACTTTAGACGTCAAAGTTCTTACATTCCAGCTATCAGAGATATTAAATTTTTTTGAAAAGGAGTTATTAAATTCCTCATAATTTTCAATAATATCTGACTTTTCAAAGTTTTGGATTAAAATTTCATGTTCACGAATTTGATTTTCGCGCCTACTTTGCGGATCTTGTCGAAGGACAGGTGTCTTTTTAGATAAGTATGGAGGCAAATTTGGAAAAATTGAAGAGACAGTATTTTCTTTTAATTTTCGTTTATAAGGAATCATATTAAATGTTCCATCTGGTAAAAGATATTTATCAAATTTAATAATCTCACCAGGATCAAAATGTATTTCGCATACAACAGCATGTTTTGATGGTATCCAATCCTTTCTGGGAATAGCTCTAAGCCATTTTCTCTTAATTCATCGTTCTTAGGGAAACTAAATGTGGTCTTTGCACCTTCTGTTTTCGTAGTAGAAATATAATTTGTTTTACAGCCTGATACAACACAATGCCGGGGCATATTTTAGGTTAGGTGTGTTTGACGCACTGTTAAACAGAGTATAAACTCGATTAAAACTATCGCAACACCCTATAATTGATACCACACGATCTAAACTAAATGCACTTCAATTAGCAAGACACTTGCACTATTGTTACAAAATAAAAATATGTATTTCCAGCAATTAAACAAGAGCCGACCAAAAGTAGTCATACACACTTTGTAATTTAATGGAACTAGGCACACCACATGCATTGTTGCCACTTTTCCTAGTTCGTGGCCTACTCTAGAGACGGCCGTGGTTCATACCTTCTTGTTGGTCCTTACTGAGCAATAACATATTTCAATATAGTATGGGTTAACTTTAAAACTAAACCCAATAAATTTAAATATTTAGACTTTATATCTAAAACTGGTATAATATTTCAAAAATGTTATTGGCGAAATGAACAAAAATAGTCTATCTAATAAACAAAAAATAATAAAAATTAATACAATTTTCAAAAAATTATAACATTTTTTTATGACAAGCATTTCTATTTACCTCCGCCCATGTACAATAAAGAGATGCCGACGGTTTTTGCAGGCTTTTAGTTTTTATAAGGTTTCAATTAACTTCGTAAACACTTTAACAAATACTCCATCAAGTGCCACATGCCATATATGGTTTGCAAAACCAACAGAAATAAACGATTTGGAATGCGTTAAACAGAGACCTGAGAATGAAGGGCATTATAGATTTGGACTCTCATCTTTATATGCATGGATTCGATTTATGGAGTTAGTACTTCATGTTTCATATAATTTATCATTTAAAAAATGGTCAGTTACTTCAGAGGACATGAAAAAGCAAAAGCAATCTAAAAAAGCTTTTGTACAAGATCAGTTTTGGAAAGAATTAGGATTACTAATTGATAAACCTCGACAAATCAGCGGAACTAGTAATGACGGAAATACCGCTCGAAGGTTCTTTGTCAATTCTGTTTGCACTGCACAAATTACTGGAGTTGATGAAGAATTAATTATGAGATTTCGCATACTACTTCAGACAATGTCAAGTGGTATGGCAATCAATGCCAAAAAATTTGGTGAATATGCTTTTAGAACAGCCGAATTATATGTGAGCAAATATCCATGGTACTATATGCCCTCCTCTGTACATAAAGTACTCATTCATGGAGAAAACATAATTGAGTAAGTTTTGTTCTGATAATGGCATTTCTCTCTACGCACTTCTACCAAACGCGACGCACATTTTGCAGCCGGCCGATGTGTCTTTATTTGCCCCATTAAAAAAGAAAATGGAAAAAAGTTGTTTCTGATTGGAAGAAAGCTAATAATAACAAAATTGTTAATAAAACAACTTTCCCACTTTTATTAGAAAATACCGTAAAGCAGATTGGAGTGGATAGCGTTAAAAACGGATTTAAAAAGTGCGGTCTGTATCCATTTAATATTGAGGAAGTGGATACAAGGTGCATGTATGACGCTTCGCGGACTTTAGGAGTTCATGACGGAATAGAAAAAAATCAAGCCAATTACTTTTGATGTACCGCATTTTCTATATTTCGATTCACTTATTCCAATGAAAAGACGGGAAGAATTTAAAAAAAGCAGAAATGGGAGAATGGGTCGGCGATGAGTCAGCGAAAGAATTATACAAGGTTTGGAAAAAATTGAAAAAGAGATGCCAAAAAAATCACAATACAGAAAAAGAAGGTAACGCAGAATTAGAAAATGAAACTAATAATGATTATGAAAATTACGAAGAAGAAAATGAGAGAGAGATATTGAAACACAAGAAAATAACAATGAAACTAAAGAACAAGCATTTGATATTGAGACTGAAGTAAAAGAGTATAGTAACAATGACACAGAAATGAAGGAAATAGAAACTGGTCAAATTCCAAACCCGACTGAAGAAGTTTTAATTCAAAAAGATGAAACAGAAAAGGAGAAACGTGTAATTGACTCCTCAAGTGTTGACGTCACGACGACCATTTTGGTTGAGGTAGGCAAAGGTCCGCGTTCCAAACAAAGTTCTACACGTGTGTTTACATAAGAGACATTTTGAAAGTGGTTAATATAGCAATCTTTTCATTCGATATTTGGGGTAAGTAGTTTCACATGTTTCTATAGATATAAAGCATCTATCACAAACTGAATTTCGAGGAATTATACATGGCTTTATTGCAAATAATCCCCTCGAAATAAAGTTAGGTTATGTGTACTATTTGTTTATCGAGTTATGTATTTTGTTTTACTTTACTAAACTGAAAATATTGTGACTTACAGTATCATCGATATAATGGCTCCAACCAAGCATGTTCTTAAACTCAGTGCCATTGTAGAATTCTTCTCAGATTCAGATGAAAAAAGATTAATAGCAAGGGGTGAGAGTGCGGTGGAGTCGAACCACATCAAATCGTTTCATTTTGTACCTGAATTGCTAGTAATAAGGGGGAGAAGTACATGCTAGCATGAGAGATCGCATTTACAATGTTAGGTCAGTAATGTGTATTATGTTAACTAGTAGGTATGTTTTTACAGCGGCCTCATGCATATTACGGGTTAACCTCTTCAAGGATGGGGCAATAAAAGATGCATCCTGTAGATGTCCCAGGGGTCAGTACTTGTGTCACCATGTTGCAGCTGTGTGCCTATTTGGTCACCACAATATATCAGTAACTGACGTAGAATGTCGATGGGCTGCAAAAAAAGGAAGCAAGAGGAGGTCAAGACCATTGGCGAAATTTATATGGGGAAAAGTCATGTGTCTTGTGATACAAGACTAACAGAGGCAGAAATAACAAATTTCCGTACAACTTTGCAACAGTATGGAACTGCTGTTGGCTTCAAAGGGCTGTTGGATCGCTAACCAACAACTGTACTCAATCTAATTACAGACGTGGAAGACTTTATATTTTCTGAAGCATATTTTGCAGCAGGTGATAAGCAGAAGTGCTTTCTTGAAAAAATGAAGGTTTCTCCAGAGCAAATAAAAAAAATTTGTTCTATGACAGTGGGTCGGTATAAAAATGAAAATTGGATAATATGCTGGAAAAATAGGCCAACAGGGAGCAATTTTGGTGCTGTTTTGGCAGCGATCAGTAGGAAAAAATACCCTCCATCATTGTATAAGCGACTGACTGGTACGTATAAGTTATATTTTAGGCATTTTGTATTTAATTTCACTTAAGTTTTCTCATGTAGTCACTTTTTCCAAATCTGACATCGACTTTAACTATTACTTATGCTAAATATGTTTTATGTAACTTTGTTTACAAGGTGTCAGAAAGGAGGGAGTATCTCTTATTAACTTTTTACAAGTACATTTTAAGAACAAAAATAGTTGATACAAATAAAATTCTCCAAGCCTTTATTTACCATATCGAATTTTTAATTACATTTTCCTTTTAATCAACTATTTTTTTTCTTAATTGCAACCCTTTCATTTTTTATCAAATAGTACTATATGAAATGGGATTAAATTTTGCATACAATAGTAGATACATAAAATAATTTTGGGGGATCAATTAACAAAGTTAGATTTGTTACACACATGAATTGTTTTTGCGGTTAAAGATGTATAGCAGCTACTTATACTTACCTTAGAAATATTTTTCCATCCTTCACTTGTAAATTTTGTTTTCATAGAATGCATTAATAAAAAGATAGTTAAGTTTCAATCACTATACATATAGTTCGATTAATTCAGGAAAGTGAAGACGGTAATAAAGCACACGTAAATGAGTAGGAAGTATGACAGATTTATTGCCTACTTCGGCTTATTATACTGAACCAGCTTTATATGATGTTACATTACGATATATTCATTTAACTCGACAGGTTCCTACAATCTAGAAAACATCAAGGCTGTGCAATGGGATAACATTAAGGAAGGCCAAGCCATCAGAGAGTTTACTGAAGAAACCAAGTTAGAAGTCGTTCCAACAGGACTGTGGCTGACTGAATGCGGATTCCTTGGTAGTGGCCCAGATGGTCTTGTTGGAGACAATGCCATCATAGAAATAAAGTGTCCATACAAATTTAGGGAGAAATTAATGACTGAAGAATTACAAACTGATCACTCATACATCGTTTATTGTGATGGAGATGAACTGGTACTCAATAAAAACTATGAATACTACCACCAGATTCAAGGGAATTTGACCATTTGTGATCGGGAACTATGCTATTTGATTATTTGGACTCCCGAGAAAATTTTCTTTTTGAAGTTTACAAGGACAAGGACTGGATAGTTAACTTAAAACTCTTAGAAAACTTTTACTTGCAGGAGTACTTGTCCTATATAATTTCGAAGGCGTATGATGTACAGAACTAAATATACTTATAATTCGTAAAATAAATGTTTTTTTTTTTATAGAGGAAAAACTTTGATTAAATAATCCTTTGCGCCAAATGAATTAGACCGAGGTTGGTTTTTGAATAGTTCTGATTATTACACAAAATGTCTTGCAGCTAAAAAACTAGAACAAATCAGTTAAATAGATTATTATGTAATTACAAATATTGAACATTCGTTTTCAAAACTTTGAAGGCTTTTTAATACGTAAAACATGTTTGACGTGTTAAAAGTCTTTCAAAGTTTAGAAAATGAAACACGAACAATATTTTATTTTGCACTATAAAATAATCCATTTAACAAGTTTGTTTTAGCTTATCTGCATGCCATGAAACGGTTGAAGAAAAAAAGGAGTACTGCAGGTCCTAATTCGGCTCGCAATAATACATTCCAATATTATTTGAACAACGAGGATGGAACTGACATGAGGGTATGCAGAATGTTTTTTCTTGCTGTTTTGGGATATCTACCTGAAAATAATAGAATCTTGAAGACAGTAAGAAATAGCAGTAATAAAGTATCTTCGACTTTGGCAGTTGATAGTGATCGAAGAGGGCGGCATCCAAATAAAAATAAAATTGATGAATCTACTGTTCTAGAGCACATACTATCATTCAGGCCAACTACATCGCATTATCGACGGGAGCATGCTCCCAATCGATTATATTTACCTAGTGATATTTTGATAATGAAAATGTAACCGACTTTAAAGAAAAAACATAAAGATTTCAAAATAAGTTATGAGGTGTATCGTCAACAAGTTAATAAGCTGAATGTATCTTTTGCGAAGCTAGGATGCGAAGAGTGTTTTTCATGTGAAAAATATAAACTTCATGGAACAGAAAATACACATGATGATGGAACTATTTGTGAAGCATGTTCATCATATAAAGTACATCATAGAAAATACACTGCAGCTAGAGAAGAGTACCGAGCAGATGATGTTGTCGCCGAAACAGCAAAAGAACAACTTTTTGTATCGGCTGACCTTCAGAAGGTATTTGTTTACAATAATATTTCTCTTTAGGTAGATACATTTTCAAGTGTCGTTTTTTGTTTTAGGTTATTATGCTCCCTCAAGCAGATATGTTTAAAGAGGTGATTTTTATACCAACAATTATAGCCTTCAACGAGAGTTTTGCACCAATAGGCAAGAATGATACTAAAAAAAACCTACAGTAGTTATTTGGCATGAAGGTGTGGCAGGGCGTAAGAAAGAAGATATCGTTTCTACTTTTTATGCGTTTTTTTTTTTTTAAAGAACAACGAAATAGAAAAAATTACAATCTGGCTAGACAATTGTTCTGGTCAGAACAAGAATTGGGCTGTTTTATCTTTTTTTGTTTATATAGTTAACAGTCCAGAACTTAGATTGAACAATTTGGTTTTGAAATTTTTTGAACCAGGCCACACCTTCATGTCTGCGGATCAATTCCATCACCAAGTTGAACAATCATTAAAGAGAAAAACTAAGATGTATGATTTTATTGACTTTCAAAGTTGCGTACAAGCTGCAAATTCTTGAAGAGTTCATGTACTCGCCATGCATAAAGAAAATTTTTTTGAGTGGAAAGACTGCACTTCGAAATGTAAAATCAAAAAAATCCAAACCTAGAGTCTATTTACACGATATGGTTCTTATTTACTTCGAAAGAGGTGATTTTAATTTAAAATACAAAACTTACTTCAAAGGAAATGTCATGAATCTAGATTTTTTGATGGCTAAGTTTTCCAAGTCAGGAATCCCAAAACCACAACCGGATACAGGTACACATACACAAAACATTGAGCGGTTATGGGTAGAAGTGAGGAACTTGGTGCCTCGATACGGTCGTAAAAAAAACATTACGAAGAATATTTGGCAGAGTGTTTATTTGTGATGCGCCATCCCGACCACAGAGGACGATTTCACGCATTCTGGAAAGTGGCGGCGCAACTATATACACCACCTACACACTGCAAATCGAGATGAAAATGCCTACATGTAGGTTAGGTTAGGTTAGGTTTGTTGTGAGTGGGTCTCAGTAGACCCTCCACTGCGGCCATCAGCAGGCCTATTGTGGCTCACGCCTAATTATATTTCACCCAATAAGTTCAGTCTCTTAATGAAACTGATAACTTTATTGCGTGAGAATGTGTCCAGATCCTCTGGCAGCAGTTGCCCTTTGCCAAATATTGAGAATCGGATCCTCTCCACACCGGGACAGGTGCATAAGATGTGGTCTGCCTTCTCATCATCCTCCAGGCATAGACGGCACTCGGCGTTTTCCGCTAGGCCGAGTTTATGCAGATGATAGTTTAGTCGGCAGTGCCCGGTATATAGGCCTGTTAGAGTTTTCAGGTTTATCCTGTTTAACTCTAAAAGTTTCTTAGTTCTCGATTTCAAAGGGTATTTTATGAACGCCTTCGAATGAACTAATCCTGGTAACTCTTGCCAATACTGGAGAGTTTGCCTTTCAGCCCAGGTTGAGATAGCCATCTTGGCCGTACTTGAAGATATGCCAAGTATTGGTTCTGGTCCGATGAATCGTGATCCCGCTCCTTCTCTGGCTAAGGAGTTCGCTATTTCGTTACCTTCCATACCAGAGTGGCCGGGTATCCAGACCAGAGTCACTTTGTTGTTCTTGCCCAAATGATTTAGAGCTTTCTGACAGTTCCATACCGTTTCGGAGTTACACCGGTAGGAGCCAAGAGCTTTTATAGCTGCTTGGCTATCTGAGAAAATTTTTATTGATCTGCGTGTAAGATGCATATATTCCAGCCTTCTTACACACAGTTCAATGGCATGAACCTCAGCCTGAAAAACAGTTGCATGAGTATCTAGGTTTGAGACTATCCTCGCCCTTGGTCTGTAGCTGTGTACTCCGGCTCCTGTTCCCTCGGGAGTTTTGGAGCCGTCTGTAAACCAACAACTGTCTGCCTTCAGTAGGTCGGCTTTATTCCGATCCCACTCATCTCTTTCTGGAGAAAGGATGTTGAAGGTCAGCTCGTAGTTGGTCATAGTAGGCATAGTATCCGAGGGCATTCCCAGGATGCTGTGATTCTCTATGTCATCCAACAACCTGTTCCGCTCCATGATACTAGTCTGCGGCATATTAATGGCCGCTTGTTGCAGTCTGTAGGTTGCCCACCTGGCCTCTCTCTCCAGATATATATGAAGAGGGGGTAAATCCAGGAGGATTTCCATTGCAGCTGACGGTGTGGTGCTAATTGCTCCCGTTACGGTCATGCATGCTAATCTCTGCAGTCCAGAGAGTTTGGATTTGGCCGTCCGTTGTAATCCTTTCGGCCACCAAACAATGGATCCGTATGTTATCATTGGTCTGATGACCGTGATATAGATCCAGTAAATTTGTTGGGGACCCATGCCCCAGGATTTGCCACAAATACGACGGCATGTCGATAGGGACAGCTTTGCTTTGTGGATTACCTTTTCCAGATGGGAGTTCCAATTAAGTGTTGTATCCAGAGTGATTCCTAGATATTTCACCTCCTCCGCAAATGGAACAGTTTCACCCATTAAAGTGGGAGGTCTTAAGTCCTCCAGCTTCCTTTTCCGGGTGAATGGTACTATTACTGTCTTTTGAGGGTTTACAGACATCTTTTCCCCGTCGCACCAGTTACTCACTGCATCCAGAGTCTCTCGAAGGGTATTTGATATTACTCCTTCAGAGTTATCTCTGACTAGTATGACTAGATCATCTGCATATGCTAGAACCTCAACCTCCCACAGTGTGAGAATAGCCAGTAGGTCGTCCACAAGAAGTGACCACAAAAGGGGGGAGAGAACCCCATCCTGCGGGCACCCTCTCGTGGCTCTGAACCTAACTGTTTCTCCCTGTAGAGACGTTGTTATGGTTCTGTTTGATAGCATAGCACGAATCCAGTCGCCTATAGTAGGCTCAATTCCTCTGGCAGCCACTGCTGCATATAAGGAGTCGGGCAGTGCATTATTAAATGCTCCCTCAATGTCGAGAAAGGCTCCCACCGCAATTTCCTTCATTTGAAGGGATTGGGTAATCTTCTCGACTAGGTTATTGAGTGCTAGTTCTGTTGATTTTCCTGTCTGATAGGCGTACTGATGGATATTGAGGGGGGTGATGTTTCAGGATGTTCCCCCTGATATATCCGTCCAGCACCTTCTCCAGGCCTTTCAGAAAACAGAAAAGATGTCAGGCTAATTGGTCTAAGCGATTTAGGGCTTGGTTCTTTCCTACCCATTTTTGGTATATATACTACCTTAACCGCCGACCAACTGGATGGGATATAGTTCCATACCAGACTAGCTCTGAATAGTTTAATGAGGAGTGGGAGCAATATTTCCAGTCCATTTTGTAGTAGAGCTGGAAAACTCCATCCTCTCCTGGCGATTTGAATGGTTGGAATTATCCGATGGCC
Organism: Rhamnusium bicolor; assembly: GCA_029963845.1. Taxonomy (NCBI): domain Eukaryota; kingdom Metazoa; phylum Arthropoda; class Insecta; order Coleoptera; family Cerambycidae; genus Rhamnusium; species Rhamnusium bicolor. The sequence goes on from JANEYF010003168.1 coordinate 53,961, forward strand.
CACTCAATTGCCGGTATTGTGATCACCTTTTTAGCCGTCAGCCAATCATTTTTATCAGGTCATTTTAATCGGCCTTCTGATGGTGACGGCTGTTGGTCATCCGCATTCAAGCACCCTGGGAAGTGGTTTTGTGCTAGGAGGTGTAAGGTTTCCTTTCCAGAGTCCGTATATGAGCCATCCGGCCGCCTTAACGAACCGAATTCCCTTGTCGGCTCTCTGGAAAGAATCTTGTGGATTCTAGTACTGTGAGGTACGTCAGTTATACTCTCACAGAATTTCCTCCAAGATCCCCTTTTTGCTTTCCTTATTTCTTTGTTATAGTCCGTTAGAGCGGATCTATATTGGTCCCAGTCGCCCGAAGCTTTAGCTCGATTAAAGAGGCGTCGAACTTCCTTTCTCATTTTATCCAAATTTTTGTTCCACCAAGACGTGCCTCTATTATCCCTTTTTGTCTTCAGTGGACAGTTTTCGTTATATGCTGAGACCATCGCGTTGCGGATCTGTTCCGCCGCAATTTCAGTCTCATCACGATTCCTGATTGTGGTGATAGCGGATTGAAGGTGAGACTGGAGGGAATATTTATACCCTTCCCAGTCCGTGCACTTCGGATCCCGATATGTCACCACAGGTCTTGGACCAGAGAATATGTTTATGATCTGAACACGAGGGTTCAGAAGATACTTTCCAATCGGATATCTTGTTGCTCAAGTAGTTTGAGCTGATTGTAATATCTAATACCTCCTTCCTATTTCTGATGACAAAGGTTGGTTCGGAACCAATGTTATTCACAGTTAGTCCTTCACCTAATAAATATTCAAAAAGTGACTCACCTCTTTGGTTAATGTTCGTGCTTCCCCACGCTGTATGGTGGGAATTCGCGTCACATCCAATAACCAGGTGGATATTGTTCCTCTTGCTGTAGGCGATTAAATCCCGCACTACAGCTGGAGGAGGTTGGTCTGCATTTCTATCACCCGGGAAGTAGGCTGAGCAGACGATTATATCCATCTTGCTTCCTCCCTCCGAGATCGATACCTGGACGGTTAAAACGTCCTGGGTGCAGTAACCTGTAAGAACAAAGTGGTTAATGTTATTTCTGATCAAGATACATGCCCTGGGTCTTTCATCAGAGCCGATTTCTATTACCTTGCCAGAAGTATTTCCCAGGCCGCTTACTCGGCCTGTGTTACTTGTCCAGGGTTCCTGGAGGAGAGCGATGTCGATTTGCTCTTCCTTGAATCTTTTGCCGAGGACGTATGTGGCCGTCCAGGCTTTTTGTAGATTCGCCTGCGCAGACACCTAATATAAGATTTCATTGGGTAGTTAATTTGAGGATAAGGATTAAGGATAAGGGTACTAGTTGTGGAGTGTTGAGATACGGTTGGGTTAGGTAGGGTTAGGTTTGTGGGTTTAAAAGGTAAGTTAAAGGGGGGGGGATTTTTTCTCCTCCTCCCGGAAGGTGAATGTTTCTCACTCTTCCTGGAGGTGGTTTTGTCTGGGTTAGGTTCCCCCGCCGTTCCCTTCTTCGAAGGTGGTTTAATTCCACTCTTCTTAAGATGGGATTTATTAGGGAGGGATTTTCCGTTCCCAGAGGTTCGTTGTCGGGGCTGTTCGCTCCTCTTGGGAAGCGATTGTAGTTCGTTTTTCCTTGAGGGCGTTCCTGCCACCGATTTCTTATCAGAGGGGTCTTTACCTCCTCTGACTTTTGGGCGGAATTGGACTTGTCTAAATCCGCAGAAGGGCCTGAAATTCAGTCCCTCCAGTGTAATCATGGACGCTTCATCTACTGAGAACGTCCATGTATGCCTACATGTAAGTCACTCACTTAATACACATCATTATTTCATTAGCCTATATTCAAAATTTAATTCAATACACATAAATACTGTTCCGTGCCTTAAAAATGTAAAATTAGTGTTCTGTATGTTACCCTCTATTCAAAATTTACTTCAATACACATACATAATGTTCCTTGCCCTAAAAATATAACATTAGTTTTCTTTGTTTTACCCACCCAGCACCCCTAATCCCTCCACAGTCCCGTAAGATAGTTGCCTAAATTACATATTTCCATAAATTTACATTGATCAAACATCACTTCTTTGCTTGTGCTTTTACCCACCCAGCACCCCTAATCGCTCCACGATCCCGTAATTTTGTTGGATATATTAATCCTTTGTGCAAATTTATAAGTAGTTGATTTATACCTCCGTCCTTGAGCATATACGTATACGAGCGTATGTTTCAAGACCATTGCGCCCGCGGGTTTGAATTTCGGTGACTTTAAGCACACACGTGTACGCGCGCTTTTTCAAGGCCGCTGCTTTTGCTGTTTTCTATTCCTCCGGCCTTGATCGTACACGTATACGAGGTATTCTTCGCTTGAAGACTCCTCCGTTATATGGAAATAAGAAAAAATATGTATGTATTCGTGAATGGTGGGGTTTCGTAACGTAACTATGTGTTTGTACTAAAGGGATATAAAGTTGCGATGTAAAATCATACTTGTTTCGAATCGTCTACAGTTAATAGGTTTTGTGAGCATAGTGTTGTGATCTGAATATTCTTAAGTGAGATTATTTTATATTTTGTTGCAATTCTTTCCAGGTGCGCCGACTACATGGGGGCTTCGGGGCTGGAGCCCCCATGTAGGCCTTTTAAATGAGGGCTGAGCCCCCCTGTACACCAAGATCAAAATTATGTGAAATAAACGGCAGGGACCTACATAGCAAAAAAAATCTAGTAAAAAAGCAAGGCCTTACAGAAAATATTGGAAAATAGCCAAATAAATTAAAATTAAATAATATCTTTATCATGATGTATTTTGTTTATTATTTGCACACCGCACACCATAAATTTATTCTCAATCCATTCAATTCATTATATCTATACTTGTGTATAAGATGGTCAGCCAGAAGTGATAATTTGTTCACAAAACTATAAATTGTTATGATATGATTCAATATCAAACGTCGCCGACGACTATGAAACGGATTCAACAGAAGCTGCAGAAGCTCTATTTAAAATTTTAAAGGACGTTTTGTTAAGGTGTGACCTTAAAATTGATAATATTCGCGGACAGTGCTATGATGGAGCTGCGAATGTAAGTGGACATATTAACGGTGTCCAGAGTAAAGTATTAGAAATACAGCCAAAAGCACTTTACATACACTGTGCGACTCATAGTTTAAACTTGGTGTGCAAGACTCCATGCTAAATATTCCAGCTCCTCGCAATTTTATAGTGTTTATTCGTGAACTTATAAGTTTTGTGCGCGGTTCTCCTAAAAGATTGGCACAATTTAAAAATTTATAAGTCGCCGATGCTGACAGTGAGGAGGAAAATTTTTTGAGATTAAAACCTTTTTGTCCAACTAGATGATGCGTAAGAGTGAAGTCGTTAAAATCAGCATTAGTTAATTATAAACTACTAATGAAATTTCTCTCAGAAATGTCTCAAGAGAAAAGTGAACTTGGAGCCAAAGCCAGTGGTTTTTTGAAAACTCTAAAAAATTTGAAACTTTTTTTATTTTGAAAATTTTAATTATATTTGAACGAATTGAGGAAGTCAATGGGCAATTACAACGTAAGTCGTTATGGTACAGACAAATGAAAATTTTAATAGATAGCCTTATTGAAAGCGTTTCTGCAAAAAGAAAGGATTTCCAGTTTCAGCTCATATGGACTGAAGTGACAGAAAAAGTCTAAGATATAGAGTTAGACGAAGCAATTTTGCCAAGACAAAGAAAGCTACCAAGGAGGCTAGATGAAGGCAGTGACCCACACACATTTAATTCAGTTGAAGAAATGTATCGTCGAATGTATTTCGAAATTTTAGACCAAGCAGTTGTTTCTCTTCAATCAAGATTTCCAGAAAATACTACTGACCATCTAGACAGAATAGAACAGTTTGCTCTAGGAATTGTTGATAGTGCATATATTGTAAATTTTTATAATTGTGACTTTGACGAATCTAAGTTAACATTACACCGAGATATGTTTTTAGACATTTGCAAAACTAGAAATCAAACGATTTCTAATATTGAAGATATCATTAACTTCATGAAGAAAAGCGAAAATAAATGTTTGAGACAATTACTTTCAGAATTTGTGAAATTCTTACGTGTTGCCTTAACTATACCAGTGACGTCTTGTACCGCAGAAAGGTCATTTTCTGTTTTGCGACGTCTAAAAACATATCTTCGGTCAACAATGTCACAAAAGAGAACAAATGATCTCGCATTGATTCAAATATATAGGGATACTGAAATACATTTAAATTCAATTGCAAACGAATTTATAATAAAAAAATTAAGTTAGGAAAAATACTTTTTCGGTTACGTAAAGTACATTAAATATTTTTCTTCGTTTAAAGTAGGTATATAAAGTGTAAGGGAAAAAATTGGAAAAATTTACATGGGTCGTAGAGAAAATGTCAAACAACAATAAAGTCTTATGCCATTTTTTATTATACCAATAGTATTTAGTTGGAAAAATATTTCGGACTTTCCTCTAAAACCAATTGAAATTTTCCAAATTTTTTACACCACGTATTCTGTACCCCGTCTCGTATTCAGTTCTGGCAAAATCTTTAAATATTTATTTTGTCTATATCAGAGTTTCTATTTTTTACGTTTTGTTCTTTGATGTTTATTTATTTTTATCGTTATTAAAGTTCGTTATTTTCTATCACTTAGGGTTTATTTTATTTATTAGTTATGCCCTCCGAACCAAAAACCGTTTTTTAAGTGAGGACGGACTATAATCAATAGGTATATATTTTGGATTGGATTCAGGATTTTTTTGAAAAAAAATTCCCCCGGATCCCCCAAAATTTGCGAATCGTGTACACCATTTTTTAAAACTACTAAGCACCGGGCCCTCATGTAGATTTTATAAAGTCGGCGCCTGATTCTTTCACTTTATACAAAACTTTTTATTTAGACATGACTGCAATTTCTGATATTGATTTATTAGCAATTAATGAACTTACCAATCAAGATACTTATTAGATTGTGGAACAGAGACCAATTTCTTCATTAATTATAAATAAGGCTTACCTAATAAAAAACATATCTCAGGTCAATACGCGGTTTGGAAAATCGCTCTTGGTAAATTTGTTTGATGAGAGTACAATTACACCTTTTAAATCATTTTTGCCAAAAAGAGTTGCAGAGATTCTAAAGCCGGATGTTATTGATAAAATAAATTCAGTAAATGACAGTACACGTTGACTTATTTAGGTGAGCGCACTCCAGTTTATCCTGGTGCAAAAACGAGTCCTTTATTAAAATTCTCTATTTTTGAATAATTATTATTTCGTAAAGAAAATAAATTTATATTAGGATTATTTTAAAGTAGTAACTAGTTAGTAAATAGAATATAGTGAAAGAAAGTTTATCATAAAACATAATGCTATTAGATCACTCATTAGCAAAATCAAAATTGTTTACATCTAATTATTTAATTTCCAGACAAGTAGCAAATATGTGGATGTGTTATTCAGCTCAAGGGTGGGTAAAAGCAGAAAATATTAGTACATCTATCCAAAGGCTGTGTTCTCAGTTAAGCGATCTAAGTATGGATTCGTTACATGCTGCAAATTATGATCTAACTACTGTTTCGATAATGATGAAGTTCAACGTCTTATGGATGATTCTGCAAAATACAACGGGTGCAAACGCATGTAAGAAATATATTCGTGGCATTTTAAATTTAGATGAATTTTGTGAAAAAATGGTTCAATTGGATTTGAAACGTTATCTGTATGAAATAGACAAATATTTGCCAAAGGAAATTATTGAAAAATACCATCTAGACAATCTGAAGATGATGAAGAGGATTATGAAAACACAGTCAATTAATTTGCATATATTCATATTTTCACTGCAATGTATTATTAGAAAGTGTTTATAATAAAATATTGTGTACCTATATTCTTATTTTCACTGCAAATGTATTATTAGAAAATGTTTATAATAAAAATGAAATATGTATGTATGTTTTTTATTTTCTCTAGTTGCAGGTTAAACCATAAAACACTTGTTTATAGATTACATATATTTTTATTACCTATTTGCTAACATTACAAAATAATTATTACTATTAAGCATTAAATAAACATGTTAATACAATAATTTTATATTTAAATATACAATACACTTATTAAGAAATTGAACATTTAGTAATTGTGATTTTAGTGATCATAGGAGATGTTTTACTTAGAGCCAACAAAATCATTTTGAACAGAACCATCTAAGGCGCTGTAACTTAAGTATACATCATGAAGTATAAGGGCATATACTCGAGTTTGTTCTGGAAACTTGGTTTTCCGGGTTTCAAATTCTCTTTTTATGTCAACAGTTGATGATTTCATGACGTCCGGTTGGTGGGAGCAATCAAGGACAAACAGCGGATTTTTTTCTGAATTCTCCAAGATCCATCATCGGTTCACCCATATCTTTGTCATAATAACTACGCTGGAAGCTTTCATAGGCGTAGTAAGCAGCAGAATCGAATTTCTTATCGAAATCTAAATTCCAACGTTCATATGGAAACACTTCAGAGTTTAAATATAGGCAAATATTGTTAATATCTGCATGTATAAATGTGTGATATTCTTTGTTCTGTCGTTGGAATAATTATTGTTTTGAAAACATATAATGATAGTGTGGCCTCTCGAGACTGCTAGTGGTTTTAACGGCCCATATATCTGAGGCTGTATCACGCAAACTAGGTAACTCATAAAGGTCCCACATGCGGTAGGCCATTTTAACTTTAGCATTGTAACCACTCTTATTATATTCGATTCAATAGTTTAAGCTTTTGACGACCTTCAGGTACAATATGTCTTATCTTCCATTCAATCTTGTTAATTTAAAATTCAGCATCCACCTCCCCTATGTATGAGTTTTTAAATGTGCGACCTATTATTAAAATTAGTTCCTGCTTTGTATTCAAAATACCTTTAGTGTAATCTTCAGCAAAACCCATATAAGGGGTGGTTTACTATTAAACACGTGACTGACAGTGTCTAAAATATCTTGCTTTTGTTGAGTTAGACCCCAACCTGAAGTTACTACCGAGCGTGCATGTGTTTGACCATATGAAACCATACTTTTCATTGTGGTAGTAATACCTGGTTTTCGAACTACAAGCCACTTGTTCACCGCCCATCTCTAGACGTATCTCTTCAAATATAAATGCGAGTGCATTATTGGATAGATAGCATTGTTTAGTAGCATCGCAAGGTGTAAATTTTCCTTCTATGTATATATAACTATCTGTAATGTCAAGTGTCAGATCTTGAAAATTGATGGGAATTCGTATTTCATCCGAATTCCTGTAATATGGCGAGCATAACGTTTATGTGTATGTTCGTGTAGACTGATCAGTGAATGATCAAACACTGGTTCGTCAAACACTTCAAGTTTATCGCTAGTTGCAATAACCACCATCGTTGTTTTCAATTTTTTCTCAATTTTAATCCAATTGATTTGAGAAAGTTACGATATCTGGCTGACAATCTATGTCTTAACTGTTTAAGGTGTACACGTTGAATGAATCTACTTCCACATGCATTCTTCTTTTTAACGATATTATTATTGAGTATATTATATTGATGGTTTACCTGTCGCTGTCGATTATTATATCTGAAACCCATTTGAATGATTCTGGTGTTAAAACTTCCTCAATTCTAACTTTACAATAATTTTTTCACCTCGAAAATCGATTAAATCGCCGTTGTCATCCAATATGCGTAGAGTAATGTTGTCGATAAACTGACGTCCTTCAGGCCTAACAGGTAAATATATGATATCAGCAGGCTCCCTGGTAAGTTTGTAACCTGGTTCTACATTAATGTCAAACTCAAAGAGGTTGTGTGATTCATCGGTATTCAAATATGCTCCAGAAATAATGTTGCAATCTGTACGTATCATTCTTACTTTCATAATATCAACTGGAAGTGTTGATTCGTAAACTCTATTTGGATATAAACGTATTGCTTCAAATCCTAGTAGGCTACAAATCGAGTTTGGTTTCGTAAAGTCTATTTCATACTTTGACCAAATCTGACATTTTAATGAGTTGTTGTTTGCCCGTAGCGAGAGTGTTTTTTCGAAATCTTTTTCATCAACATTCACAGCTTTCAATATAGATTTCATTAATTTCATAAGCTCCTAGAGGTATGTGAATATTTGTTGTGGATGCAGCCTTCGCATTAATTTTATAGCAAAAATTGTTATTACTTTCATCCACATTAAATATAGAATTGTAAGAGTAGAATCCTATTAAGCCTAATCCATAACGACTAGCTGTTGAATGGGTGGATAAAAATCTGTACTAAGCACACTTGAGCGGCTCGTTACGGTGAAGGTGTACGACATGACTGATTTATTTAGAGGGTGTTGCTTTATTGCGTGTTGCAACAGTGGTGTTGTAATCTTCTCTTCTTTGTTGGCAGTGGTGATATGTTTATCTCATTATTATTTGAGACGTTTATGTCATTCAATTTACAGTAGCAGCAAAATATTATTCGAGGGGTGGACCGTCATTTTCATCAACAATGGTGACTTGACCATCATCAGAGAAATGATCTTGACAGTACTGATATTTTAATGTCAATATCATTTTGAAGGTGTGTTGGTAACTTATTCCATACTAACGCAATTTCATTTAAGGCGCATGCAATCATAGCTTCCTTCGGCATATCTGTAAATTGATATTTGCTCATTTTCCTGAGACTGCGAAGTCTAGAAAATGCAATCGCTGGTGTGATAGATGTTTGCTCCATAGTGTCATTTTTTCATTCTTGAAGATAGAAACTTTAAGAACAAATGTCCACACCACACTGTATTAAATTTTTCCTGCCGCTTGTAACTATAGCAGATTTTATCAATTTTCTTTGAACTGGTGTGGAAATATCAACTAATTTTATGTGTGGAGGCAAATCACCAAAACTATCAAAATATGTGACTAAACCATCACGTTTCTTATATGCCACCCAATGCGTCCCAGGACCGTCTACATGATCTAAATTGATGACTGCGGCTTCATTATAATGAGGGCCGGAATTAGGAAGAATATTGCGCATAAATACACCTCGAAAATAAGGTATCTTCATCCTCTTAGCATAATATCTGAGATCAATGTCGGTTAGAGCTCTCTGGGGCAGGGTGTCTAATAGTTTTTTGAATTTTGCGGTTTTAGGTAAAGCCTCCATATGTCTGTTATGGCGATTTGCTTCAATTATCTCTTGTCGGCTCGTTTTCACAACATTCACTGCTTTAGCAACGCCCGCTGCACCTCCAGCTAAAGCACCCAATGCGCGCTGCACCTCCAGCTAAAGCACCCAATGCAGATAATCCAGCAAAAATAGGTATTAAATGTAGAATTCCTCCAACTTTCGGTATCGGAATTATGCGAGGTGTTCGAATTTTGCGTTCTCCACCTGCTGCTTTTATGTGATATCGCACAGCTTGAAGCGCAATGTGCATAGCTTTCTTTGTATCTTTTGCAACATTTCTTTTACCGCCAGCTTTCCGTAATACATCGCGCACCTTGCGAACTATTCCCCCACCGAAAGCTATTTTTCTAACATCCTTCTTGCATTCTTATTCTTCTTCTTTTTAAGAATATTCTTTCTCTTTGAAATATGAGGTAATGTTGACTTACATCTCAAGGTGTTGTTTTCCTTTCATTATGTTCGTAAGTAACCAAGCGGCTACTTTTTCTACAATCGTTGCGTCTTTGGATTTAACTCGTTTCTAAGCTGCCTGTTCAAGTTGATAGTCTGCTTTGTATCTGGCTGCTATATCGTTCTGTGTGTATGCAATATCGTGTTCCTTGCACGATATATCAAGCTGATTTTTTCCGATATCACCACGGCAACTTTCTAACTTGGTACCGGGGCCGCAATACTGATAACCTCCCGGTAAATGCAATTCAAATGGAAGCTTGTCAATCAGGGAATTGATTATACCCCCACCAATCTTTTTCTCACGTTGATGTCTTTGATGTGTGTGTTGTGTGGTGATCAACATTTAAATAAGCGTTGTAAAACATACATCTATTTATATAGTCTTCAACCGCGATACAATGCGCATTGTTAAGCAAAAAGAAAAATTTATTGTGGATAATTTAGATGAGAAGGTGGGATTTGGGTACGGCGATGTAAATAAACGTCATGGGCCGCTATCATCAACTGTACGATCTATTATACTGCCGTCATAAGTAAAAACGAAGTATCTACAGAAAATTTTAAAATTGAGGTTATGTGCTTATATGGTCAACACGTGTCCAAGAAAGCGATTTTTGATGTTAAAACACAGCATATCTCTAAATTAATTGAAATAAACCATAATTTTATAACACAGTATCTACAAATTATGAAGCTTTTTGAAGTAAGAATGCAGTATCTACGTATAATAAGCTAAAACGCAGTATAGATACTACGTTCTTGCTTAGAATATGTATATACTGTATTTTAACTTCAAAAATACCGTCATCTTGTATACAGATACTGTATTTAACTATATAATAATATGACCGTTTATTTTCGTAAATATCAGTTTTTGTTTATAGCCAGTTAGGTATTTGTTTACTTATAAATCAGTTAGTAGCAATATTTTGTCCATCTTTAATGAAAGTTGAAAAACATTATTATTCATGTGTAAAATAACTTATGTGCGTTTAACTAATAATAGTTTATATAGGGAACGTGAGCTGGGTTTAGACCGTCGCGCGCGTCGTGAGACAGGTTAGTTTTACCCTACTGATGACTCGTCGTTGCGATAGTAATCCTGCTCAGTACGAGAAGAACCGCAGGTTCGGACATTTGGTTCACGCACTCGCTCGAGCGGGCAGTGGTGCGAAGCTACCATCCGTGGGATTATGCCTGAACGTCTCTAAGGCCGTATCCTTTCTAGTCAAAGGTGGCAACGATATCTCTTGGGGTTCCGAGAGTCGAAAGCCTCAAAATAATGTGACTTTACTAGGCGATCGCGGCTCGCCGCGGTCGTCGCACTAGCCCTATTTGCCGTCTCGAGATCGACGGTCGGCGGTGGGATCGATCCTTGCCATGTCCGACCTGATCTGTCATGACGGCCGATCATGGGTCGCACAAACGTTTCGATGTTGGAACTCGGAATTGTCTGTAGACGACTTATGTACCTGGCAGGGTGTTGTACTCGGTAGAACAGTTTCCACGCTGCGATCTGTTGAGACTAAGCCCTTAGCTTGGGGATTCGTCTTGTCGGCGAGACGAGACCCCGTCATCGTACCCAGCAGCATTCGTTAAAATTAAATAAAACTCGAAGAAAAAACAATAATACTAATAAACCATACATCAAAGATATTGTGTATATGATAGCACAGAGAGGTTCCGAAACAATAAAATATAAAACCTCTTTTGAGGGAGAAATATATGAATAAGATTTTCTGAAAAAAAACATCAGTAAAGAGCATTTACCATATTCCAGATGTGTTACAAAAGCTAATTGGAATTGAACAAAGTGTCAAGTCAGACTTATTAAAAAACGTTGTGCCATTAATACCTAAAAACCGTAGGAAGTTTTGGGGAGACCTTCCTGTGATCTAAACTAGTTACTTTTAGTTGGTTTTACTATAATTAATATTGTACTTAATATTTGGTTTTTATTCCCTGTTTTTCATATTCTATTTTTCTGTTTTATAATAAATTGAATAAAAATACATACCTATATAAATAATAAAGGTTTGGTGTTCTCCATTTTTTTCCTAAAAAAATTATTTTTTTACATAATAGATACTATTGTTTAAAAAATGTCCTTTTGTATTGCAAGATGTTATATACTGCAAATATAAGTGATGTACTGTAGTGAGTAGACAAGTTTTAGTCGCTCCTGTAATTATTGTCATTATATGTGTGAAAACAAAGTGAAAACAAATACTTCTTTCAACTAATTGATACATTGTTATACAGTTATATAGTGATTTGAAAATGCCATTCTCAAGGCAGCAAATATCAGAAATTAAGGACATTTTAGTTTCTACCATCAATGAAAATCTTACGCAAAATAAAGATTTAATTCAAACAATAGCTGTGGCTGTTGTAGAGCAAGTTAAATGTGAAATAGAGGATCGTATAAAAAAGTATGAAAAAACTGTAAGTACAATTGCTAAAGAAAATAAAACGTTACAAGAAAAACTAAATATATTAGAACAACATCAAAAAAAGAAATGGTATAAGAATATTTGGATTAAAAGAAGAAAAAAATCAAACTTTAACTAATAATGTTTTACATACAATAAACAAGAAATTTAAATTAAATTTAAACTCGAATAACTTAGAATATGCATTTCGCACTAAAGGGAAAGATAATAAAGCACCAGTACTGGTATATTTTAAAGATTACACTGATAAACGATATATAATGGAAAATAAGAAATGTCTAAAAAATTCTGGAATATTTTTTGCTGATGATCTAACATTAATGAATTCTATTCTACTTAAGAAAGCTGTAGAAAAATATGGGAAAAATAAAGCATGGACGCTTGATGGTATTGTTTTCTGCGATGATGGTAATGGGAAAAGAAAAATACAAAACATCGAGAACCTAGAAGGAATTGAAAACTAAAATTTGTTTAATTAGTAAATGATTACTTTGTTTTTATAAAAGGAAAAATATATATTTTCTCTCAATGCAGGACGGCAAACTTGTTGTACTAGTATTAAGTTAAACGTTTTTTTGTTTATTTTTTTTGGTTTCTCTGCTGAGATATATTATACTTAAGTGGCATAATTAAGTTTAAGATTAAGCTCAGATTGTATTATGTATTCGGTTTCAGTGTATTTTCAGAATTTTAGGGGTCTGGTAACAAAAACAAATCAATTTTTTACTAACACTTCAGATTGTGATTATGATGTCATTGGTGGGTGTGAGACATGGCTGAGAGAGGACATTGCTGATGGAGAAATAGTAGATAATAATCTATATAATCTTATAAGATGTGATAGAAATTTGAATATAACAGGAAAACGTAGAGGTGGGGGCGTAATGTTGGCGGTAAGTAATAAACATAAAATCACAAGAATTATTAAACATGCTTCTTTATTTGAAATTTTATTAGTAGATATAAAAGTTACAGGAAGTTTTAAATGTTGTTTTATAGCAGTGTATGTGCCTCCTAATATCACATGTAATTATTATACGGATATATTTAATTTTATGCAAGATAATATAAAATGTGATAAAGTTTATATTATGGGAGATTTTAATTTACCAGAGATAAGGGGTCCAGACACAGATTTTTTAAATATAAGTACCAAAGCGTCACTGTTATATGATTTTCTAAATTTTAATTCATTTAATCTATATAACAATATAAAAAATTTGCAAGGTAAGACATTGGACCTAGTAATAAGTTCAGAAATAAATCCATTGTGTTGTAAAGTTACCAAAGACGATATTCCTATTGTCCCAGAAGATACCTACCATCCGGCTTTAGAAACAGAAATAATTTTTAATCAAAATAATACGCAGGTAAATGATTGCATTGAATCAACAATTCAGTTTAACTTCAAAAAAGCAAATTTTTTACTATTAGCGGAAATGGTTAGAGATGCTAATTGGGAAGAAGTATTAAATAAAAATAATGTGAATGAAGCTGTTGAATCTTTTTATAAAATACTACTGGACATTTTTGAAATCTGCATCCCTAAAAGTAAAATAAAATTAGGCAATGTACCTAAATTTCCTCCTTGGTTCACACAAGAAATAAAACTATTATTAAAGGAAAAAAACAAATTAAGAAAAAGTAGAAGAACTTCGGAAACAAACAATTTAAAATTTAAGGATATTAGAAGAAAACTAAATCTCTCATTAGAACAGCTAATAAAAATTATATAAATGATGTTGAAAATGGTATAAGCTTAAACCCGAATATGTTTTGGTCATATGTAAAAAAAAGAAAAAAATGCAACACAGAGAATGTAGGTGAATACCATATAAACAAAATACCTATAGAAGTATCAGAAACGTCAGAAAACTTTGCTAAATATTTTTTCTCTATATATGAATCGGAAAAGCCTTCACTGGATATTAACAACATTAAAAATGATTCATTTCTGAATTGTCCCAATAGCAATAATAACCCATTGTTTTTTAACGAAGTTAGTGAAATAGATTATATTACAGCTGTCAAAAAATTAAAACCAAAGAAATCACCAGGTAGTGATGGAATTCCGCCATATATAATTAAAGGGTGTCAAGAGTGGCTAAAACTGCCGCTATTATATATATACAATACTGCAATAAGAACTCATACATTCCCTGATCTTTGGAAATCTGCTATATGTACACCGATTCATAAAAGCGGAGACAAAAAAGATATTGAAAATTATAGATCAATTTCCGTAATGCCTGCTCCGGCCAAATTATTTGAACAAATAATTTATAGTCATTTGTGGAATCATGTTAAACTTTCGATAACAGAATATCAGCATGGATTTGTTCCTAACAAATCGGTAGATACCAACTTATTAACATTTGTCAATGATGCAAATCACGCGATAGAAAGACAGGATCAAATAGACGTTATTTTTACAGATTTCCAAAAAGCATTTGACAAAGTCAATCATGATGTTTTATTGCAGAAATTGTTAAATTCAGAAATAGCGGATGCTACTTTGGCACTCTTTAAAAGCTATCTGCAGAATAGAAGTTTTGTGGTCAAACACAATGGGAGATTATCTACAAAATACCATATAAATTCTGGAGTGCCCCAAGGGTCAAATTTAGGGCCTTTACTATTTTTAATATTTATAAATGATTTACCATTACAAATTCAAAATTCAAAATGTTTACTCTTTGCTGATGATCTAAAAATTTACAAAATAATTAAAGATGCCCAAGATTGTAAATCTCTTCAAGATGACGTAAATAGAGTATACGATTGGAGCTGTCGCTATAAACTGTCATTTAATTTTAAAAAATGTACTACTATGACCATAACTCATAAAAAATCTTCCATCGTGTTTGACTACAATATGAATCATACTGTTTTAACAAGACTTAATGTTACTAAGGATTTAGGTGTAATATACAATGATCAATTGTCTTTTAGACAACATATTGCAAATACAGTAGTGGCTGCTAATAGATTGCTGGGATTTATAATAAGACAAACAGCTTCTTTCAAAAATATTAAATTGTTAAAAACTCTATACTATGCATTTGTGAGGTCTAAATTAGAATATGCATGTGTTATTTGGTATACAGAACCCCAATTGTATCTGGGTATGATTGAAAAAGTACAAAATAAATTTTTAAGACATCTTCATTACAAAAAATATAATCAGTACCCAGACTACACAAATATTAGATCTACATTTCTCCGAAATGAGTTTGACATCTTAGCATTAGATACTAGGCGTAAAATCATTATTATTATATTTTTGTACAAAATTGTAAATAATTTAATAAATGACAGTAATTTATTAGGGTTAATTCCATTTAACGTCCCGTCACGACGACCTCGTAGTTCCACATTATTTAATACTTGCGCAACAATCATCACCTTACGTGCTCCTCTCTTGGCCATGCTTAGATTGGCCAATGAGGTCAATGGTATCATCAGTTTAGATTTTTGCTCCACACCCTTAAAACAATTTAAACAAAATATCATAAATTATTTTACTGAACTCCAATATTAGGATACATGTATAGTAGTGTTACCTTCTAGTTTTATTATGTTAAGAGAATAGAGAAAATAAATAGTATTGTGTATTTGGTAATTAGATGTAGGAATCCTTGTAATTAGGCTTAAGTCTGTTTGGATTCTATAAATAAATAAATAAATAAATAAATTAGTTTATAGGAATGGATGGTTCAGTTGATGATAGAAAGCAGTATAATTCATCAGAAATTGCTGGATACTGGGTTTTAACTTCAACATTAGTTTATAATTAGGTGGTTCTGTTTGATGATAGAAAGCAGTATAATCATAAATTGCTGGATACTGTGTTTTAACTTCAACATTAGTTTATAAATAGGTGGTTCTGTTTGATGATAGAAAGCAGTATAATCATAAATTGTTGGATACTGCGTTTTAACTTCAACATTTACCCTTTTTCTTAAAACTATTTTAAAGTATCTGATTTTTTTACGAAAAAATAAAACAATATCGAAACATTTCTAGTTTTATCGGAAAAATTGGAAAATTTTACTTTTAATCAAAGAGCTACATTTTAATTTAATCCAAGTTAATGTACGAAAACTTGACTCTGCAGCGTTTCCCTTTTTCCTGAAAAGTTTGCAATTATGCAGTTACTGCACTTTTACTTATGACGGCAGTATAATCGGGCCATCAAATTGCGGAAAGACAAATGTAATGATTTCTCTACTTACCCACCCTCTTGGACTACGTTTTTTGAATGTATATCTATATTCAAAATCACTACATCAACACAAGTATGAGTACTTACAGAACGTTTTAACACCGATTAAGGGATTAGGGTTTTATATCTTTGGTAATAATGCACAAATAGTTGAACCATCCGAAGCCCAACTGGAGTCAATATTTATATTTGATGATGTAATGTGAGAAGCAGGATGTTATAAGATCATATTTTAGTATGGGGCGTCATAGGAATGTGGATTGTTTTTATCTCGCTCAAACATATTCAGGCACACCGAAGCAACTCATAAGGGACAATAGTGTTGGAAAGATAAATATGGATTTCTGGTAATAGATAAGGATAGAGAAATACGTGAGGGTCGACATAGAAAAGGTTTTGATAGCTTTAATCCTTGATGTATTTTAATTAAAACTTCAATCGGTCTATAGACATCATCATAGACACTTCGATAACAGAGATATATAATAATTAAAAATGAATATCATCAAAGAAGGTAAAACCAACATTGATGCTGTGAATGAAATATGTCTGAAACGTAAGTTGATAGAAGTGACAGATGCAGTACGCAAGAAATTCAACTCAATTAAAAGTAGACATGTGGAGAACCAATTATCACTTGAAAAGATGTATGAACCTATAACAAAACCTTTAAAAGTTATATCCTCAGCGACTGATATAAAATCACAAATTTAACCACTACAAATGAAAACCTCGATTCAAAGGACGCATTCAAGAGAATCATCTGACAGTGATACTTCTTTTAAAACCACACCTTATAGAAGTAAAAATGATGGCGAATATTACCAAAAATTCCAGGACATATTTGCAGAAGACAAGACTGTCAATCCAACCTGTTTGGTATCGTCACTGGCTCCGCAAGGTTTTGAGCCAGCACCAATTAATCCACAAATAAATAATTCACATCAAGCAAGTCGCGTCGTGTCACCTACACAAAAATCTGTTAGTGGAAGCAGTTCACAAACACCGACTATTAGTGGAAATCAGAATTCACCAGTGAGAGAACGATAAGTAAAGTTAGATAAATGGAGAAAGAGGCAAGTCCGATTAGCCAGCATATAAATACTCGTATCGCACTTGTGGCCATCAGAATGTGTTATAAGTCGTTCCAATAAAGAAGCTGAGTCCAGATTGCTGTTTTTCTTCTACAAAGAAATCCTCGTATCATATTTGGCGCAGTCGTGGTAGGATAGTGTCCTTTTGGTAAGTCCGTTCAGTGCATCGAGTCACCCCCTGAGCAAATCCTGCATCGAGCAAGAAATCCCAGAGGTACGACGCCAGAAGTCTATATTATTAGTTGAGACCTATCAAACAAACCTTCGTGGAGAAGAAGTAAAAACGTAAGTCAATACTCAGATCCTTAGAACGTTTTCCTTTCTCACCCCTAATAGGGTTGTTTAGCACTGACGTCACAGCATATGCAACCAACATTCCATTGAGTCATAAGATATTGGCGCGGAAATATTCCTTCAACTTTCAGCCTTATGTACAGATGACATACGAGCGCAAATAAAGTAACATTGCGTCGCTTGTTATTTTGATGTTTTACTCGAACAGGGTACTTATTTAAGGAAAATCTTTTGGTAGGACCTATGCAGAAGAGATTGAAATTATGAATTTTCCACATGTTGCTTTTAGAACATGTATAAATGTAATTATAATTTGATTCACAATTCAAATAAATTTGAATCTTAATGTGTTACTAACTTCTCAACTCAAAGCTCATGCTGTCAAAAAGTTGTGTTTACATTCTAAAAAGAAAATAACCTAAAAGACCAGTACACATTATGGCTGGAGAAACGATTATTTCAATGAGTGCAATATTTGAGTATTTTAAAGATAGCAGAGTCATTCGTAGAGGAGAAAATTCTGTGAAATCACGATTTATACAAAATGTTGTATATGATGATGATCTTCATATGATACGAGGGGGGTACATGCAAGCATGAAACAAAAAAAATATAATGTTGAAGTAAGTTTTACATACGATCTTTAATATAAATATATATTTAAAATTTTAAATTTGTAGATATTCTTATCATCTGAGGGTGACATTCAAAAAGCAAGCTGCAATTAATTGTCCAAAAGGCTTGGATGTTTGTCATCATATGGCATCTCTTGCAATTTTTGCACATAAAAACCTATCTGTTACTGACGCAGCTTGTAAGTGGAGCAAAGTTAAACCTTCACAAGATGATACCATATTAACAGCTGAAATGTGTTTTGCCTCATCTTCACAACCGTTTTTTCCTCTATTAAAAGAAATTAGTGAAGAAAGTGTAGAGCTATTTAAAACTGACTTAAAAGCGTGCGGACCTACAGGCCTAGGATGGCTTCTATCCCCTGAACCAACAATAAATGAGGAAACTGTTGTTGTTGATGTAGAACAATTGCTTTTTTTCAGAAGAATATGGAAATCATGGGGATAAAATATCTTTTTTAAAGGAAAAACTGTCGTTAACAAAGGACAGAATTGTAGAAGTACTAAAATTGACAGTAGGGCAAACGAATAATCCAGCGTGGTACATTGCTCGAAAACATCGATTAACGGCAAGTAACTTTGGACAAGTTTTGAAAGCTTGCAAGAGAGGTAGATTTCCTCCTACATTATTTCAAACGCTGACTGGTAAATTATTACACATATTTTATAAGAATAAAATTAAAATGTAATATTTTTAGGAAATACTAATTTAGGGGGGATCAAGCAAATTCAGTGGGGCAGAAGCAACGAATCTGTAGCCATTGGAATATTTGAAAAGAGGCACAACGTGAAAATAACAAAAAGTGGTATATGGTTGGACGAGTGTGGGTTTTTAGGGGCCAGTCCAGATGGAATAATAGACGATGATACTCTGATTGAGGTTAAATGTCCATTTAAATATAAAGACAGTTTTTTCTCTGATTGTCTGCTAGAAATTAAAGATTATATTGTTAGTTTTAATGGTGAAAGCTTTATTTTAAATGATGCTCACAATTATTATCACCAAATACAAGGTCAGTTACATATTTGTGGAAAAAAAACTTGTATATTGGCTTTATGGACTACAAAGGACTACTTAGAAATAGAAGTAGTCAAAAATGTTGATTGGCAAACTAATTTAAATATTTTGCAAGACTTTTATTTAAATAAATATATTCAGTATATTACTGAGTAAAAACAAAAGTTGTTTTAATGGTGGTATGAGTCAGTCACCAAAGAAGAGTAAATGAGTTTTCGCCAAAAGAATATTTATTTCTATTGGTACTGTTTTATTACAAGTATTTATACTACAATTAGTAACTGTAAAAAATTAAGAGGTAATATACAACTATTAAGAAACATAAAGTTAAAGAATCAATATTTCCATATAAAGCTATACATACTACTATTTAGAATTTCAAAAAAGCTATTTTTTTTCTTTTGGTTTAGCCATAAACAGACTCAGCATAGCGGGAAATAATGTCTACACTAGTGTCTGCTGTTAGGTGAAATGTTTTAAAAATCTATAATAATCTTATTTATTTTTGTTTGAAATCTCAAAATGTTGTACGTAAGGGATTAAAAATTCCGGCATACAAGCTTCAAATTGCACCAACTAAGTAGTGTGTCAAATTTGAAACTTAGTGATGTGAAATAATAATTAACAAAAAAAGTCGTGAATTCAAAAGAAAAATAATTTTTACAAAACATATGTTTTGGCCGTTTATATTAAAACACTCTGTATAGCGATTATTCTTTTTATTCGAGTGTTTTTGCCGCAAAAACTCGTCCTTTTTTTTTCAGCCGAGAGACGGACAGAAAGGAAAGCAGATTCGCAGAGTTGTGAGTAAAACCGACGGTTTAAAAACGCATAAATTCATCCGCATTTAAATAGTGTTTAGAAGAAAAATATTGTGCATTCTAAAAATTGAAGTGTGTTCGCTCATTTAACTTGTTCCAAATTTCCTTCCTTTACCTTTTTCCCACTACACGAGTGAGACACATACTAATGATTAAAACTGCCGTTAAGGGTAAGTCATTTTATACTTTATCTTGAAATCCATACAGTCTACTAAAATTCAAATACACCAACATTGTTGGTTCCATACGAGCCGGATTGGACTTATTTTTTTCTTTTGCATCTATTTGATGGCTGATTTTATTTCGGGTCAGTTTTCACTCGGAAAATTGATAATAGCCTAGTTACCTACCATATTTATGCGTTGAAACGGAATAAATTTGTCGTAAATTTAGATTTTCCAAATCCAATATTTATTCATTAATTCATTTGTGAATAGTGTATTATAAACTTAACTATAATTTCTTAATTTCGTTATAGTTAAGAGAATTGAAACCTAGTTTTAAATTTTTTGTTTAAAAAAAAACTTGATGTTTTATAGCACAGAAAACGGTGGTTTTAAAGACATCAGTTTTATTTCATACAAATTTAGCATCCTGCTCTGCCCTCTTATCTCATATTATTAACAAATATACTTTGATTTATAACTATTTAATTTTTTTTTGAAAATATCACATTTTGATACTCTAGCGAGTTTACACGTTTTAATTAAATTATTTGCTAGGAAAATTAATTTAACCATTTATTTTTATGTGTAATTGGAAATTGAAAATAAAATAAATTAATTTTCAAATAACTTGATGCGCTATCTTTACAGATAAACATACCTATTTTATATTCCTTTGTAAATTATTTATTAATTAAACTCGGTATTATTTACCATAATTTATTATTTATTATTTATACTTTTTTTTGCTGGTTTAATTTATTTATTTAAATAGGTATTATATTTTTGTTAGCCAATTATATAAAATTAAGTTCAATATGCCAAAACCAACTCAGGAATTAAACTTAGAGAGGTTAACTGCTAAACGTGAAAATCTTTTTAGACGAGTTCAGCGTTGTTTTGATGTTGGACAGTCTTTAAAAAACGATAGCCAAAATGTTACCAAATTAGAAGATTTTAACATTCGTTATATGACCTTATCCAAAACAATGTTAGATTATCGAGAAATTGTTCAACAAATTGTTGAAGTTAAACAAGAACTATATCCCGATGACCCCCCTAATTATGGAATTCTTGATGACTTTGAAGATTTATGCGATCATATTCAATATTTCGCTAAGCAATTTATTAACCCAATTCCCCCGCGTATTCTTAGTAATAATAATAGTTCTGGTACACCAAAACTAAAAATGCCTAATATTCAGTTAGTAAAGTTTAATGGTGAAGATTTAACGTTATGGCCTCTGTTTTGTGAAAATTTTAAACACTTAGTTCATGTTAAATCCGAGTATTCTGATGCTGAAAAATTGCATTTTCTGTTAGGTAGTTTAGAGGGTAAAGCTTTAAAAACATGTAATGCTATTGAAGCGATTTCAGATAATTATGAGATCATTTGGAAACTTTTGCAGGACACGTACCACGATAAGAAACTTTTATTAAATTTGTATTTGGACCGATTGCTAAATTTTCGTAGTTTAAACAATAATAACCCTGGTAGCTTACAAACTTTTCTTGAAAAATTTGATACAAATGTTATGGCCCTAAAACGACTACGGTTAGAAAATTTAGATGATCATATTTTAACCCATATTGCTATGTTAAAGTTACCTCAAGAAATTGTCAATTATTTTGAGTTAGTACGTTCTGATGAAAATTTGCCTAATTATGAGGAGTTAATTAAATTTATACGCCAACAGAGTAAGGTAATAGTGAAACATGATAAACTTCGGCCAGTTCAACATAACCTAAATAGTAGTAACACCTTAAAAAATACTAATTTCAAAACATTTTTAACCAATGATAGCAGTCGCAAATGCCTTGCTTGTCATAAAGATGCTCATTTATTAAAAGACTGCAAATTTTTTAAAGATATACCTCACCTAGAAAAGTTTAAATTAGTCAAAGAGAACTATTTGTGTATCAACTGTTTTTCTAATAAGCACAAAGTGTCTTTATGCCCTTCTAAATTTAGTTGTATTAAGTGCAAAGCCAAACATCATACTCTGTTACATAGAAATGATCAAATTAACCGCAACATGGACATAAGAACGACAATTAATAGTAATCCAACTAATAGTAATAATCCAGAATATAGTGTCCCATCTACCAGTCAAAATGACGTAATTCATACTTTGTGTACTAAAATAAATAATAAGGAGGACAATAAACCCCAAGTAGTATTATTGAGTACTGCAATTGTCAAAGTTTTGGATAAATGGAATAAAAAACGAAATCTTAGATTTTTAATTGACAGCGGGTCGATGTCTAATATCTTGACATTTGACTGCTGTAAAAAGTTAAGTTTGCCATACGATAAAATATCCTTGAATATTGTAGGAATAGGTGATACAATAAAACCGCTCAAAGGTCGAGCTAATCTTATAATTCAATCTAATTTTGACTCAAATGTTAAATATCCAATTGAAGATTTGTTAGTCGACAAAATCACTAATTCCCTGCCAGAAGTACCCATAAATATCAATTTATTAAAACATTTGAATGGTTTGCCGCTGGCCGACCTTACTTTCCATAGTCCAGGGGCGATTGATGGCATTTTGGGAGCTTCGTTATTCACACAAAATATAGGTTCGCATAGAGTAACTGGAGCTGATGGTACACCAACTGCTATTCAAACCACACTCGGATACATAATTTTAGGCCCCGCCCCCCCTCTTCGAGTAAATTTCTCCAAACAGACATATTGTTCTTTTTTAAACTTAGAATCCCTGGTTGAGAAAATGTGGGAACTAGAGGACTTTACCCCACCGGTTCCTACATCTGAAGATTCCATTTGTGAAAATTATTTTGTCGAAAATGTTAGTCGAAATTCATTTGGGAGATATGAAGTAGCCCTTCCCTTTAAAGCCGATCCGACTCATTTAGGAGATTCATTTGCTTTATCTCAGACTCGGTTATTTTCTTTAGAAAAACGATTAGAAAAAAATGTGGAGCTTCGAAATACTTATTGTTCTATTATCCAAGATTATCTAGATCAAGGCCACATGTCTTTAGTGGCAAAGTCTGAAATTAATGTGTCCTCTTGCTACTATATTCCTCACCATTGTATTTTCAAACAAAGTATTTCCACACCCTGTAGAATAGTGTTTGATGCTAGCATGAAAACCGATTCTGGTATTTCTTTAAATGACGTTTTGTACACAGGACCGAAGCTACAGAATAACGTAGTTACAATATTGCTAAACTTTCGATTATTTCCCATAGCAATGGTTTCTGACGTTAAGCAAATGTATCGTCAGATTAATATTGTCAAAGCACATCGACAATATCAAAGAATCTTGTGGAGGTTTAATACCAGTAATCCTATTTCAATTTATCAATTAAATACTGTCACCTTTGGTGTAAAGTCTTCACCATATTTAAGTTTATGTACCATAAAGCAATTGGCTGAAGATGAATCTTCGCGATACCCTCAGGCCGTGACTTCTGTTCATCGAGACATATATGGACGACTTAATTTGTAGTTTACCCGATATAAAAAATGCTGTTACCATTCATACCCAATTAGTGAAGCTATTTGAAAATGGTGGATTTCAAATGGTAAAATGGATGTCAAATTCAAATGAGCTATTATCCCAAATTCCTGATGTCTTACAATTAAATACGCCCATTGCATTTGACAAAGAAAGTTTAAAGGTTTTAGGTTTAGAATGGAACCCGTCTTCTGATAATTTTAGCTTTAAAATTTTCGTCTCCATATCGCCTTGCACTAAAAGAAATATGTTATCATTAGTAGCACGTATTTTTGACCCTTTAGGTTTCTTGGCACCCATTTCTCTCTTTATAAAATTGTTGATAAAAAAATTATGGAAATTAAAATTTGACTGGGATAAAGAAGCCACCAAAGAAATGTTTTATTTATGGATGAAATTTCAAGAAGAACTTACACTATTGAATAGTTTACAAATTCCCCGTCATTTGTTAGTTTTCGAAAATTCCACTGTAGATATTGTCGGATTTGCTGATGCTAGTTCTAGCGCGTATGCTGCTGTCATTTATATTCGATCCACTGATATTACAGGTCATGTCAGTGTAAATTTCCTATGTGCGCAGTCTAAAGTTGCTCCAATGTCCAAAGTCACTCTACCTCGTCTAGAACTTTCTGCAGCAGTACTATTGTCCAAGTTGATATCGCATACCAGAGATACCTATTCCCCTCGAAAAAATATTGATCAAATATTCGCTCTGTCTGATTCTATGATTACACTGAATTGGATCCATTCATCTCCAATAAAGTGGAAACCTTTTATTTCAAATAGAGTCGCTAAAATACAAACATGCTTGCCTTGTTCCCACTGGTATTTTGTAGTCGGTAAACAGAATGTTTCTGATTGTGCTTCTAGAGGTCTCTCCCCTGCTTCATTGATAAATCATCCCTGTTGGTTTTCTGGTCCCCAATGGTTGTTGTTAAATCCCTCCCAGTGGCCTATTAAGTCATTCAGTAATAATGAATTTACTATTTCGGAAGAAGAGAATTTAGTTTATCTTGTAGTTAAACCGACCATTTCCCCGTTATATATTTTGATAGAATATTTTTCCTCTTGGACCAAGCTTCTTCATTCTACCATATATGTATTAAAATTCCTAAAAATTTTACCTCGCAATAATACAATACGTAAATTTGACCTTGATCAAGCTGAATATACATTAATTCGAGCTGTACAACAACGTCATTTTCATTCAGAGTACAAGCGTCTTTCCGAAAACAAACCATTAAAATCAAATTTCCTACGTAAATTAAATCCGTTCATCAAAGATCATGTAATTCGAGTAGGTGGAAGATTGTCGAATGCAAATGTTGCTTTTGATCATAAACATCCGATTCTTTTACCTAAATCAGACCCTTTTGTTAATTTGTTGATTGATTATAACCATAAAAAATATTGCCATACTGGTACCCATTTGTTACAATCATTATTACAACAAAATTATTGGATTATAGCAGCTCGGGGTATTATTCGACAGCGTATTTGGAAATGCAATCATTGTTTTAGATTAAATCCTAAACCTAATTACCCTATAATGTCGGATTTACCTTCCGAAAGAGTAAATCAAGCAAAGGCATTTTTATCGACGGGTGTAGACTTTACAGGGGCTTTCTATATAACATTAGGTCGAAACCGGGGTATTAAAAGCCAAAAGGCATATGTCTGTCTATTCATTTGCCTTGCTACCAAGGCAGTACACTTAGAACTTGCAAGTAATTTATCCACGGATTCATTTCTTGCGGCTTTCAAAAGATTTATATCACGTCGAGGAAATTGTACCACTTTGTTTTCTGATCAAGGTACTAATTTTTTAGGAGGAAAAGCCCAACTTGACGAAATTTACCAATTAACGCAGTCAAAACAATATGCAGATGCCCTATCTCAAGAACTTAATAATAATAAAATCGATTGGAAGTTCAATCCTCCCTCGGCCCCTCACTTCGGCGGAATTTGGGAGGCAAACATAAAAAGCGTTAAATCACACCTATCTCGTGTAATTGGAAACCAAATTTTAAATTACGAAGAATTTAGTACTATACTTACTCAAATTGAGGCATTACTTAATTCCAGACCCCTGTGTGCTTTGAGTTCTGATCCAAAGGATCCAGTAGCACTGACGCCGTCACATTTCTTATATGGATCCCCGCTAAATTCGCTTCCAGCAGAAGATTTGTTAACAGAATCCCCTAATCGTTTAAATCGCTATAAATTGTTAGATTCAGTGGTACAACATTATTGGAAACATTGGCATATTGAATACCTTTCCACTCTCCAAGCCAGACAAAAGTGGAATACCCCGACGAATCCAGCTAAAATAGGTATGATCGTGGTAATTATACAAAATAACATTCCACCACTACAATGGCCATTAGCGATCATTGAAAAATTATATCCTGGTAAAGATGGCATCTCTAGAGTGGCCCTGGTAAGAACAAAAAATAGTTCTTACACTAGACCAGTGGCTAAACTATGTCCACTTCCTAATCAGTCATAATACTTGTATTTTGTTTGACAAGTATAATAGTTTTGCCTACAATTTTTTTTTCCTTTTTAAATATATTTAGAGTTTTTATTTATTTTCTTTGTTAAGTGGTTAAATTTGTTGGTTACTTAGGTATCATATTGTTGATAAAATTCTACCTGATTTTTTTTTTTTTTGTTCGCATATTGAATTCGCATTCAATCTTGGGGGGGCAGGATGTTTTGGCCGTTTATATTAAAACACTCTGTATAGCGATTATTCTTTTTATTCGAGTGTTTTTGCCGCAAAAACTCGTCCTTTTTTTTCAGTCGAGAGACGGACAGAAAGGAAAGCAGATTCGCAGAGTTGTGAGTAAAACCGACGGTTTAAAAACGCATAAATTCATCCGCAATTAAATAGTGTTTAGAAGAAAAATATTGTGCATTCTAAAAATTGAAGTGTGTTCGCTCATTTAATTTGTTCCAAATTTCCTTCCTTTACCTTTTTCCCACTACACGAGTGAGACACATACTAATGATTAAAACTGCCGTTAAGGGTAAGTCATTTTATACTTTATCTTGAAATCCATACAGTCTACTAAAATTCAAATACACCACAACATATTTTATTCAATTATAAAAAACATTTAAATCTCATAAATAGCAAGAATAAATAAATAGGTAATAGTTCTTTTTAAGCAAAGTAATGGCAGAACAAGTACATTATGTGAATTTTAAAAGGTCTTACAGTAAAATACTAAAAATAAGAAAGTACTGAATACTTGCAGTTGACACTGAATTACATGAGTTAACACTATAAAAAAGAACACAAGCTTAACACAATTTTAATATTTTGTTTTTAAATAAAAATTCCTTTAAATTTTTTCTTTGTGTATAGTGAAATCAAATCAAAATATACTTTATTGCCCAGAAGAACATTTCTTGTTGACAAAGTGATGTATAAACAGGTAAATAGAAAAAGAAATAAAATGTATACATATATATATATATATATATATATATATATATATATATATATATATATATATATATATATATATATATATATATATATATATATATATATATATATATAAACATGTACGTAAAATAGATAAAAATACAATATATATATACAATACAAAAAATACTGCAGAAAGTAATAGTTTACAGGTAAAAGTTAATATGTACATTTGAGCACATCACAATGTATCGTCATAAAATTCGTTTAAATTATAATAAGGCTTTACAACCAGTAGACTTTTTACTGCCTTCCTGAAATGAATATTCGAATTAATATCTTTAACACCATTGGGTAGGTGGTTGAACATCTTATAACCATTGTAAATAATAGTCTTTGACCAGGAAGGAAAAATGTACAATTTCATATATAAAACAATAATTTTTATAAATTTTTGTGATACTAAACAATAAATTTAAGTAAAGTATACTTAAACTTTTGTTTAAAAGTAAATAAAATTAAAATTTATTCTCAGAAATACCTATCCTCTACTTCTTTAATTAAAGGATAATTCAGTGTCGTTAAAAAACCACAAACCTGGAAAATCATTGAAGAATATGGTCTTAAATTTTGTGGTATCAACTGTAGAATTTTATACTCTTTAATTCGTCTAATTGCCCTTTCGACATGAATCCAGGCTCTAGCAATAGTTACCGTTTGCCTCGCTTCTTCTGGCGAAAACTGTGCCTTCATCAAGAAAGGTT
Source organism: Rhamnusium bicolor (assembly GCA_029963845.1). NCBI lineage: Eukaryota > Metazoa > Arthropoda > Insecta > Coleoptera > Cerambycidae > Rhamnusium > Rhamnusium bicolor. The sequence continues at coordinate 82,052 of JANEYF010003168.1, forward strand.
AAAAATCCTTTATCAGCTAATATTAAATCTCCAGCCAAAAAAGATGTGAGAACACCACAGTGTTTTACAATATTCTTATCTGATGTATTTCCTACATACAGACTACTTAAAAATGTTATCGTTCCATTAGGAGCAACACCTACCAGGCCTTTTAATGTATTTCTGTGCTTATAACTACTGTAGGTATATTTTTGTTTGTCTAACTGCAATGGTACCTCTGTGTATATTTCGGTACAGTCAATTACCAATTTGCAATTCGTAAATGGTGAAAATGAACTGGTCATACAAGTTTTATTTTTATGTCTAGTAGGTATTTGATTCTCCAAAAATTTTTTATACAAACATACATGCATCACATGTAGCCATGTTATAACTATATTGGATACAGTTGCAACTGAATACCCAAATCTTAATGCTAGGTCTTTGTGAATGGGATTTAATTTTAATTTCATGCAAGTCATGAGAAATTGATTAATTCTGGAAATATTTACTACAGACCAACCAAGATTATAATGAAAATTTTGGCTATCTAAATATTTGAATACTGCCATGAAAAGAACTTCATCAGGCAAACTTGTATAAACATTTATTAATGCATCATTATTTTCGATGGCTGAAAAATCAAATCCCACTTTGAGAGATTTAAGTTGATTCTGCAACTCCTCAACTTGTTTTTTCAATAAGTAATTTTCAGCTTCCAATAGCGAAGAAGATGAACTCGTGGTAGATAACCTGCTTTCTGATCTACTAGTAGGTCGATCCTCTAAGCTTGTCACTCATCGATGATTGTTTGCTTGTTGATGGCACCTCAATGTCTAAATTACTTCCTCGGTGATCACAAACATCTTTGCTAGTCGAGGGTAAATTTTCAAATAAAACGTTTGGAGCTACCTCCTTCCTAAAAAATTAATATTGATAAGTAAATCGTCATAAATTAAAAACTGGCTATTCCATTACATTCTACAAATGTTTCATAATTATTTGACAACGGATATCATACCTTGGTAAATTAAGTCGTTTTTTCTTCTCTGGTGAAGGGAAGCTGAAAAGCTTGTCAACATTGCGTTTAAATATGGTAGGTAATTTCGATCTATCCCCATCCTCAAAGTGGCAAGAACATAAAACTGAAAATTTGTTTGATTTTCGATCTCCTCTCCTATAATAAACAAGAAATTAAAAAATAATGGTTACACTGATATATTGTTTCCGTCATTACCTGACTAGATTTTCCCATTTTTCTCTTAATTTAGGATCATTCGGAAAACGAAACATTTTGCATCCTGTTTTATTAGCGTGGTTACAATCCGGAGCAAAACATAAACCCATAATAATATTATGCTATTTATCTACACTTAACACCACTATATTACGTTAACAATCCACAAATAGTCCAAAGTCAATTAATAATAAATATAAACGTCCAAACAGCACAGCACAACAAACCACATAACCTCGTTATTAGTTGTTATTTGACAGAATCCAAACGAAACGAACTTAGCCACTTAGCGATACAAGCCTATGTTGCTATTGGTTGATAGAAATGGCATTTTCTAATATTTATTTAAAAATTTCTAAGATTTGTTTTACGATACCTATTCTGTGAGATGCATTTATCATTTATCTATTGAATTCACGTGAAGAAATTTCTTAAATATGGTCAGTAACTGAGAGAAAAAATAATTACAAGACCCCTGTTATAGACCTTAAATTTTGGTTCTTAAATATTGATTACATAAGGATCACTATAGCAAATCTCGTTCGCAAAACAATTCCTTATGACTCCGTGTACTGTTGGCTGCATATCTTGTGACGTAACACTAATCAGGTCTATTGAAAGTCACTTAGTTGTTTATGTTTAAAACTCTTGTGATCCTTTCAGTTTTAAAATCTTTTTTAAAATCACTTACTCTTTTACTAGAAATTTGTGTGATATTTTGAAAGATAAACCACTAGTTTTTAAGCCAGTCTATCTTGACACATTAAATTTAAGTTGCTGTTTATTACACTTTGTAATTTACAGACAGGGAAGAGTCAGATTCTCAACCCTATAATTAAGCGATCAAACATTTGTCATTCAAAGATTTACTTGAAAGCTTAGAAGAAGCTACTACATTCCCTAGTATTAATAACGAAACCGAAACCACCACCCAACTACCCATTCAAATCACATTAAGACCTAGCAAATTAACCCCTAGTCTAGAAATGGCCCAAGTTAATTACCAGTTATTAAAAATGTACATCGACGCTATAAGACCTTTTGACGGAAATGTTATCGCCCTTAACGATTTCATTACTTCCTGCAATGCACTTGAAAATAATTACGTGAAACCCAACGACACCCCTGACAACATAAATTTAAACAATTTTTTACCACAATCGATTAAATCAAAATTAAACGGACAAGCCCTTGCAATAGTTGGATGGATGGATGGATTTATCTCCATTTAACTTTTTATTAGATTTCAATAATAAAATTCTCTTTAATCAAAATGTTTGCTTACCGCTACTCTTGAGAACCCCTAACGACATGTCACGTACTTATGATTTAAACTCACGCGAAATATTAGTAAAAAAGATACCTGTAGATATTTATAATGGAGAAATCCTAGTCCCATCATTCTCAAACGGCATAGTTACCATCCCTGAAACCATAACCATTGTAGAAAATGGCTTAGCCATGGTTGAACTTCATAACATTAACGAATTTTCTACACAAGCCACATTTGATCAGCCCTTAAACGTTTTACTGTTTCAAGACTTCGAGACCTTCAACCCTTACATATGTCCCTTGGAAAAATCCAAACATAAAGCTGATCTAGAGAAACTTATTCTCACAGATCATTTAAATCCAGAAGAAAAAAATACACTTTTTTTCAGTTTTAAGAAAACACCCAAATATACTCTACTTTCCTGATGACCAGCTTTCCTTTACTAATCACGTGAAACATGAAATACGTACCAGTGACGATACTCCTGTCCATACTAAATCATATAGATACCCGTTTATACATCAATAAGAAGTACAAACCCAAATAGACAAAATGTTGAAAGACGGAATTATAAGACCCTCGATTTCCCCATGGAGTTTCCCAATATGGATTGTCCCTAAAAAATTAGATGCCTCCGGAAAAAAGAAATGGCGAATAGTCGTTGATTACCGTAAGGTTAACGAGAAAACCATCACCGATAGGTATCCCTTACCAAACATTACTGACATTCTAGATAAACTTGGCAGATGTCAATACTTTAGCACACTCGACCTTGCATCGGGTTTTTACCAAATCGAAATGCATCCGAATAGTATCGAAAAAACCGCTTTCAATGTCGAAAAAGGACACTACGAGTACGTACGAATGCCATTTGGTCTCAAAAATGCCCCTAGTACCTTCCAACGAGTCATGGATAATGTACTAAGAGACCTCCAAAACAAAATCTGTCTCGTATACATGGACGATATAATAATTTTCTCTACTTCTCTTCAGGAACACATCCAAAACCTACACCTTCACAGCCCTTGAAAATTCAAACCTCAAAATACAACTTGACAAGTCAGAATTTTTATGTAAATCTATTAAATTCCTAGGACATGTAATAACTGCTGACGGTATAAAGCCAAACCCGAAAAAAAATAGAAGCTATTAAATCATTCCCTACTCCCAAAACACCCAAGGAAATTAAATCATTTCTAGGACTTCTTGGTTATTATCGTGGTTTTATTCCAAACTTTGCCAAAATTACAAAACCCCTTACTCAATGTTTGAAAAAAAGATCAAAAAATTACCCTCACGGAAGAATACATCTCTTGTTTTAAAGAATGTAAAAATTTCCTTTGCAACGAACCAGTTTTAGCTTATCCCGATTTCTCACAACCTTTCACCTTAGAATGTGATGCTAGTAAATATGCAATATGTTCGATGCTCAGTCAAAACGGACACCCTATCTCATATTACTCTCGAACTCTAAATCTTGCGGAAATCAACTACAGCGTAATAGAGAAAGTATTATTAAGTGTTGCCGATAGTTGTAAATTTTACCGGCCCTACGTATTTGGCCACCATTTCACCATCATCACGGACCATCAACCATTACAATGGTTGTACAACTTGAAAAACCCAAATTCCCGACTAATTAGATGGAGATTACGTCTCGACGAATACGATTATACCATCAAATACAAAAAAGGCAAACATAACGTAAATGCCGATTGCCAATCAATTCTAGACGCACTACCCGAAATAGACCCCCTAACTGCAAATGATTTAATAAATGACATAGACGAACAAACCTTCGATAACAACACTGTACATACAGCCCTCTCAAATCCCACGTTTTCAATGCTATATTCAAAATCAGCCATTAACATCTATAAAAATCTAATCTTCATAAAAGAAAACGATAATGCAGTCACTAATACTCATATTCTAGAAACACCTTTCCCCGGATATAAAAGACATCGAATTATCCTGAAATCACGTACCTCTGATGAAGAGATATTCAATTTCATAAAACAATTTTTACGTCCTACCCAAAACACCCAAAATTGTTTCTACTTCGATGATGAAAGTATTAAACATAAAATAATTAGAATATTCCAGAGATTCTTAGACTCTAATAACTCAATGAGTTGTATAATTTCAAATAAAGTACTCGAAGATGTTCCCCAAGAAGACAAACAAAACCAAATAATAAAATATATGCACGAAGGAAAAACTATACACCGTGGAACTAAAGTCACCACAAACTTAATAATGAGAACATACTATTGGCCTAATATCAATTACCAAGTTGCCCGACATAAAAAAAATTGTCACACATGTAACACCTGTAAATACGACCGACACCCTCAAAAGATTAAATTTCAAAATACTCCAATTCCTAAAAAACCTTTAGATGTTATTCATATAGACCTTTTTCACTTTTCAAACGAATGTTATCTCACTGTTTTCGACCCCTTCTCAAAAATTGGACAAAGTTATCCCCTAAAATCTAAAACAGGATTAGAATTACAAAAAAGCCTCCTAACCTTTATACAACACTATGGGAAACCTTACAAAATAATCTGCGATAAAGGAAAAGAATTCAATAACACCATGATTATCGACTACTGTGACTTACATAAAATATCCCTACATTTTACAAGCACTGACAGTCACATCTCCAACAGCCCTGTTGAACGCTTTTATAGTTCACTAATAGATAGTATGAGATGCTTGATTTCAGAAAACCCTAATTTTCCTAATCAATATCTAATGAAACTAGCCACTATAGGATACAATGAGTCGATACACTCCCTTACTAAACATACCCCCTTCGAAGTTCTTTTCGAACACATAGACAAACCCTCACCCTTTGAAATATCCGACGAAATTATCACTTCAGATTATATACAAGAACATAAAGATCTTACCCAAAACCTGTACGAACAACTTAAGATAAATCAAGTCCTAAACAAGGAAACTATAATGTCAAAGATCAATGAAAAACGCAAAGAACCTAAAGTTTACAACCCAAACGATACTGTCTATAATAGAAACTTCCAAGCTACACGTGCAAAGAATTTACCTAAATTCATATCAGCAAAAGTTATTAAAGATGACGGACCAGTTGTCGCGACTAACAGAGGACGATTTACAAAAAATCAAATACGTAACAACATCATCAAAGATACCCTAGACAATGACTCTGACGATGAACCTTTGTTTCAGGTAAAGCAAAGACTAATCAAAAAAAAGATCGACAAACATGTCACCACTCCCATTGCTACTACTTCTAATCTTGAAGACATACTGCCTAAAAATAAAATCCATTTCCAACCCCATCTATCTAATGACATATCAACCAACTAAACTTATTAGTAACTACCACTCCTTCTCTTACATTATTGACCTGAACTTAATCGAAAACCTTATTCAAGAGACTACCGAAAATCTGTTAGAATTTCCAAATAAATGTACCAACCACTCGAACAATCGTTTAATCTATCTCTCAAAACTAACTCACTCGAAATTCCTAAATGTTCAACCTTTAAATCGAAACAAACGAGGACTAATTAACGCTATTGGGAAAATTGATAAATTCTTATTCGGTACTGCCGATGCAGATGACCTAGAAGACATATATTCAAAATTAGACACTCTCATGAGAAACCAATATTCCATAACTACTCAAGTAAATCTGAGAATGTCTCTTCTATACACAATTATTGGATAAAATGAACAAAACCTTTAAAGTTATTGAAACAAATGAAAAATCAATTACACATCATTTAAATACATATAACAATGATCCAGCTCAATAACTTAGGAAAAGATGTATACTGTCAAAGTTTAGTCAACCAGATATCACAGAACTTTCTAATCATGTTAAATCATTTAGAAAATTTAGAAAATGCTCTAGTAAGTTCTTATTCAGGAATCATACACCACTTTTCCATGTCCCACTCAGACTTATTACATATTTTAGATACTCTAACAAAACTACGATGTTAGAATAGACTGTCTGATTCATTGAAACAATTACAGCCACTAGAGATCGAAGACTTCAGGAAGCCTAACCATCATACCTGGATTCTGTATTTTCTCATTCTTGTGATTATTCTCATAATTATAATCTACCTGTTCTTTAAACATCACAAAGCGAAACCATTTAATATAAAAATTGTAAATAAAGGCAAACCGCCCATTGAAGCAATTGAACTCCAAGATTCAAACCTTCCTGTAAAGGATATGAATCCATTTTAAGAAGGGAGGAATTATGCTTTATCATTGTTTACTTACTTTATTTTATTTTGATAACAGTTTTAGTAAACATCATAATAAGTATTGTTAAAAATATTATTGTTATTTAAATTAGAAATTATCAACTGACCCCAAGTCCGATTAGCCAGCATATAAATACTCGTATCGCACTTGTGGCCATCAGAATGTGTTATAAGTCGTTCAAATAAAGAAGCTGAGTCCAGATTGCTGTTTTTCTTCTACAAAGAAATCCTCGTATCATATTTTATATGAAGTACAAAAAAGTTTCGATCAAAAGTTTTTAGGACATAAATATACGCATTGTTTAAAAATATTTTTAAATATACAGGGTGATCCAAAGAAGTGTGGCGCCGGCAAAATCTTTTTTTAATGGAACATTAACTGCACCTAAATTACTTATTTCGATTCTATGGAAAAACGTCATTAGCTCGAAAACAATTGAACTTAGGCATATGGTATGTTATACAAAAATGCTTATATTTGTTTGCAGAATCGAAATATGTAATATCCTTTCAAAAAAACTTTATTTACCGGCACCACACGTTTTTAGAGCACCCTGTACATTTAAAAATATTTTTTAAAATATGCACCTATGTAGATCCTAAAACTGTTATTCGAAAATTTTTTTTTCTGTATTTCTTATATTAAGGGAGATATTAGACTTTCTCGCACTAATGCGCCACCCGGTATCTTTTAGTTAATTAGAACAGTTAATACCTACAGTAATTTTTTTTAAATTTTAATTTACCAGAAGAGTTCAGACTTATTTTTGTTTCATTCTTGTCATTATTTTGCTTATTTTATTTTTGTACGTTGGCAATTGCATAACATGCAGTTGCCAAGGTATACCTAAGTAAAAGGAAAATACATGTTTTGAATATTTTTGTATTGAAAATAAAAAAATTTTAATACATAAGTTGTTTCTTAAATAAGTGTAACAAGATAATCCCTTTTAAGTGCACCTCCACCATTTCTTTCATCAATATCATTAGCAACATCATCATTTTCAACTTGGTTATCATTTTCACCTGGCCCCATCTCATTATTATCCTCATCACGGTTTTTTAAAAGAAAATTATGCAAAATGCAACAAGCAGATATCACATGAGGAACCTTTTCAGCAAGCAACATGTTCAGGTATTTTAATCTGCGCCACTTTCCTAAAAACTCTTGTATTGTAAAATGCAAGCAATAGTTATTAATATTAAGACATTTATACCTTTTAATAAACCAAATTCCATTTCAATAGCTGCTCGTTGAGAGTTTAGCCTTTGATTAAAGCGCCTTTGCCTGCCATTTAAATGACCATTGTCACGGTATGGCATTATCAAGTTTACTATTAGTGGGTAAGCAGCATCACCAATGAGGTGTTGCTTTGGAGGCAACAAAGGTGGGTTGCCAGTAAGTCGCTGATATACAGGACTGTTACGAAATACACGCGGGATCATGCATTCTGCCTGGCATACCCACAAATATGTCAATAAAAACTTTTTTCTCATTACAGATACCTTGTAGTATAACTGAATGTACTTCTTTTCGGTTATAAAAGTCCACAGCATTGTGTACGGGTTGCTTTATAATAATGCGAGTGCCATCAATTGCACCCACAACACCAGGTATTCCTAAAAAATTTTCTATCAATTAAACTGACATCTACCAAATTGTATTTCTTTTACCGGAACGTGCTTCACCTCTTCATTATTTTAGCCTATTTTTTACAGAATTTTTTTTATTAGAAATTGATTGGACTCGATTTGAAATTGTCATTAGAAGAATTAAAAGCTTGGCTGGGAGTAATAATTTTTATAGGTTTTCATTCTTTACCGAGTATGAGGCTTTATTGGTCAAGGGATGAAAATTTCCATTGTGATAAGATAGCGCGCGTTATGTCTATCAAGCGTTTTTTTAAAAATATTGCTATATTTACATCTTGTTGATAACAGTAAAATGCCTGCAAGGGATGATCCATTATTTGACTGATTGTATAAAGGCAGGCCCCTCCTGGATTACTTTGGAGAAAAATTTAAAACAAGTTTTTCTCCTTCACGGTATATATCCATTGATGAAAGCATGGTGGCTTTCAAAGGGAGATCTTCGATGAAGCAATATATGCCCCAAAAGACTAAAGAGAGGATTCGAGGTATGGGTCATGTGTTGTTCTCTAACTGGGTATGATATCATTTGATGTATATACAGGCAAAGATACATCGGGAGCTTCAACCAACACTTTTGGTGAAAAAGTGGTTCTAAAACTAAGCCAAGCATTAGAAGGTATAGGCTACTGCATTTTTTTTATAATTTTTTTACGTCTATGAGACTGTCTATGAACTTTAAAAAAAAAACTGTTTTCATGTGGTACGTTTCAAACAAATAGAAAATTTTACCCCCATGAATGTTTGAAAGCAAACAAGGAAATGAAAAAAATTTGATATTGATTTTGCTGTCAGAAGATATTAGTCTATCTAAATGGATGGATCGTGGTAGCAAACCTGTTACAGTGCTGGGCTCTATGCATAATCCTTCAAAACATACAAAAGTCAAAAGAACAAATCCTAAAGGTGACCGTGAGGAACTTCCATGTCCGGAATCAATATCTGATTACAACAAATATATCGGAGGGGTCGATAGAATGGACCAAATGTTGTCAGCTTACAGCGTTGCACAAAAATCTAGACGATGGTGGATCAATCTGTTTTATTACTTCCTTGATTGCGTCATTGTCAATGGGTTTATTTTGTATAAAGAAATTACAAAGAAAGATAACCATAAACCCATGACTCTCCTTCAATCTAGATCTTTATTGGTAAATGAGCTTATAAATAATTATTCTTCGAAATCTAAACCGGGCTATGCTCCTATGAAGGGCTTTGCCAAAAAAAGAAGTGGCACGACAACTATAGAAAACACTATTCGTCACTCCAATGTAGGTATACATTTGCCGGAAAAACGAAGTAATGTAATTTGTAAAACATGTAATGTCGCCTTATGCAAAAACTGTTTTGCTCCTTTTCATTCTTAGTATTAGTTTTGTTTGTATTTTTTTTTGCTTTTTAAATTTGACTAATTTCCGATTTTTTTTTAGTTTTTTTATTTTGTTATGCAAATAAGGTCCTTTTGTTTCTTTATAAAATAGGTACATAAAGGCTGATGTTTATAAAAGATTAGTGTTTATAATTCCTAAACATTTTGGCAGTTTTGTTATTAGTTACGAGAAGTTTTGATAGTTTTTGAGAACCAATAGTTAAAATATTTTACATAGAGTGCAAGGTTTTTTATATTTTACGTAAAATATATTTTTTCTTATCGTTTTTTAATAAATATTGCTATTTTCTTGTACTCTGAGTTGTATTTAAATACATATTTAAAAATATCAACTAGATTTTTTTATTAGAAATGAAGTGGGAAATTATTTTCCCATTGCCCCTTAAGAAAAGTCAGTTGTCAAAAACAATCTTTGGGACAATATTTTCCCCACCTCATTTTTGCAAAAAACACGTGTTTTTGCTAATATAACGTTGGATTCGTTTTTAGTATGTTGAAATCATTCCCCAACTAAAATTTCATTTTAAAATATTAGCGGGAAGCTTTTTGCCCATAAAGGGATAAATTAGTGTAGTCTACATTTTTTAATAAAGGCGTAATACAAATATTCCATTAGAGATGTGAGATTTGTTCACAAATAGTAATAAACCAGGTGTAAAAGCAACTTTTATTAGGTAAACAACCTTTACTAGCAGTCGATTGCAATGAAAGCTTTGCCGTTAAAGTGTGAAAATTAGAACTTTTACACCCTTTTACTAGATATTGCTTTTCGATATTTATTAAACACTACATGTGAATTTTATTTATTTTCTTTCTATACACAAATACCTACATTAATTATTATTATTATTATTGTAAATATTTTATCTTAAATATAATATATTACAAATAAACATTACTGTAGTCTACAAATTAAAATAACATGAAAGCTATGAATAGGACATTGATTAGTTTACATCTAAATGAGCTACGTTCTAAGAAGAAATAAATAATGTTGTATTTATTTCTGATACACAAATAGAAGTACCATTCGATTTAACAATACACATTTTTTTTATAATTTTACCTAAAACATAGTAGTGCAATATTTATAAAATATCAGTTTTATTAATCCAGGAATTATATTCTTTGGAGAGTCCAAGCCATTTCACATACATTTTATTTCTTCTCTTCCTTAAAATAGTCTCCACAAAATAAACATCGGGATATTTAGTTTTTTGCAGTTTCATGTCATAACACCCTTTGATCGGCTTACCCAACATATCTTGAAGTAAACAAGTCCTGGGGTTTGTTATGTTTATTTTTACGCCTTTAAACAACTCTGTTGAAAAGTTGGGTGTAAAACCTTTAGAAAACACACTTTTCAATTTGCTTATTCTCACAACATCGCCAATGTGAAATTTAGGTTTTAAAGCAATATTAGCATAATTATATACATTTAAAGATGTAGTTGGTAATAATATCGATAGGTCTCATTTTAGTTATTCTGTGGATTTTTTTATTATAACGTTCTGTTATTTTCTGTACAATGTCGATCCATCTGTATTTACCTCTCAGTGAGAATTCTTTATACAACCAATTTTTTAATGTGCGTATTACACGTTCCACAATTGCCGCTTTTTTAGTGCTATATGTGAAGTAGTGATTGATATTGTTTTGCTTCATTATCGCAGTAAAATTGCTGTTGTAGAACTCAGTTCCGTGATTACTCTGTTTGTTTTTAGGTGAACATTTTGCTTCTTATATAACACTTTTCATAGCTTTAGCAACCACAGCTCCTGTTTTGTTTACAATAGCCCGAGTCCAAATGTATTTCGAATAACAGTCGATTACGAAAATAATATATCTATGACCACCATTATTCCTTGCGAACTGCTGCATTTCAGCCAAGTCAATCTGCCATAAATCACCAAACCCTTTAATTATAGTTCTTCTCGGGAAATTTCGCTTACAAGATTTGTGCAATTCGTTACAACTTGTTGTTTGCAATTATTAAACGCCATCGTGCATCTATTCTTTTCGCTACATATATGTTGCGTCATCCAATTCAGGAGGAAACGATAATCTGCCGGATGTCGTGTTCTTTGAATGAAATTCGGCGGCGGTCTGCTCTATTCTAGCTACTCTAACAGTTAAAGAATCTTGATTTTCTTTAAGTATATTTTTGACGATAGAAATTTCTTTTTCGGTATAACGTCGAACGTCATCAATCAATTGATTCGCATACGTTGTGTTGGACTCTTCATTTTTTTTATTGTACTCAGCCATAGATTTGTGAAATGTATCTAGAATTATTTTAGACGCTTCTTGTATGCTTTTACCAATATACTGATGTACATAATCGCATGTCACGGCGTCTCTCTCATCTATCGGGTAGCCAATATTCTTTAAACGTTTATTCTGAACATCAAAATGCTTATCACTGGTGAGCTTGAAGCCAATACCTGGTGGTCTACGTAAAAGCATTGATTTACTACCACTTTTTCTACGACCAAACTTGTCAATGGTGTTTACAGTAGCCATTTCTGAATACATCTGACTCATTTTAGACACATTTGGGTGATATAATACATAAGATTAAAGAAATTATATAAGTATGAATAAACGTTATGCTCTCTTTGGAAGGCGTGACCAAGGAAGTTTTAATACACAATTTTTTCTTGTCTGATCTCGCTGATTAAACTTAATATTTATTTATTAACATTATTGTTACCCGCCATTTTTGAGGCCCATAACAGACGCAGACAGTCCACCAATTCTTTCGGTTTATTCCAATATACATAATCCACATCTCTATCAATGTACATCCTCTGAGTAGGTATTTTAGGTTGTAATCCTAAACCACTTTTCGATCTCGTCACCATTGTGGAGGTTACCAAGAGTTTTATAATTTTGTGGAATTTCTTCCATTTAGATGTGTTCAACCCATTATCCGGCTTATACTGCCCTCCTTAGTTAAAACGTCCTAACTACATTTTTCCCATTTATTTTTTTATGCATATATTGATAGTTCGATACTATATTCACCTATTTTCCTACATCAGAACGTCCTAACTTTTTATAATATCGATTCAAATTGCTTAAATATATTGTCCTATGTACAAAAAATATGAATTTACTAATTTAAAACGTCCTACTTAGCATTTACTAAAATAAATCGTCCTAACTCATTTAAATTTTGCAGATAGGACATTTTATCTTGGCATTAATATAAACATAGTTTATTTACTTCCTAATATTCCTACACTTAAGACAAATTTAATAACGAATCTGTCACTTATTTACTGTAACACAACCCTAAAATTTGTTATTTCTAGTTTGTGTTTGGTGTTTCTAGTGTGCGTAATGTAACGTTTACTTTTGAATATATTTATGTGATATTGATGATTGTTTATAATAGTGTTTGTGGTTGCTACGAATATATAATATAAAGTAAGTAACAAACTAGCTAAATTCACTGAAAATATTGTTTCTCCGTTATTAAATAAAATTGGATTGTGTATTATTAATTCTGCACGGCCATTTTTTTTTATATTGTTACGTGTTTACTATCCACACAAACACCTCTACTCGTATATTCGTTGATTGAAAGTCCAGGTAACACTTATACACTACTTTATTTACTAATTAACAATTAATAACAATAGATTAATTAATGTCTTAACTATAATCACAACTGACCACTTACAAGTCTTTTTCTTATTTCTACTTTACTCGTTCACGTTCGACTTAAGAATCAGATTCTTCCCAACGTGTGTCTTATTTATACATCCATTCACCCGATCTAGATCAGTCCAGAATATTCCCGGTCGTTAGCATATAATTCCAGTCTCATCTAACCAGTCTACACAGTCCAGTGGCGTAACACTGCCCCCTCCTTAAGCCTGAACGTCCCGATCAGACAATTCATTGTTCCCTGCATACTTGGCTAGTCTCTCTATATGCACCACCTTCATCTTGGATTTTGGACTTTGCTGAATTCTATATACAACGTCGTTTAGTCTGGTGACAGCAGTGTAAGGACCGTCCCAGGGCGGGTGAAGCTTCGGGGACCTATCTTTCTTCCTTTGTGGGTTATATAGCCAAACCAACTCTCCCACCTGGTACCCTCCTGAATTAGCCTTAAGATCATAACGAGCCTTCTAACGGTCACTTGCTATGGCAATTCGCTCAAAAGGAGCCCTGGCGTTATATTGCTTATTTATTATTTGTGGCCCCATTCTTGCTGCGCAAACTTCACATTGGTGGCACCAAGCCTCCACATCTTGGCGACTGTTTACCCAGTAGAAACGTTCTCTTCCTTTAGTCAAGGTTTTGTTGATGCTAAAATGTTCGCCAGATGTTCCAATATGCACTTGCTGAAGCACATTTGCTACATGACACCTCGGGATTAACAATTTCAAAGTAACTTTCCTCCCATCTGGACTTTCCCACGCTTTCTTCAGCAGTCCATTCTCTACTATAAGGGAGTCCCATTGTGCCCATAGAGCCTTCAGCCCCACTGATTTATTTGAAATGTCCTTCCAATCGGGCCGGGTTCCTCTTTCTTTCCATTTCAGAACAGGACCGGTTTCCTTATCGTTTAACTGCGCTTCCCTTAACGACTCTTTTGTCCAATAATCTGGAACATCAATCTTAACGGTTTTCATTATTTGTACCTTGCGCTGTTTTTCCTCACGGTGGCAAGGCTTGCAGTTTTCCTGACACGGTCTTTTGGAAAGGCCATGTGCCACATTCTGCGAAGTACCAGCTCGCCAGTTTTCCTGCGGCTTCTCCATTACTGCGACCCCCTCAGGGCTGCGCTGACGACAGTTACTCTGAATATGGCCCACTCTGCCACACTTATAACAGCGCATGCCTCCTCTACTCTGTCTCCCACTACTTTTCTGTTGGTTTTGTCTCGGCACTTGAATGTTGAGCTCATGACAGTTCATCTTAATATGGCCCAATTTGTCACACTTATAACAACGGATGCCTCCATTCGGCCTCACACTACTTTGTTGTTGGTTTTGTCTCGCATCTTGAATGTAGAGCTCACGACAGTTCTTCTTAATATGGCCCGATTTGCCAGACTTATAACAACGGATGCCTTCATTCAGCCTCCCACTACTTTGTTGTTGGTCTTGTGTCAGCTGGGAGTTCGATTTTGCCAGTAGTTGGGTCAACATCTTGTGTAGATCAGATATTAAGTTTTGTGTTATGTTGTCTGGCTTCTCTTCCTCCACACTCACAGCTCATACTCTCTGATTTGATTATGTGGTATCTTTAAAGGCAGCCACAATCTCCAGTGCATGTACTAAAACCTCCCTACTAAGCTTATACCTGGCCAACTTAAGAATTCGCCTAACTTCCTGGTCCCTTACTCCATCAATAAATGTACCAACTGCTAACTGTTGTTGAAATTCCATTGGTGCATCAGGATAGGCTAGATGGGCTAATCTTTCTACCGCAGCCTCGAACTCCTGGAAGCTCTCTCCACCTCGTTGTCTGCGCGATTTGAGCTGAGCCTGATATACTTGGGCGAGATGTTGGTCGCCATATCTTAGTTCTAACACTGCCTCCAAAATGCTAAAAGTTTTGTTGCTGTGCGGCAGGAATTGTTTCGAGCAGGTCTAATGCTTGGCCCCTTAGTGCTAATACCAATGCTGTTGCCTTTTCCTCATCGTTCCAGTTATTTGAATGCGCAGCTGCCTCAAATTGTCTCTTATAAGTTGACCATGAACTTTGACCGTCGAATGAAGGTGGTTGTAACCTAGCACCAGACAACAGTACTAATTGGCCACCCTTCTCTCTTAATTGTTGTTTGAGTCGGGCTACTTCTCCTCTGACTTCGGTTATTTCCCCTTCAACTTTTCTGACTTTTTCTTTAACTTCACTGACTTGTTCTTCCACTTCACCGACTTTTCCTATAACATCGACTTTAAATTTTTCAGTGAGAGAGGGCTGCCTGCTGTTCCTCTAGGCTTCTTTTTATATCTTCGTTTTCCTCCAGTCGTCTTATTTCCAAGCCCTCCATCATTTTTCTTAGGTCTTCTTTTTCTTCCTGGCGTTTTCTCTCTTGAGCTTCCATAATTTTTCTCTGTTCGTCCTTCTCTTCTTGTCGTATTCTTTCTTGTTCTTCTTTTTCTTCCTGTCGCCTTCTTTCTTGCTCTTCTTTTTCTTCCTGTCGTCTTCTTTCTTGTTCTTCTTTGTCTTCTTTTCGTATCCGTTCTTGATCGTTCATTCGTTCCAACAATGCTGCTAGCAAGTCCTGTGTTTGTTTCTCCGCCATACTTCTTGTTATTGGCATTAACTCACGACACGTAAATCAGTTCAAAATAAAGTTTATTACACTATTAAGTCCGTAAAATGTTGATATCACGTCTATTTTAATAATGGAATGTTCCAGAAAAATCTCGAAACCGCACTAAAAAGTCTTATTTAGAGTCTATACTTCTTTTGTGTCGACAAAATTCACTTATCTCCACTAATTGTGCAATGGAATGTTAGAGAATTTTCACAAAATATCACTAATAAGTCTTGTTTTGAGTCTATAACACGTTTCCGTTAACACAGTCTACGTATCTTCTGTGGTTTCCAAATCGAATGTTCTAGAATTGTCACTAAAAGTCACTTAGAGTATTGTTTTTAAGTCTACAACACGTTCCCGTCGACACAATTCACGTATCTCCTGTAGTTTCCGAATAGAACGTTCTAAAATTTTCCCGAAATTGCACTAGTAGTCCTTTTTCTCAGTCTAGAACACGTTATTACTAGCGGCACTCGCGTACTTGCAACTATTTCTAAATCGAATGTTCTAGAAACTTCTCGAAAATCCACTTTAAAGTCACTATTCAGTCCAGAAATAGTCCTCAAAACACTGTCCAGTAGTTTAATTCTCCGTGTTACCACTAATTTCTGAGAATAACACTGTAGAACCTTTTCGAATATCCCAGAAATTTCTCTTCCAATCCACTTCCGACACCAAATTGTTACGTGTTTGCTATCCACACAAACACCTCTACTCGTAGATTCGTTGATTGAAAGTCCAGGTAACACTTATACACTACTTTATTTACTAATTAACAATTAATAACAATAGATTAATTAATGTCTTAACTATAATCACAACTGAACACTTATAAGTCTTTTTCTTATTTCTACTTTACTCGTTCACGTTCGACATAAGATTCAGATTCTTCCCAACGTATGTCTTATATACATCCATTCACCCGATCTAGAGCAGTCGAGAATATTCCCGGTCGTTAGCATATAATTCCAGTCTCATCTAACCAGTCTACACAGTCCAGTGGCGTAACAATATTATACGTACTAGTGAAAGCAAATGTAATGTTAGTAGCCATGTACGTCTATATAACTTTACCTATTTATTTCAAAATGTTAACCGCCTTCCAAATCACTGATGAGTAATGAAATAACTCAATCATAATACCTATGATTGGGTTAGTTCATCACTCTTCATTGACTTGGAAGGCAGTTAACATTTTCAAATAAATAGGTAAAGTTATATTATAGACATACATGAATACTGACATTACGTTTGTACCCAATAGTACATGTAATTGGTATGTCGTTTATATAAAAAAAATAGTTTTACATATTTTGTATATTGTTAATGAAACTTTGTTTCAATTACTTTAAACCACATGATATTTTTAGAATGACAAGCCGCAGCAAAAAAATAGTATCTCTAGCATTAAATGCTGAGCTGCAATAAAAAATCGCCGGTTTTAAAAACCAGATTCCACAACGTCGTGCAAAGGATGACTATCCAGATTATTTGCCTTCAGATAAAATAGATACGGATAATAATTCTGATCTGAGTGATTTGGAGAATGAAGAATTTCAGGGAGAAAAGACAAGCGATACTGTTGGAAACTCCAGTGATGGCGAAAATCAGAATGTAGAGATTAATGTTGTTGAAACACAAGAGACAAATGTTGAACAAAATGAAAATGAACCAGACGAAGATATAATCAAATCCATTTTATCAAAAATAATAAACAAAGTTACAGAAGACTCAGAAAAATTACACAGAAAAATGTATACAAAAAAAGGAAATCTCAGTAAAAGAAAGCTATTTGAAGAACCTCTGGCTGCAAGGAAAAAAACGTAAATTGGAAGAAAAAGCTACTGCGCATCAGGTAAAATTACCTTGTAATGAAAAATGTCGTCTAAAATGCCCTCAAGCACTTAATCTAGACAGGCAGAAACAAATTAATAAACAATTTTGGAAAATGGGCAACTTTGAACAAAGGATGTTTTTGTTAGGTTGCTTAAAAAGATGTGCGAAGCAAAAAAAACTGTTGCAGGTGATTCAAGACGAGAAAACAGTTTCAAATATGTTCTTAAAAAAAATAGACGGTGTGGAGATATATGTTTGTAAAACTTTCCTGCTTGCTACGTTGGGATTTCACCCTGCCAATGATCGAATATTAAAATCTGTAAGAGATACTAAATCTACAGCTATTTTGGCGAAGAAGATATGCGTGGTTACCATCCCAATGCATCCAAAGTTGATAGAAATTTGATCTCTGAACATATTAAGAGTTTTCGCCCAGTTATTTCGCACTATAGAAGGGAACACGCGACTAATAGGCTCTATCTTTCTAGTGACATTTCAATAACTTTAATGCATAAAGATTTTATGGGAAAAAATCCAAACGTTAAACTTTCTTACGAGTTGTATAGAAAGGCAGTAGCTGACATGAATATTTCCTTCGCTAAATTAGGAAATGAAGAGTGTTTCGAGTGTGAAAAAATTTGATTTACATTCAAAAAATTCTGGTCATCAAAAAGAAGATCCAAACGAAGACTGTGAAGAATGTGGTTTATGGAAACAGCACAAAGACAAGTATGTTGCCGCCAGAGCAGAGTATCAAAAAGATGGAAAAGAAAAAGTTCCTGAATCATTAATAGTTTCAGCCGACCCACAGTGTGATATTTTAGCAATCTAGGTGGAAATAATTGTTTTTTTTCAATAACGCAAATAGTTCAAAATACATTATATTCTAATAGAAGAACATCCGTTTTACATCACGACGTAATTAGTTTTCCCAGAATTAGCATGGGACCTTAAAGGGATGGTCATAAACTTTCTTTACCTGGGGTATATAATAAACAGTACTATCGCATGCTTATTAGTTGTTTAAGTTAACTGGATGAGTGAACTATACCGGCTTTCTGTATTAATATTTGTGTGTTGTTACTTTGATCTACTGTTTATCAAGGTATGTTAACGGGTTTTAGTTTTCTTATATATAATTTCGTGAGCCTGTAAAAATTTTTTAACATAGGGAGCAACGTGTAAAGAAATCTGTAGTAGTAAATTAGAACTATATTTTAGTATAGTATACTGTATTATACCGTAATAACCTTACATTTAGTTGAAAGCTAGTCCCTTGTGTTATTCAAAACATCAAACAGATTGTGCGCAAAACTGCGGTTTCTTACATTTTTTACTCATTTTCAGAATGATTCCGCAAATTTCTCGTCAGTCTATTTTTGACATATGGGCTGCTAATTTGAAACCGATCAGAACTGACGCTGTAATTGCACATGTATTGCAAGAATTGGCCGACTTTTCATTGCCAGAAGATGTTGTTGTTAGTGTTAAAGTAACAATTAGAAGTTTATGTCAAAAAATAGAGCAAAGATGGGCTAAAGCAGAAAGACATCGAGAACGATTTTTGACTGCAAATGCTTCGTGGCTTCAAGGAAATTTTATAATAGGCAATACAGGGAATTATATACCAGAAAGACATCAAGGACTGACACAAATACAGATTTAATGAATAGGTTATTAATTACCTCAGACCCAGTTATTGCGAGTTTACGTGCTGCTCCTAAAACTAAACGAGAGAAAATCATTCCTAAGGTACTCGCTTTATTAAAAGTAACTTCACTTGATCTGGATACATCAGAAGAATTTCAAGAAGATTTACCTGGTCAGCAGCAATTTTAATTATTATTAAATGATTCCGATTTCTCATTTTTTAATAAATAGTTTTCATTTTATTATGTATGTATACTTTGTTTATTGTAAAAATAGTGTTTTCTAGTACGTTATCATTTACATGTAACTAAAACTGCCGAAATATGTTTAAAAGTAATTTAGGTGAGTTATTTTTAAATGGAGTAATTATTATTAATTCATTATTCATGATACGCAATTTTTCTTTTTCATAATGTCACATATAAGAAAAAGATTTACTCAGTCGTTTATTTTATTAGTATTACACCTGCAAAATCAACTAAAGTTTCTGTATTTTTTTGTGCAATAATTAATTCCACCTAGATTGCTAAAATATCACACTGTGGACCTACAAAAGGTAAAATGTTTATATTTATATATTTATAATTATTTGACGAGTCTTTTTTATTTAAGGTGATAATGCTACGACGGGCCGATATGTTTAAGGAAGTAATCTTCATACCAAGAGTGATTGCCTTTAATGAGTCCTTTGTTCCAGTGGGCGCGTATTCCAAAGCAGTCAAACCATTTGCAGTAATATGGCATGAAGTGGTGACTGGCCGAAATAAGGAAGACTTAATTTCTACTTTTCATGCGTTATTCTTAAATAATAGGGGCGTACAAAACATTACGATCTGGCTCGATAATTGTGCAGCCCAAAATAAAAATTGGTGCCTATTCTGTTACTTTATCTATATTATAAATTGTGCAGAGCTTGAGTTAAAAAATTTGGACATAAAATATTTTCAATCCGGTCATACCTTTATGTCGGCCGATTCTTTTCACCATCAAGTGGAATTATGTTTAAAGAAACAGTCTAAGGTATTTGATTTTAACGATTTCAAGACGGCTGTGCAAAAGGCAAATTCATCAAGGGTGGATGTAAAGGAGATGGCTATACAAGATTTTTTTGAATGGAAAGACTGTTCATCAAAATACAAATTGCAAAAAGTAAACCCCAAACCCTATCTTCAAAAAATGGTACATATAAACTTCAAAAGAGGTGAAAAGGTGTTTTATTATAAAAATTCATTTTCTGAAGATTTTAAATTACTAAACTTTTTAACTGCTAAAGAATACAAGGAAGGGATAATAAAACCTCCTTGTAGGGCTAGATGTAGGGGTATATCTTTAGATAGAAAAACAAACCTATTATCAAAACTACGACCGATCATTCCAGCTAACCGAATTAAATTTTGGGAAGAAATAGCTGTTTCTGAAATCAACGTTGACCTTGATTTAGATTTGTAGTTTAGATTTACAACACAAATTCTATTTTCTTTTCTCACTCTTTGTCCTATTATACAAATCTATTTTTTGCTTTAAGAATAAAAAAGTGTCATTAAGTAAACAAATTTAAATGTAAAATTTGTTTCATTGGCTATGCATTACCAAGTAAAAACGTCCTATCTGATATTTTTTTCAAATTTCTCGGAAAATATAAAAAATTCCCTTTTCCCTCCGCTGTCACTAAATAATTACTCCACATCTTCACATTTTAACGAAAAATTAACAATGTTTTGAAAAAAACGCTCATTGCATAATAAATTTTATAAAAAATCAATTATCTCATTTTTATCAATCTGTCAGTTAGGACGTTTTAAGTAAGGAGGGCAGTATAATTCTTGAATGCTGCAGTCTTTGTTAATATTTTACCATAGTCCTTCAACTCTTCATTGCGATTAACATTCACACCGCTATTTAAAATCGGTGGATATCTCAGAAACATTATGTCGTATAACTCTGCACTGCCTGGATACACTCCAAGTTTTCTGTTACCACGCAACAGTGCAATATTTCCATTAGAAAATCTTACTTCGGCATTACCCATCCATAGGACATCATTATTGGGATCTACTCGTACACCGTATGTAGTATCGTATTTCGAATCACCAGACTTTAAATTTCCTATGTGTCTACTGACTATGTCATGTACTACTCCTGCAAATGAAATTTCCGAACTTGGGGTGTCGAATATTGATGGTGGAGGTGTTTCCATTATTGACGCTTGTAATGTATCATATTCACCATCATTCTTGCTTCTATCAGGTGTGGTTTTAAAAGAAGTATCTGTCAGATGATTCTCTTGAATGCGTCCTTTGAATCGAGGTTTTCGTTTGTAATGGTTGAATTTGTGATTTTATATCTGTCACTGAGGATATAACTTTTAAAGGTTTTGTTATAGGTCCATACATGTTTTCAAGTGATAATTGGTTCTCCACATGTCTACTTTTAATTGAGTTGAATTTCTTGCGTACTGCATCTGTCGCTTCTATCAACTTACGTTTCAGACATATTTCATTCACAGCATCAATGTTGGTTTTACCCTCTTTGATGATATACATTTTCAATTATTATATATCTCTGTTATCAAAGTGTCTATGATGATGTCTATAGACCGATTGAAGTTTTAATTAAAATACATCAAGGAGATATATAAAGCTATCAAAACCTTTTCTATATCGACCCTCACGTATTTCTCTATCCTTATCTATTACCAGAAATCCATATTTATCTTTCCAACACTCTACACACATTTCTTGAAATTGTTTAAATGTTACATCGGGTGACAGGTGATCAGAAAATACGTGGTGCGAATTCATGTCGTCCTGTTTAAACATAACTATGAAATTACTATTGTCCCTTATGAGTTGCTTCGGTGTGCGTGAATATGTTTGAGCGAGATAAAAACAATCCACATTCCTGTGACGCCCCATACTAAAATATGATCTTATAACATCCTGCTTCTCACATATTACATCATCAAATATAAATATTGACTCAGGCTTGGCTTCGGATGGTTCAACTATTTGTGCATTATTACTAAAGGTATAAAACCCTAATTCCTTAATAGGTTTTAAAACGTTCTGTAAGTACTCATACTTGGGTTGATTTAGTGATTTTGAATATAGATGTACATTCAAAAAACGTAGTCCAAGAAGGTGGGTAAGTAGAGAAATCATTACATTTGTCTTTCCGCAATTTGACGGCCCGATTATAATAGATCGTACAGTTGATGGTAGTAGCGGCCCATGACGTTTATTTACATCGCCATACCCAAATCCCACATTCTCATCTAAATTATCCACAATTTTTTCTTTTTGCTTGACAATGCGCATTGTATCGCGGTTGAAGGCTATATAAACAGATGTATGTTTTACAACGCTTATTTAAATGTTGATCACCACACAACACACACATCAAAGACATCAACGTGAGAAAAAGATTGGTGGAGGTATAATCAATTCCCTGATTGACAAACTTCCATTTGAATTGCATTTACCGGGAGGTTACCAGTATTGCGGCCCCGGTCCAAGTTAGAAAGGAGACTCAAACGTGGTGATATCGGAAAAAATCAGCTTGATATTGCGTGCAAGGAACACATACACACAGAACGATATAGCAGCCAGACACAAAGTAGACTATCAACTTGAACAGGCAGCTTGGAAACGAGTTAAATCCAAAGACGCAACGATTGGAGAAAAAGCACCGCTTGGTTAGTTACGAACATAATGAAAGGAAAACTACATCTTGGTATGGAATGTAAGTCAACATTACCTCATATTTCAAAGAGAAAGAATATTCTTAAAAAGAAGAAGAATGGCAAGAAGGATGTTAGGTAAATAGCTTTCGGTGGGGGAATAGTTCGCAAGGTGCGCGATGTATTACGGAAAGCTGGCGGTAAAACAAAAGTTGCAAAAGATACAAAGAAAGCTATGCACATTGCGCTTCAAGCTGCGCGACATCACATAAAAGCAGCAGGTGGAAAATGCAAAATTCGAACACCTCGCATAATTCCGATAACGAAAGTTGGAGGAATTCTACCTTTAATAACTATTTTTGCTGGTTTATCTGCATCGGGTGTTTTAGCAGAAGTGCAGCGGGCATTGCTAAAGCAGTGAATGTTGTGAAAACGAGCCAACAAGAGATAATTGAAGCAAATCGCCATAACAGACATATGGAGGCGATCGCCATGGGAAAAAGCGGTAAAGGCTCGCATTTGAAACCGTATCGTAAAGGGTTGGGGTTTTACCTTAAACCGCAAAATTCAAAAACCTATTAAACACCCTGCTCCAGAGAGCTCTAACCGACAATGATCTCAGACATTATGCTGAGGATGAAGATACCTTATTTTCGAGGTGTACTCATGCGCAATATTCTTCCTAATTCCGGCCCTCATTATAATGAAGCCGCAATCATCAATTCAGATCATGTAGACGGTCCTGGGACGCATTGGGTTGCATATAAGAAACGTGGTGGTTTAGTCACATATTTTGAAGGTTTTGGTGATTTGCCCCCACCCATAGAATTAGTTCGATATTTCCACACCAGTTCAAAGAAAATTGATAAAATCTGTTATAATTACAAGCGGCAGCAAAAATTTAATACAGTGTGGTGTGGACATTTGTGCTTAAAGTTTGTCTTCAAGAACCAAAAAGTGACACTATGGAGCAAACATCTATCACACCAGCGATTGACCGAGAAAACATGAAAAGAATGGGACATTCACTAATTGCATTTTCTAGACTTCGCAGTCTGAGGAAAATGAGCAAATATCAGCTTGCAGATATGCCGAAGGAAGTTATGATTGCATGCGCCTCAAATAAAATTGCGTTAGTATGGGATAAGTTACCAACACACATTCAAAATGATATTGACATATTAAAATATCAGTACTGTCAAGATCATTTCTCTGATGATGGTCAAGCCACCATTGTTGATGAAAATGACGGTCCACCACCTCGAAGAATATTTTGCTGCTACTGTAAATTAAATGACATAAACGTCTCAAACAATAATGAGATAAACATATCACCACCGCCAACAAAGAAGAGAAGATTACATCACTGTTGCAACACGCAATAAAGCAACATAACACCCTCTAAATAAATCAGTCATGTCGCACACCTTCACCGTAACGAGCCACTCAAGCGTGCTTAGTACAGACTTTTATCCACCCATTCAACTAGATACAGCTAGTCGTTATGGATTAGGCTTAATAGGATTCTACTCTTACAATTCTATATTTAATGTGGATGAAAGTGATAACAATTTTTGCTATAAAATTAATGCGAAGGCTGCATCCACAACAAATATTCACATACATCTAGGAGCTTATGAAATTAATGAAATCTATCGAGCAATATTGAAAGCTATGAATGTTGATGAAAAAGATTTCGAAAAAACTCTCGCTACGCGCAAACAACAACACATTAAAATGTCAGATTTGATCAAAGTATGAAATAGACTTTACGAAACCAAACTCGATTGGTAGCCTACTAGGATTTGAAGCAATACGTTTATATCCAAATAGAATTTACGAATCAACACTTCCAGTTGATATTATGAAAGTAAGAATGATACGTATAGATTGCAACATTATTTCTGGAGCATATTTGAATACCGATGATTCACACACCCTCTCTGAGTTTGACATTGATGTAGAACTAGGTTACAAACTTACCAGGGAGCCTGCTAATCAGCCCTATGCTGTATCACGTACGTTACATTTAACACATGTACGTTATCTGAAAATAACGTATGGACTTATCAGATCTGATAACATAACGTCTAAAACCTGGCATGCTGTATCATTCTTTTAACGTATACATTATCGCGTGTTATGTCTGAGCAGTTAAAAGGAAAGAAGGTATAGTTTAATTGAAGGGAGATAGTGCTATACGAAATAAATATCAGTTAGAGAGAATATGACCTGAATGACGCGCCGTATGCGCATGAAACGGAGAATGAAAATAATTTCATTTAGTTTCGTTATGTTGGCGTTGATAATTTGTGTCGGCTCAAAATGGCACAACGCTTAAAGAAAACCACTGAAAACAATACGAGGATTTAATAGATTTTTTAGAACAAAACCGAGTTTTGATTACGGGAAAAACGAAACCTACAGACATAAATAAAATAAATTATTTATGGCAAGAGTTCTCTCGAAGACAAAATGCCACCGGTAATAAAACCACATGAAATTACAACCCCCTTTATCCCTGAAGGTCTGGAATTACCTTGTGTGGGAGAGGGCTACACATTTAGAGACAATGGACACCCACCCAATATCCGAGTATACTACGATTAATCTCTCTCACAGAAAAATCCCAGTTCCTCGACCGGGAATCGAACCCGGGACACCGAGGTTTCGAGGCAAGTACGTTACCTCTACACCACGGAGCCATATAATGGACCTCTTAAAAGTGCTGAACAGTGGCGGAAGGTGAATTTATCAAAGGTAGATATTTTTCTTCCTCTTTTCAATTTGATTTTTTTTTTTTAGATTTGCAACGAATGGAAAATTAATACAAAAATAAAGAGCAGAGAAATCATGCAAAACTTAGGACGTACTGGTGGTGGCGAGCCTATTAACAAAAAACTGTCAGGTATAGAGGAACGTCTCTTAAATTTAATATCTAAAATTCATTTAGGTGATGATGTAATCCCAGACTCTCTAGAAGGAAAATTGCTTGGTGAGTAGCGCTAGTAGAATAAGACATACTAATAAGATGTACGATATTTATGAATAATAATTATTTCAGAAATGCCAGCTTCTGACGTCAGTGGATCTATCATTTCAAGTGTGGTTATAGATGGTAAGGTAATATTGGTAATAAATCAAGAAAAAATTAATAAATTGACGAGTTTCAGATAATTACCATGATTATTGTTTATCGACAAATGAAATTCCGTCATCTGTGAATGGTATATGATATTTTGTGAAAGTAGTTTTGTAAGATTAATTTTTCCCTTTGTAGAAATAACAGTGGCAAATGAAAGCGAAGACAATTCGACGATGGACTTAGGAGGTGGTAAGGTTTCTATTGTTTTCTTTGATATATTTTTAAATATCTTGATATTTTAGTGCCAAGTGAAAACGTTGAAAATGTACCAAGTGCAATAAATAACAATAGGAAATTTGAGGGCTTTAAAGACCAAGATATTGTTATTATAGTACGCATTATGCATTCTTCTAAATGCATGTAATTTATTTTCAGTTAATGCAAGTCCCATGCGGACAACATTTAAACCTGCCACACCTAGAAATAGCAGGTATACATCACATATCCTTCAGTCTGCTTGCACTGCATTTGCTGACAGCCAACTAACAGCTTCAGAAAATGAGAAATTAAAGGCCGAGGCTGTAAATAATTTAGCAAATTCTGTTAACCATTTAGCCAAATCTTATAAGCAGACAGAACTTGCAAAGTTAAAATTTGAATATTTTAAGTTATTTGGGAGTGTTGAAGGTTTCAAGGAATATTGTAAAATAAGTTATTTTGAATAGATTATTTATTATTTCTATAAATAAATGTATAAAAAATTTGGCCTTATTTTAATACAAACAAAAGGTGTAATTATCAGTATTAATGTTCCAAGGACAGTGATAATTGAAAAATAATTTTATTACAGTTTTTGAATGCACGTTGCTTATCACCTAAAAGCAACGTGCTTGAGAAAGTTGTAATAAAATTATGAATAATTTATCAGTGGCCGAGGAAGACATTGATCCCAAATTATTTTACAATTCAGATTAAATCATTTATTAAAAATACAATTATTATTACAAGAACAATTTGTAAAATTAAATTGTAAATGTGACATTTTAAAATTTTAAATTTGGAACTATCAAAAGCTTGTCCCCCATAAACAAATTGATGGATCGTTATTAGTGTAATGTTAATCTAATTGTTTTATTTTCATCACAGAATGGGTTCATTTGATTGGATCTCTATTTCAGCAAAAAAATTTCAGGATAATTTTATTTGCATAATATACCTAGGTAAAATACTAAGTAAACATGAAACTAATAAGGAAATAGCAATTCTTAATTAGTGAAATATGGTAAAGAGTTTTCTTCACCTGTTTAATATATTTCGTTAGTGAAATATCTGCGAATAACATCTGCCTGTATTCTTCTTCCTTCATTTGAATAATGCTGCACTAAAAATCAATGCATTGAAAACATTACTTTTTAAATACTATATATATCACACCTCGCCCTCGATTAATTTGAGCAGCTTCCGCACCCTCATCCAATTCAACATCATCATCTGGTGGTAATGCTCCATGTTCTACGGCTATGTTATGTAAGATAACACAAGACAACAAATTCTGGCTGCCCTTTGAGGAGTATAGTGAAGAACTCTCTGTTTCAAAAGATATCGAAATCTTTGTTTCAATAATCCAAAGCATCTTTCAATTACATTCCTAGCCAAAATGTGTTGCCTTGTGTATCTTCCTTCTGGTGAATTTGGCTCCGCATTTTCAATTGGGGTTAAAAGCCATGGCTGCAGTGGGTAGCCCGAATCGCCTGCAGAATTTAACAAAAATATATGAAAAATTTAATAGCAGCAAATATTACTGACCAATTAACCAACATGAATTTAATTGGTTCGCTAAGTAATTTTCTTCCACATGCCTTTTGACTGCACTCAAATTCCATATGGCACAATCATGTGTAGCACCCGGAAAGCGAGCGTTGCAATTTAAAATTTTAAGATTTGCATCACATATCTTTATGAAAATAAAAAATGTAAATTATTATTATATATCTCATATCATATATCCGTATCAAGATAATCATTAATTTACCATCTGTGCATTTAGGCGGTAAAATCCTTTGCGATTATAATAAGCAATACGCGGATGAACAGGATCTTCAGTTTTTGGTGCAACGATGGCGATGTGTGTACAATCGATAGCTCCGATAATTCCAGGAAAATTGAATAGTTCATGAAATCTACAATAAAGACAAATAAGACTCATCAGTTAGACTTCAGTGAAGTTGCTGCAAAAAAATCTTACCTTTCTTTATCTGCATTGCGTTCTATTTGTGTCTGGGGAAATTTCACATATTCCTGTAGCAGATTAACCATTGCATCTGTTACTTCTGAAATTATCCTGCTCATGCGGGATTGTTCGTGATGAAAATTTTGACCAACACATCTTTGATAGCTGCCAGTTGCAAAAAAAAGCAAGTGTACTTAAAATCTAAAAATATTCATAATCAACATAGAAAGTAGGTAATTGTTATTTGTTGACTCACTTTCATTTCAAGTGACAAAGCATTTATTTTTTGGCCTTCTTGTAAATGTGGCCCCAAAACATCGATTACATGTCGTACAGAATCTCTAAATAACCGAAAATTTTTCTGAAATGTATTTTCTGGCAACTGGAAAAGATCACTGCTGTCGCGTAAGATTCTTCTCTGTATCCTCTCCTGGTTTCTATTTAAAAAAAATATATTTGATACCTGATTTTTTCTTATTTATCGACAAAAAAGAATCTCACCTTTCATTTGCATTTTCCTGTTGCTCCAATAACGCCAAACGCAAAAGATTCTGAAATTCCATTATTGTTTGGAACGAAACATTTTATTAAAATTTTATTCGCGCTACACGACTAAAATTGCGTACGTTAACTTATAACTGCATGTAAAATCTGGATGTTAAATCGGGTACGTTAAGTTCACAAATAACGTAGGGTGATAACGTAATACGTTATGAGTTGTAACGTTAAATGTGATACAACATACCAGTTTTGAGAAAATAACATAACAGCGCGGATAACAGTAAGTTATATTTAACGTAAGTGATACAGCATAAGGCTGGATATCATATATTTACCTGTTAGGTCTGAAGGACGTCAGTTTATCGACAACAGTACTCTACGCATATTGGATGACAACGGTGATTTAATTGATTTTCGAGGTGAAAAAATTATTGTAAAGTTAGAATTGAAGAAGTTTTAACACCACAACCACTCAAATGGGTTTTAGATATAATAATCGACAGCGACAGGTAAACCACCAATATAATATACTCGATAATAATATCGATAAAAAGAAGAATGCATGTGGAAGTAGATTCATTCAACGTGTACACCTTAAACAGTTAAGACATAGAGATCGTAGTAACTTTCTCAAATCTACTGGATTAAAATTGAGAAAAAATTGAAAATAACGATGGTGGTTATTGCAACTAACGATAAACTTGAAGTGTTTGACGAACCGGTGTTTGATCGTTCACTAATCAGTCTACACGAACATACATATAAACCTTATGCTGCCCTGCTAAGCTAAACTGCAGTATCTCCATTTTATTTGAAACGAGAAGAATTGAAAAAACATGTCTTTGCTTTTCCCAAGAGGTTAAACTAGACTTAAAAAAATTGGGAATTTGGTTATAGGTATATAATGATATCCTAATATCAATAGGATTATTTTCTTTTAAAATTTTTATCAAAAACTAAAATAAATAGACATACTGCCTTTTAGAGTTGTATCTGATAATTTTATTATTCAAAGACACTTAAGTGGTAAGTTGAAAATTTGAATCATCACTGGCTTCATAGATTTAATTAAGAACGCTAAATAAGTGTTTTAAAGTTTATTAAGAAAAGTAACAAAATAATACATTTTAGGTATCTTCTATTTCATTTATCAAGTTAGGCGACGCATTATTTACGGGCAAATTTGGCCAAAAATGCAAGCGGTTTTTTGGCATTAGAAAAGACAGGTGTTTTAAAACGGAATTTTTTCTTTCCTCAGTAACTCCTCTTGGCTGTGGAATATTATTTGGCTTACTTAACCCATTTTTTTGAAACTTGGCTTGCAAAAAAGTTTAATTCATAAGATGTGGTAGAAGTAAAACTTTTTCTGTAAGTGATGGTATTTTTTCTTCTTTCCGCAATAATTTCAACCACATCTTTAAGGTATGGCCTAGGAAACATGTATTGAATTTTGTACATTGATGTTCTATCTGGACACAAAAAAGTCATTAATATTCAATTCCTTTACTTCCACTTTCCCTGAATTTGCTGATTGTACACAATTTACAAAATCCGTAAAGTCGTAGATTTTCTTTCTATGTTTCATTGACAATTCGACCTGGTGGTGAAAACTGTCGGCTGCCATAAATGTATGGTCAGGCTCAAAATACCTTAAATAATTTTTTTTGCTGATATTTCTTCGGAATTTATAATATATACAAGGTATGTTATGAGGCACCAGTTCTTATTTTGGCCTGCACAGTTATCCACCCATATTATGACTTCTTCCTTGTCTCTCACAAATAGGCATGGAAAGTGTAAACAAGATCTTCTTTTTTTGCGACCAGACATAGTCTCGTGCCACAATACTGCGAACGGTTTTAAATTTTGCTTCTTTCTAATGGGCACAAAGCTTTCATTAAATACAACTAATCGTTGACAAAACACTACTTTTTTAAACATATCAATTCGCGGTAGCATGATGACCTTCTCATCTCGAGATTCCTTGGCTCGTTCTATATGCTGCTTCCAAAGAACGCAACTATTACAACTATTATTTAAATTGTCTAAGGTGTGTTCAGGATTGTGTAATTTACAAGCCTCGCATGTTTCACATTCTTCATGGCCAAGAGCTGTGAATAATATATTCATGTCATCAGAAACTACTTTTCTATACATTTCGTATGAAATCTTCACATCATTGTGATTCTCTAAGAAGTCTTTATGCATTCCCTTAATTGTAACGTCGCTTGGTAGATATAGCTTGTTAGGAGCATGTTCGCGTCTGTAATGCGACACCGAAGGATGAAAGGATTCGATATGTTTTTTTATAATATCTCTGTCAATGGACTAA
This sequence comes from Rhamnusium bicolor, assembly GCA_029963845.1. Taxonomy (NCBI): domain Eukaryota; kingdom Metazoa; phylum Arthropoda; class Insecta; order Coleoptera; family Cerambycidae; genus Rhamnusium; species Rhamnusium bicolor. The sequence continues at coordinate 113,454 of JANEYF010003168.1, forward strand.
TACACTTAGGATTTTTTTTTATCTTTTAATTGACTCCGCAAGCGTGACGTAGATGATTGAGGTAGGTCAAGGTCTGCGTTCCAAACAAAGTTCCACATGCGTATTTAGGCAAGGTGGTTTTTTAAAAAGCGATTATTTTATAAAAGTCTTCATAGATTATCAAGGTAAATACAATTACTTGTTCCTATAGACATAAAGTATGCATTACTAAGATAATTTTCCAACAATTTGACTACTCTATGTGAAAAAGGTGAATGTAAAATGAAGTGAGGTTATGTGACGCTGTTGTTGTAACTGTTATGACTTATGTTATGAGAGATATTTTTATTTTTTTAGGTAAAAAATATATACATACGAGTCGAATAGAGAATCTCCTCCTTTTTTTTTTGAAATCGGTTTAAAATAAAGAAAACCATCAATCACCATGGTTATGTGTTTTGCATCAACTTGCAAACATTACAGCACAAGTCACACATGTACATTTTTTGTTTTTCCAAAGGATAGGAAGGAATTAAGAAAGTGGATAAAATTAATAAGGTAGGTATCTACCGCATAAACACGGTTATTTTTTTAAAATAAATTTCATGATATGTTTTAGGCGGAAAGACAGAGAACCTAGTAAACATTCCCGCATTTGTAGTTGTCATTTTGTCAATGGTGATCGAAGTAATGGGCCAACCATTTTTGTGATTTTAATGTAGGGAAACAATTCGAGGATTCTGAACAGAAAAACAAAATTAAAAGGTAAATTTTACTTATTGTCTATCTATAAAGTAAAATTGGGATATCACAGGAAGAAGACTATCGAAGCAGCTGACAGTGAAGCTGGGCCATCTGGTTTACAGAGACAAATACTAGATGAAGAACTATCAGATAACGAAGGAAGTATGACTCCAATTGAAATGGCACCACCTGCCGAGCCAGAAGTCGAGGCAGAAACTCCTTCCGAAACTCCTCAATTACAGTTTGTAGCCATGTTGGAGGCAGAAAACTATTTTCTTAAGCATGAAATTGAAAAATTGAAAAATGATATTGAAAATTTAAGCATAAATTTCTCGTTTCGCCACATTGAAAACAAAAGCCATTTAGTGACTGTTTTTACGGGCCTTCCAACTAAAGAAATCTTTTAGCCTTATTCTCTCTGTTTGAACATAGACAGTTAAATTATTTTGAAGGCTGGCAAGTTGTGAGGATGCCAAAAATAGACCAACTATTCCTTACTTTAATGAAATTAAAGTTAAACTTACTAAACGATGACTTAGCCTTAAGGTTTAATATTAGCCGTGAAACTGTTTCGAATATTTTTAAAACGTGGCTATATGCATTACATGAAATATTGTTTAAACAGCTGATGGAGGATATTCCATCACGGAATAAAATAAAATGTGTATGCCCACTTCCTTTAGTTCATTCACCAACTGCAAGGTTATTGTTGACTGCACCGAGCTAAGCACAATTCACCCAAAAAAATATGGAAAGGCAGCGAGCAACCTACAACTCATACAAACACAGAAATACCCTAAAGGGTCTAATAGGAGTTGCCCCAAATGGTGTGGTGACCTTCGCAAGCAAGTTATATCCAGGTTCGACTTCTGATAAAAAAGTTACTGAGCATTGTGGAATCACTAATTGGCAGCAGGAGATTTAGTTCTTGCAGACAAAGGTTTCTTAATATCTGATGTGTTACCAGAAGGTGTCTCACTGAATGTACCACCTTTTCTAACCACACCACAATTCACTCCTGCACAAGTTGTCAGGACGAGAACAATTGCTAAAGCACGAATTCATGTCGAACGGGCCATAAGACGCATAAAGTCTTATGCAATTTTATCTTCAATACCAGCCACATTAATACCACATGCATCTGTGGTTTTTCAGGTCTGTGCAGCACTAACTAATTTACATTTTCCTCTAATAAAGTAAGTTGAAAACCTACATAACTATTAGTGTAAGGTGTTCTGTATTACATTTACATGATACAAAAATATTTTAAACATAAACATAAATACTAGTCCACGGGACACCACGTTTTTAAAATTTATTACCACTCCTCTGTAACTTCGTGTACGGCTTCATTTTGATGAGTCTACCAAGTCTTATTTTGTTAAGTATATGTATAACGGCTGGTGTCACAGAAATTTTGAAAAATACTTTTTTCTGAGTCATTGCATGGGAAATAATGTTATTTAAAAGTTTTCCTTCGGAAGTGACGTCAAAAATAGTTTGGGGTAAAAAGCTACCCCTCACCCCTTAAAACTACCTCAATAAAGCAAGCTGTTAATTACGAAATTTGTAATTTTATGCGCCTACATCGGGGCCGTAATGTATGAAAATTTCATTTTTTTAATCACCACCATATCGGACTTATAATCGAAAAATTGATATTCATCAACCCCCTTCAAGGGGTTGTAGCTCCCTTATTATTCGTTTTAGGGCATATGTTTATTAATGAAAGTCCATTTATTTTTTGATAAAAAACCAGCCTCTGAAGTTTGACACACTCGTGGTAGATCACCCTGTATATGCCTTTTACAATAAAGTCGATTTATTATTATTATTATTATAATGTGTCTTTTTTTTCTGTTTTCTAAGTATTTTTCCACATGCAAAATTATTTACAAATTTAATGAAAGAAATCTCTGCGCTAAGAAGATCAGACACAGGTTAGTTTTTTAATAACTCTAATTACTATAAAATGTCTCGCACGTCAAGATAGATAAGCTAAAACAAACTTGTTAAATGGATTATTTCATAGTGCAAAATAAAATATTGTTCGTGTTTCATCATTTTCTAAACTTTGAAAGACTTTTAACACGTCAAACATGTTTTACGTATTAAAAAGCCTTCAAAGTTTTGAAAACGAATGGTTAATTTCATTTGTAATTACATAATAATCTATTTAAGTACTTTGTTTTAGTTCTTTAGCTGCAAGACATTTTGTGTAATAAGCAGAACTATTCAAAAACCAACCTCGGTCTAATTCATTTGGCGCAAAGGATTATTTAATCTAAATTTTTCCTCTATAAAAAAAAACATTTATTTTACGAATTATAAGTATATTTAGTTCTATACATCATAAGCATTCGAAATTATATAGGACAAGTACTCCTGCAAGTAAAAGTTTTCTAAGAGTTTTAAGTTGACTATCCAGTCCTTGTCAAATTCCCCTTGAATCTGGTGGTAGTATTCATGGTTTTTATTGAGTACCAGTTCATCTCCATTACAATAAACGAGGTACGAGTGATCAGTTTGTAATTCTTCAGTCATTAATTTCTCCCTAAATTTGTATGGACACTTTATTTCTATGATGGCATTGTCTCCAACAAGACCATCTGGGCTACTACCAAGGAATCCGCATTCAGTCAGCCACAGTCCTGTTGGAACGACTTCTAACTTGGTTTCTTCAGTAAACTCTCTGATGGCTTGGCCTTCGTTAATGTTACCCCATTGCACAGCCTTGATGTTTTCTAGATTGTAGAAACCTGTCAAGTTAAAAGAATATATCGTAATGTAACATCATATAAAGCTGGTTCAATATAATAAGCCGAAGTAGGCAATAAATCTGTCATACTTCCTACTCATTTAAGTGTGCTTCACTTTCCTGAATTAATCGAACTATATGTATAGTGATTGAAACTTAACTATCTTTTCATTAATGCATTCTATGAAAACAAAATTTACAAGGTTGGAAAAATATTTCTAAAGTAAGTATGAGCAGCTGCTATACATCTTTAACCGCAAAAACAATTCATGTGTGTAACAAATCTAACTTTGTTAATTGATCCCCCAAAATTATTTTATGTATCTACTATTATATGTAAAATTTAATCCCATTTCATATAGTCGATGTCAGATTTGGAAAAAGTGACTACATGAGAAAACTTAAGTGAAATTAAATAACAAAATGCCTAAAATATAACATACGTACCGGTCAGTCGCTTATACAATGATGGAGGGTATTTTTTCCTACTGATCGCTGCCAAAACAGCACCAAAATTGCTCCCTGTTAGCCTATTTTTCCGACATATTAGCCAATTTTCATTTTTATACAGACCCACTGTCATAGAACAATTTTTTTTTATTTGCTCTGGAGAAACCTTCAGTTTTTCAAGAAAGCACTTCTGCTTATCACCTGCTGCAAAATATGCTTCAGAAAATATAAAGTCTTCCACGTCTGTAATTAGATTGAGTACAGTTGTTGGTTCGGGACCCAACATCCACGTGAAGCCAACAGCAGTTCCATACTGTTGCAGAGTTGTACGGAAATTTGTTATTTCTGCCTCTGTTAGTCTTGTATCACAAGACACATGACGTTTCCCCATATAAATTTCGTCAATGGTCTTGACCTCCTCTTCCTTACTTTTTTTTGCAGCCCATCGACATTCTACGTCAGTTACTGATATATTGTGGTGACCAAATAAGCACACAGCTGCAACATGGTGACACAAGTACTGACCCCTGGGACATGTACAGGATGCATCTTTTATTGCCCCATCCTTGAAGAGGTTAACCTGTAATATGCATGAAACCGCTGTAAAAACATACCTACTAGTTAACATAATACACATTACTGACCTCAATATTGTAAATGCGATCTCTCATGCTAGCATGTACTTCTCCCCCTTATTAATAGCAATTCAGGTACAAAATGAAACGATTTGATGTGGTTCGACTCCACCGCATTTTCACCCCTTGCTATTAATCTTTTTTCATCTGAATCTGAGAAGAACTCTACAATGGCACCGAGTTTAAGAACATGCTTGGTTGGAGCCATTATATCGATGATACTGTAAGTCACAATATTTTCAGTTTAGTAAAGTAAAACAAAATACATAACTCGATAAACAAATAGTACACATAACCTAACTTTATTTCAAGGGGATTATTTGCAATAAAGCCATGTATAATTCTCGAAATTCAGTTTGTGATAGATGCTTTATATCTATAGAAATATGTGAAGCTACTTACCCCAAATATCGAATGAAAAGATTGCTATATTAACCACTTTCAAAATGTCTCTTATGTAAACACACGTGTAGAACTTACTTTGTTTGGAACGCGGACCTTTGCCTACCTCAACCAAAATGGCGATCGTGACGTCACCACTTGAGGAGTCAATTATATGGTCCGATCGGTGAGGCCTAAATAATGCCAAAATAATTATTACCCTAATTTGTTAATACCTGGATTAGGTAAAAATTAAATAAATTGGTGGTCGTTAATTATCCCCGGTGATTTTACCTGCATTAAATTGCCGTTTAATTACAATTATCCTATAATAAACATAATCTGTTTGAAATGTTTATGAGTTTACTTTTTATTGATGCCAAAATAAATGGCAAATATGGCGAATATTTGGGTTTCAAATTATTAAATTTTAATTGATTACAAGAATTGTATACAACGCCGCGATATATTCCTGTTATGTTCTGTGACATTGAACTATTTCAACTATTTGTCAAAATTTGCTGAAACAGAATCTCAATTATTTTTAATACTTAGTTTTACCAATTTCTCGAGTAAAAACTGTTTCATACCGCAGTTTTTTTTTTTGTTACGATGGAAGAAGAATTCGTCAAAGCCTATTCTGACAATCTATCCCATATAGACTTTGAGATGGTGTGTTCATTTATAAATAGGAACCAGGACTATATTAGTGCTGAAATAAAACATGGAAAAACGAAGAGGTATGTACCTATGTATCATACTGATGATAGGTACCTGTTATTAAGTAACAAATATACAGATATATGTATGATGAATATTTTAGTGCATTGTGATTTTTATTTTGTTTATATTTATATAACCCGTACTTGACAAGAAGTGACAACTGTCAACTGAATACAGAACTGAAGATTTAGGAACGGGGCAATGCATTGTTGCCGGTTTCATTTCGTGATGTTACGGGTAAATTGACGTCAGAGTGGAAAACATTTCAGCTTTATTATTTTTTTTACGGATAAACAGTTAAGAAAAAAAATTCACCAAAAAATTCCATAAACCCCTCTTATCAACTACTATCTGATAACGTAGTTAATGAAAATTGGTGTATTAGTCCATTTTGCATGTTTTAATGTGTTTTCCACGTTTATCTTCTGAGGGAAGAATGACGTTTCCAGTATGTGTTTCCCTTCTTAAAGTATAAGTCAATACTCTGTCATTCTTCTGTTTATAACCCCATGGTGGTTAAGAAAAACTTTTTGCATACGTCTACTTTCTCACCCCTTCCATTTTTTAACGTATGTATAAAAGTACTCTTTCGTTTGCTGTTTTCTGTAGTAGTCCGCCTTCTTTTAACTTCCATTCTTGAAACGCAATTAGAATCAAAAATCCTTTTTTTCTAACCAAGACATATTCCAGTATTCCGCATTTTACTTAATTCGGAATTCAGGAGATATGTTTTGAATGCATTTTTTTACATATTTCTTTGCATGATGGCCTTACTGCATAATTTTCTTTCTCTTTCCTTAAACGTTGTTCTTTCTTTTCTTTGACTGACGTGTCGTATTTCTTTCTCTTTGTCTTATCTGCTGTAATATTACTCTCCTTTCTTTTTCTTCCTAAATGCATTCCTATATTTTGTATTTGTTGCTTATTTTCTACTCTAGGCTCTACTGAATATGTAGGATCTCGTACACTATCATCAGAGTCTTCAGATAATTCTTCATTAGTATGTTCCATTGGATATGGTTCGCCTGAGGTAAGGCAAGAACTTTGAACGACAGAATTGTTATCTACAGAATTAATTGTCTGCAATACGTGCAATTCTCCTTTGTTATGTTCTTCTAAATTTGATTCATCTGGGATGTAAGAAGAGGTTTGTGCTCCAAAACCGTCCACAGGATTAATAGACTGCAATTCATGCAAGTTTCCATCAGACATATCTGAAACAATTGCAATAAAAAAACATTTGTTAGTTTCCAACATTTTAGATTTTTAGAGGACAAAACTTATTTCTTTACATTTATTTAACAACAGTAGGATAAAACTTACATAATGTAAATAAAGAATATTTTAGACACGACTTTCCTGAAATAAAACGAATCTTAACAAATTAATAAATTTACCAAATGAGGGGTTTCCTAGAAAAACGTGATATGTCCAAAATTAGCAAATTTTAGTTCATTGCACCATTTGCCTCTTAAAGTCAATTTCTATATAATGGAAACATTAGTTTGGGTAAAAGCCTTACAAGTATCGAAATATTAAGCCTTAAAATAAGAGTAATTCGGCAAGAACGTTATATCTCCATTGAAATTCTGGTAAAAATATTACTTGTCTGGGACTAGTTAGGTTTTTGCCAGAAATTCGTAAATAAAATAATTTTATCTATTACTTCAGTGTTGGCTACAGAATATGTGTTGGCTGTGATGTGTCATACATTATAAACATAACCTTAAAACTTCTATATGTTTGAGACATTTGGTATTGTTTTGTTTATTGACTTGTAAGGTGTTAATGTGAATCTTTTGTTTACTTGAAATTAAAACAATGAATTTTGAATCTGAGGAAACTAAACTGGCCGTTAAAGAAAAAAACTAAAAAAAAGAAAGTGTGAAATAATCAGAGACGATAAAGTTGCCGGTAGAGCTCATATAAACCACGTTGGAATCCACACACGGTAAAAAAAGATTTCTTAAAGTAAGACAATATATTGTCTTAGAAATATTATCTAATACTAAGAAAATATTTTTTTTTAATTACAATATATACTTAAAGGTAGTATTTAAATGAATTTCAATTGTGAAAATATTTTCCTTACAAAATTTCTTTCAATTAAATAAATTTTACTTAATTAAAGAAAAAGCGTTTCTCCGTTTCAGTGATAGTAGTTGATTTATACCGCCCGACTCCTCCGACCTTGATCACATACGTATACGGGCATATGTTTCAAGGCCTTTGCGCCGCGGATTGAATGTCTATGACACACGTGTACGCGCGCTTTTGTCAAGGTCGTTGTTTTCTATTCCTCCGACCTCGATCGTACACGTATTAAGGTCGCAGCGTCTCATGCTACCACTCTTAACATGTGGATTTGAAGGATAAGAAAAAATATGTGTGTATTCGTGAATGGTGGGGTTTCGTGACGTAACTATGTGTTTGTAATAAATGGAGACGAAGTTGCGATGTAAAATCATATATGTTTCGAATCGTCTACAGTTAATAGGTTTTGTGAGCATAGTGTTGTGATCTGAATATTTCTAAGTGAGCATTATTATATATTTTGTTGCAATTCTTTCACTTTATACAAAACTGTTTAATTAGACATGGCTGCAATTTCTGATATTGATTTATTAGCAATTAATGAACTTATCAATCAAGATACTTATCAGATTGTGGAACAGAGACCGATTTCTTCATTAATTATAAATAAGGCTTACCTAATAAAAAACATATCTCAGGTCACTACGCGGTTTGGAAAATCGCTCTTGGTAAATTTGTTTGATGAGAGTACAATTACACCGTTTAAATCATTTTTGCCAAAAAGAGTTGCAGAGGTTCTAAAGCCGGATATTATTGATAAAATAAATTCAGTAAAAGACAGATACACTTTGACTTATTTAGGTGAGCGCACTCCCATTTATCCAGGTGCAAAATCGAGTTCTTTATTAAAATTCTCTATTTTTGAATAATTTTTGTTATTTCGTAACAAAGAAAATAAATAAATTTATCATCATTTAGGATTATTTTAAAGTAGTAACTAGTTAGTAATTAGAATAGAGTGAAAGAAAGTTTATCATAAAACATAATGCTATTAGATCACTCATTAGCTCATATCAGCCAAATAAGTCAAAATTTACTTTAACAATTCTACGGTAATAGCATCCATGTAAGTCATTTAATAATATTTTATTTAAAATCAAAATTTTTACATCTAATTATTTAATTTCCAGACAAGTAGCAAATATGTGGATGTGTTATTCAGCTGAAGGATGGGTAAAAGCAGAAAATATTGGTACATCTATTCAAAGGTTGTGTTCTCAGTTAAGCGATCTAAGTATGGAATCGCTACATGCCGCAAATTATGATCTAAACTATTGTTTCGATAATGATGAAGTTCAACGTCTTATGGATGATTCTGAAAAATACAACTTGGGTGCAAACACATGTAAAAAATATATTAGAGGCATTTTAAATTTAGATGAATTTTGTGAAGAAATGGTTCAATTGGATTTGAAACGTTATCTGTATGAAATAGACAATTATTTGCCAAAGGAAATTATTGAAAAATACCATCTAGAAGAACAATCTGAAGATGATGAAAACACAGTCAATTAATTTGCATATATTCATATTTTCACTGAAATGTATTATTAGAATGTGTTTATAATAAAACATTGTGTATATTCTTATTTTCACTGAAATGTATCATTAGAATGTGTTTATAATAAAACATTGTGTATATTCTTATTTTCACTGCAAATGTATTATTAGAAAATATTTATAATAAAAAAAATGAAATATGTGTGTATGTTTTTTTTATTTTCTCTAGTTGCAGGTTAAAATCAAATAAATAAAACACTTGTTTATAGATTACATATATTTTTTTTTATTACATATTTGCTCAAATTACAAAATAATTATTACAATTAAGCATTAAATAAACATATTAATACAATAATTTTATATTTAAATATACAATACATTTATTAAGAAATTGATCATTTAGTAGAGCATTGTGATCATAGGAGATGTTTTACTTGGAGCCAACAAAACCATTTTGAACAGAACCATCTAAGGCGCTGTAACTTAAGTATGCATCATGCAGTATAAGGGCATATACTCGAGTTTGTTCTGGAAACTTTGTTTTCCTGGTTTCAAATTCTATTTTTATGTCAACAGTTGATGATTTCATGGCATCCGGTTGGTGTGAGCAATCAAGGACAAACAGCGGATTTTTTCTGAATTCTCCAAGATCCATCATCGGTTCACCCATATCTTTGTCATAATAACTACGCTGGAAGCTTTCATAGGCATAGTAAGCGGCAGAATCCAGTTTCTTATCGAAATCTAAATTCCAACGTTCATATGGGAACACTTCAGAGTTTAAATATAGACGAATATTGTTAATATCTGCATGTATAAACTGTGTGATATTCTTTGTTCTGTCATTGGAATAATTATTGTTTTGAAAACCTATAATGATATATCGTGGCCTCTCGAGACTGCTAGTGGTTTTAACAGCCCATATATCTGAGGCTGTATCACGCAAACTAGGTAACTCATAAAGATCCCACATGCGGTAGGCTATTTTAACTTTAGCATTGTAAGCACTCTTATTAATTCGATTCAATAGTTTAAGCTTTTGACGATCTTCAGGTACAATATGTCTTATCTTCCATTCAATCTTGTTAATTTCCAATTCAGCATCCACCTCCCCTATGTATGAGTCTTTAAATGTGCGAGCTATTATTAAAATTAGCTCCTGCTTTGTATTCAAAATACCTTTAGTGTAATCTTCAGCAAAACCCATAAGGTATTTAAGGGGCAGTTTACCACTAAACACGTGACTGACAGTGTCTAAAATATCTTGCTTTTTTTGAGTTAGACCCCAACCTGAAGTTACTAGCAAGCGTGCGTGTGTTTGACCATATGAAACCATACTTTTCATCGTGGTAGTAATACCTGGTTTTCGAACTACAGCCACTTGTTCACCACCCATCTCTAGACGTATTTCTTCAAATAGAAATGCTAGTGCATTATTGGATAGATAACATTGTTTAGTAGCATCGCTAGGTGTAAATTTTCCTTCTATGTATATGTAACTTTCTGCGATGTCAAGTATCAGATCTTGAAAATTAATTGGAATTCGTATTTCATCCGAATTTCTGTAATATGGCGAGCCATAAGGTTTATATGTATGTTCGTGTAGACTAATTAGTGAATGGTCAAATACTGGCTCGTCAAACACTTCAAGTTTATCGCTAGTTGCAATAACCACCATCGTTATTTTTAATTTTTTCTCAATTTCAATCCAATAGATTTGAGAAAGTTACGATCTCCGGCTGACAATCTATGTCTTAACTGTTTAAGGTGTGCACGTTGAATGAATCTACTTCCACATGCGTTCTTCTTTTTATCGATATTATTATCGAGTATATTATATTGGTGGTTTACCTGTCGCTGTCGATTATTATATCTGAAACCCATTTGAGTGGTTGTGATGTTAAAACTTCTTCAATTCTAACTTTACAATAATTTTTTCTCCTCGAAAATCGATTAAATCACCGTTGTCATCCAATATGCTTAGAGTAATGTTATCGATAAACTGACGTCCTTCAGGTCTAACAGGTAAATATATGATATTAGCAGGCTCCCTGGTAAGTTTGTAACCTGGTTCTACATCAATGTCAAACTCAAAGATTGTGTGTGATTCATCGGTATTCAAATATGCTCCAGAAATAATGTTGCAATCTATACGTATCATTCTTACTTTCATAATATCAACTGGAAGTGTTGATTCGTAAACTCTATTTGGATATAAACGTATTGCTTCAAATCCTAGTAGGCTACCAATCGAGTTTGGTTGCGTAAAGTCTATTTCATACTTTGACCAAATCTGACATTTTAATGTGTTGTTGTTTGCCCGTATCGAGAGTGTTTTTTCGAAATCTTTTTCATCAACATTCATAGCTTTCAATATTGCTCGATAGATTTCATTAATTTCATAAGCTCCTAGAGGTATGTGAATATTTGTTGTGGATGCAGCCTTCGTATTAATTTTATAGCAAAAATTGTTATTACATTCATCCACATTAAATATAGAATTGTAAGAGTAGAACCCTATTAAACCTAACCCATAACGACTGGCTGTATCTAGTTGAATGGGTGGATAAAAGTCTGTACTAAGCACGCTTGAGCGGCTCGTTACTGTGAAGGTGTGCGACATGACTGATTTATTTAGAGCGTGTTCTGTTGCTTTATTGCGTGTTGCAACAGCGGTGTTGTAATCTTCTCTTCTTTGCTGGTGATGGTGACATGTTTATCTCATTATTGTTTGAGACGTTTATGTCATTTAATTTACAGTAGCAGCAAAATATTCTTCGAGGTGGTGGACCGTCATTTTCATCAACAATAGTGGTTTGACCATCATCAGAGAAATGATCTTGACAATACTGATATTTTAATATGTCAATATCATTTTGAAGGTGTGTTGGTAACTTATCCCATACTAACGCAATTTCGTTTGATGCGCATGCAATCATAACTTCCTTCGGCATATCTGCAAGTTGATATTTGCTCATTTCCTAATGCGAAGTCTAGAAAATGCAATTAGTGAATGTCCCATTCTTTTAATGTTTTCTCTGTCAATCGCTGGTGTGATAGATGTTTGCTCCATAGTGTCACTTTTTCGTTCTTGAAGATAGAAACTTTAAGCACAAATGTCCACACCACACTGTATTAAATTTTTGCTGACGCTTGTAATTATAGCAGATTTTATCAATTTTCTTTGAACCGGTGTGGAAATATCGAACTAATTCTATGGGTGGGGGCAAATCACCAAAACTATCAAAATATGTGACTAAACCACCACGTTTCTTATATGCCACCCAATGCGTCCCAGAACCGTCCACATGATCTAAATTGATGATTGCGGCTTCATTATAATGCGGGCCTGAATTTGGAAGAATATTTCGCATAAATACACCTCGAAAATAAGGTATCTTCATCCTCTTAGCATAATATCTGAGATCAATGTCGGTTAGAGCTCTCTGGGGCAGGGTGTCTAATAGTTTTTTGAATTTTGCGGTTTTAGGTAAAGCCCCAACCCTTTACGATATGGTTTCAAATGCAACCCTTTACCGCTTTTTCCCATGGCGATCGCCTCCATATGTCTGTTGTGGCGATTTGCTTCAGCTATCCCTTGTCGGCTCGTTTTCACAAGATTCACTGCTTTAGCAATACCCGATGCGCCTCCAGCTAAAGCACCCAATGCAGATAAGCCAGCAAAAATAGGTATTAAAGGTAGAATTCCTCCAACTTTCGGTATCGGAATTATGCGAGGTGTTCGAATTTTTCGTTTTCCACCTGCTGCTTTTATGTGATGTCGCGCAGCTTGAAGCGCAATGTGCATAGCTTTCTTTGTATCTTTTACAACATTTCTTTTACCGCCAGCTTTCCGTAATACATCGCGCACCTTGCGAACTATTCCCCCACCGAAAGCTATTTTTCTAACCTCCTTCTTGCCGTTCTTCTTCTTCTTCTTCTTCTTCTTTTTTAGAATATTCTTTCTCTTTGAAATATTAGGTAATGTTGACTTACATCCCATACCAAGATGTCGTTTTCCTTTCATTATGTTCGTAACTAACCAAGCGGCTGCCTTTTCTCCAATCGTGGCGTCTTTGGATTTAACTCGTTTCCAAGCTGCCTGTTCAAGTTGATAGTCTGCTTTGTGTCTGGCTGCTATATCTTTCTGTGTGTATGCAATATCGTGTTCCTTGCACGCTATATCAAGCTGATTTTTTCCGATATCACCATGTTTAAGTCTCCTTTCTAACTTGGTACCGGGCCCGCAATACTGATAACCTCCCGGTAAATGCAATTCAAATGGAAGCTTGTCAATCAGGGAATTAATTATACCCCCACCAATCTTTTTGTCGCGTTGATGTCTTTGATGTGTGTGTTGTGTGGTGATCAACATTTAAATAAGCCTTGTAAAACACACATCTATTTATATAGTCTTCAACCGCGATACAATGCGCATTGTCAAGCAGAAAGAAAAATTTATTGTAGATAATTTAGATGAGAAAGTGGGATTTGGGTATGGCGATGTAAATAAACGTCATGGACCGCTACTACCATCAACTGTACGATCTATTATAATCGGTCCGTCAAATTGCGGAAAGACAAATGTAATGATTTCTCTACTTACCCACCCTCTTGGACTACGTTTTTTGAATGTATATCTATATTCAAAATCACTAAATCAACCCAAGTATGAGTACTTACAGAACGTATTAACACCGATTAAGGGATTAGGGTTTTATACCTTTAGTAATAATGCACAAATAGTTGAACCATCCGAAGCCCAGCCTGAGTCAATATTTATATTTGATGATGTAATATGTGAGAAGCAGGATGTTATAAGATCATATTTTAGTATGGGGCGTCATAGAAATGTGGATTGTTTTTATCTCGCTCAAACATATTCACGCACACCGAAGCAACTCATAAGGGACAATAGTAATTTCATAGTTATGTTTAAACAGGACGACATGAATTCGCACCACGTATTTTCCGATCACGTGTCACCCGATGTAACATTTAAACAATTTCAAGAAATGTGTGTAGAGTGTTGGAAAGATAAATATGGATTTCTGGTAATAGATAAGGATAGAGAAATACGTGAGGGTCGATATAGAAAAGGTTTTGATAGCTTTATATATCCTTGATGTATTTTAATTAAAACTTCAATCGGTCTATAGACATCATCATAGACACTTCGATAACAGAGTTATATAATAATTAAAAATGAATACCATCAAAGAGGGTAAAACCAACATTGATGCTGTGAATGAAATATGTCTGAAACGTAAGCTGATAGAAGCGACAGATGCGGTACGCAAGAAATTCAACTCAATTAAAAGTAGACATGCGGAGAACCAAATATCACTTGAGAAGATGTATGAACCTATAACAAAACCTTTAAAAGTTATATCCTCAGCGACAGATGTAAAATCACAAATTCAACCGCTACAAACAAAAACCTCGATTCAAAGGAGACATTCAAGAGAATCATCTGACATGGATACTTCTTTTAAAACCACACCTGATAGAAGCAAGAATGATGGTGAATATGATACACTACAAACGTCAATAATGGAAACACCTCCACCATCAATATTCGCCACCCCAAGTTCGGAAATTTCATTTACAGGTGAAGTACATGACATAGTCAGTAGGCACATAGGAAATTTAAAGTCGGGTGATTTTCATTATGATACCATATACGGTGTACGAGTAGATCCAAATAATGACGTCCTATTGATGGGTAATGCAGAAGTACGATTTTCTAATGGAAATATTGCGCTGTCGCGTGGTAAAAAAAAACTTGGAGTGTATCCAGGCAGTGCAGAGTTATATGATATAATGTTTCTGAGATATCCGCCGATTTTAAATAGCGGTGTGAATGTTAATCGCAATGAAGAGTTGAAGATTTATGGTAAAATATTAACAAAGACTAACGCGGCATTCAAGAATTATAAGCCTGATAATGGGTTGAACACATCTAAATGGAAGAAATTCCACAAAATTATAAAACCTTTGGTAACCTCTACAATGGTGACTAGATCGAAAAGTGGTTTAGGATTACATCATAAAATACCTACCCACAAGATGTACACTGATAAAGATGTGGACTATGTATATTGGAATAAACCGAAAGAATTGGTGGACCGTCTGCGTTTGTTATGGGCCTCAAAAATGGCTGGTAACAATAATGTTAACAACGAAATATTAAGTTTAATCAATGAGATGAGAGAAGAAAAAATTGTGTATTAAAACTTATATTCCAAAGAGAAAAACGTATATTCATACTGATATAATTTCTTATATATTATATCACCCAGTATGTATAATAGGTGCAAATGTGTCTAAAACGAGTTAGATGTATTCAGAAATGGCTACTGTAAACACCATCGACAAGTTTGGTCGTAGAAAAAGCGGTAGTAAATCAATGCTTTTACGTGGGCCACCAGGTATCGGATTCAAGCTCACCAGTGATAAGCATTTTGATATTCAGAATAAACGTTTAAAGAATATTGGCTACCCGATAGACGAGAGAGACGCAGTGACATGCGATTATGTACATCAGTATATTGGTAAAAGCATACAAGAAGCGTCTAAAATAATTCTAGACACATTTCACAAATCTATGGTTGAGTACAATAAAAAAAATGAAGAGTTCAACACAACGTATGCGAATCAATTGATTGATGACATTCGACGTTATATTGAAAAAGAAATTTCTATCATCAAAAACATACTTAAAGAAAATCAAGATACTTTAACTGCTAGAGTAGCTAAAATAGATCAGACAGTCGCAGAATTTCATTCAGAGAACACGTCATCCGGCAGATTAGCGTTTCCTCCTGAATGGGATGACGCAGTATATATGTAGAGAAAAGAATACCTATATGCACGATGGCGTTTAATAATTGCAAACAACAAGTTGTTAACGAATTGCACAAATCTTGTAGGCGAAATTTCCCTAGAAGAAGAACTATAATTAAAGGGTTTGGTGATTTATGGCAGATTGACTTGGCTGAAATGCAGCAGTTCGCAAGGAATAATGCTGGTCACAGATATATTCTTTTCGTAATCGACTGTTATTCGAAATACATTTGGACTCGGCCTATTGTAAACAAAACAGGAGCTGTGGTTGCTAAAGCTATGAAAAGTGTTATAAAAGAAGCAAAATATTCACCTAAAAATATACAGAGTGATCACGGAACTGAGTTCTACAACAGAAATTTTACTGCGATAATGAAGGAAAACAATATCAACCACTTCTCCACGTTTAGCACTAAAAAAGCTGCGATTGTGGAACGTGTAATACGTACATTAAAAAATTGGTTGTATCAAGAATTCTCACTGAGAGGTAAATATAGATGGATTGACATTCTACAGAAAATAACAGAACGTTATAATAAAAAAATCCACAGAATAACTAAAATGAGACCAATTGATATTACACCAAATACATCTTTAAATGTATATAATCATGCTAAAATTGCTTTAAAACCTAAATTTCACATTGGTGATGTTGTGAGAATAAGCAAATTTAAAAGCGTGTTTTCTAAAGGTTTTACACCCAACTTTTCAACAGAGTTGTTTAAAATCGTAAAAATAAACATAACAAACCCCAGGACATATTTACTTCAAGATATGATGGGTAAGCCGATCAAAGGGTGTTTTTATGAAATGGAACTGCAAAAAACTAAATATCCAGATGTTTATTTGGTGGAGAGTATTTTAAGGAAGAGAGGAAATAAAATGTACGTGAAATGGCTCGGACTTCCCAAAGAATATAATTCCTGGATTAATAAAACAGATATTTTATAAATATTGCATATTACTACTATGTTTTAAGTAGAATTGTAAAAAAATGTGTATTGTTAAATCGAATGGTGCTTCTATTTGTGTGTCAGAAATAAACACAAAATTATTTATTTCTTCTTAGAACATAGCTCATTTAGATGTAATCAATATCTTATTCATAGCTTTCACGTTATTTTAATTTGTAGACTACAATAATGTTTATTTGTAATATATTATATTTTAGATAAAATATTTACATTAATAATTAATGTCGGTATTTGTAGGTTTAGAAAGAAAATAAATAATATTCACACGTATTGTTTAATAAATATCGAAAAGCAATAGGACCTAGTAAAAGGGTGTAAAACTTCTAATTTTTAAACTTTAACGGTAAAGCTTTCATTGCAATCGACCGTTAGTAAAGGATGTTTACCTAATAAAAGTTGCTTTTACACCTCTTTTATTACCCTTTGTGAACAAATCTCACATCTCTAATGGAATATTTTTATTACACCTTTATTAATAAATTTAGGTTACACTAATTTATAGTAATATTTTATTCCACACTTTTTATATTATTTTTTTAATTTTAGACTATAAGAATTATTTTTATACTTTATTATATTTTAGATAAAATGTTTACAATTAAGAAAGTAAATAAATAATTATGAAGAAGTATTTGTATCATTTATATAATAAAACACATCAAAAAAATAAGAAGCATACAATTAAGAAAAAATTTTTTATTACTTAAAAATACACATATATATATATATATATATATTATATATATATTATATATAGATAATAATAATAAAAAAAGAAACACAAAAAAAGAAAATACAAAAATTATAACTAGACATTAATACTAATATAAAACTTATAAAAGAAACACAAAACAAAAAACGAAACACAAAAAAGAAAATACAAAAATTATAACTAGACATTAATACTAATATAAAACTTATAAAAGAAACACAAAAAATAAAAATTATAAACTAGATGCTAATAATATAAAATAAATACAAAAAATACAACACACAACATAACTAATAACTAATAAATACAAAATAAATACAAAAAATACACAACACAAAAATAACTAATAAATAAAAAAAATTAATGTTTATCATTATGAGTCTTTGGAGTTGGAGTACATACGAAGCACGCATCGACGATGCCAACAACAACAAGATTGTCTTGACATACCCCACATGTTATTATGGGTACATCAAACCAATGTGTTGTTTGATGGATGCTGCCGTGTTTGTGTACGGCGCGATCCCCAATTAATCTTGAATAGGGAACGTAGCAACGCGTACACAAATACACGCAGTCACCGTCGATGGTTTCGACGAACACAAACGCCGCGGTCGCACAAACTATTTCCGTGGATCCTGTTTCAACCTCGGTGATGCGGCGGGCCATCTCCATATGGTCCACGGTTTCTGCGTCCACGGCGTCAGTCACGACCCCCTCGTCAATGTCGTCGTCGTCCTCCACTCCAAGCTCAGGTTGCTCATCATCTATAAATAAATAAATAAGTAAATAATATATAAATACACATTTATTGCATGCATTTTTTAGACAAAAAAAAAATTACAAACAAAGGTGAAAGATTCTGCAGAGTGTATTCTCACTTACACATAAATGAATATAAGTAATAATTATATCATAATATTACCTGGAACAGCATCTCCTTCATTCACAACAACACCACCCTCCACCTCATCATCATCAAGCAAAAATCTCGCGATTATTAACATCATCCCACGCCAAACCCCTCAAACGTTCCATGTTTCCAGCCATTTTCTATTATATTTTTCTATATTCGTATTCGTATACACTGTAAATGAAACTGATGTAATTCTAGCAATATGCACACATATTTATAGTGATGAAGGAGGTCCAGAGCAGTCTCCCACCATTCTCTTGAAGGCCGTCCTGTTATACGTTGAAGGACAATGTCTTACATATGTATAAAAGCAGTATATGAATACACATAAATAAATATATTTCACAAGTTGTTCACAGTGTTCATTACAATGGTTTTTCCAAAAGAGTGGGATAGTAAACCAAAAATTTTATCTTATCCATATCGAGTTAATAATCTAAAAAGATGTTATTGTAGTTATGCACTTCATATAAATCCACGCACTGGTTTGTGTGCTAATTGTGATAGGGAAAATCCCATCATTTTCGAAGATATGACAGCGATACCTTCTAGTATAGTAGGTTTAAAATGTAAAAAGTGCCCGCGTGTGTTGAAACATACAAATATTGGAATTTGTAGAGATGTTTGCGATATTTGTATGAAAGATAGATTTTTGAAACAAAAATGTTTAGTTTGTAAGATATATTTCAATGATGTTTGGAATAACTTGTGCCGGAGGTGCAGGTTTGGTAGCATTTTATGTTATAAAATTGGTTATTTCTTTCTTAATAAGAAAAAACACATGGAATTTTGTTGGTGTCTAACACATGAGGAACAAATCAAACGAGCGTCAACTATGGTAAATGGAACATCTGGGCCAAACTCATCGCAATCTGATAGTGAATAGTGTTTTTTATTGATATCGCATATTTTAATGTACTATTGTTTCAATAAAATATTAATATTAACAAATTTTGTTATTCTTAATTGAAATTTTAATGTAACTTTTTTTAATTAAATTCTATATAAAACCAAAATGTCTAATGTATGAAATTTCTATTAGTTTCACATTTTATTTACATAATATATAAGTAAAAATGTTTATAAATAAACTTTATTAATACAAATACTATTTAACATATTTGTTAATATGTCATATATTTTTTTGTATAGTAATGATGGAAATCTCATGTTTTTTAACATATGTTTGTGTACTATTGTTTTCAATAAAAATATTGGTATTAACACGTTTTAATTCTGTATTGTTTTCAATAAAACATTAATATTAACAAAACAAAAATTTAATATTCTTAATTGAAATTTTGATTTAACTTTTTTTTAATTAAATTCTATTTAAAATCAACGTTTATTGTGACTGAAATTCTATTAGTTTAAAATTTATTTACATAATATATATAAGTAAATTGATTATAAATAAAGTGTATTAATACAAATACAATTTAACATGTGTGTTAATTATGATATGTATATATATATATTTGTAGAGATGTTTACATTAAATGTAATTATATATTTACACATGTTTTTCATTCTTAATTTAAAATTATCTTTTTTTTAAAATCACATTTAAAATCAAACAAATAATTTGAATTAATTTTTTTTATTAAATTTTTTTTACATAATATATATGTACACTATATATATATATATAATTTATTCTGTGGAATCCACGTCATCTTCGCATTCATTTTCGCCCTCATTTTCACCCTGTGACGTCCAGTGGCTTTGGTCTGGGGTTGCTTCCACCGACGCACCATCATCAAAGTGCTCGTCCACGTCATCTAATTGCACTGTAGACACAGACCATGCCGAAGGAGATGGCGCCCGATCTGTGGAACTGTCTGGTTCATCTTCATCGAAATTAATCATTTCGGGCGACCAGCTCCTACAGAAATCATCCCCGACGCTGTCTGCAGGCCCATCATCCATCTCTATATTATCCTCATCAAAATAATACAGTGGTGATTCTTCGTTTGTGGTACTATCCGCTTCCATAATTATCTTCTTGTGAAATGCCGGTTAATATTGTGGTTGATTATTTATAAGAAGTCACAATATTTTTGACCTTGTAATCTAAGACGTTTGGTTAGCTACGATTGCATATTACAAATTTACCCACTAGTTGGCGTCGGGGTAGTAAGTGGGGGTAGCTGTGAAAGCTAGAGAGTTTAAAAAGCGCATAACAGTCACTTCTTGTGAAGCTTCCCAGTGTGTCAGTCGTGTTTTATCCATCTTCAAACTTTTAAAATTTTCAAACCGAATTAAAACTTTAAATTTTTTTTCATAATGAGTGACAAATTATTCGCTTTGTTGGAATTATCTGGAGAAGTGCGAGACGCTCTAGCATCACCTATTGCGGATCGGGTTGTGGAACTTCCACTTCTTAAGTGGGATTCTACTACTGATAGAAATGTGGGTGATGTGGAAACGTTAAGTGTGAATCCCGCGACCGATGACGATATGCCAATATTATGTATTAACGAAGCGAATGATGATTTTTGGAACAAAATAGATTTCGATTTGTTAATACATAATAGTGAACAACAAAGTGGCGGCGTAACTTTTGGAGTTGCGGCGTCGAGTTCCAAGGTTGACGTCGTGGAACCCGAGGCCAATGTTTCACTAGGTACGCCGCAAATACAGTTAGAAACCGCGGCCGAACAAGTGGTGAGTGTGGCTCAAACCCATGAGATGCAATTACCGTCTCGGGAAGTTATTTACGAGACCGTTACACCTGTAAGTTCGCCGACAAAAGCACCGTTAAGCCCAATAATAACCCCTGTGAAACGGAGGAAAAACAACATCCTTGAGGGGTTATTGCAAAAGGGTGAAAAGGGTGCTTTTGTGAAAACAATAAAAGGATGTACAAAAAGGAAACGCTCCACCCCTGCTGGCGAAAATAAAAAACCACGTGCGGCAACAAACAAAAAGTCGCGCGTGGTGAATATATCAGCTACACCGTCGAGTAGTGGGGTTAAAAAACCCATACGCTCAACTACTAGCTCGACGGTGGTCAAATTTTCTTCGCAAATCGCGACTGGGGCTGGACCGTCAAATAATTTACCGGAACGGCGAATTTCATCCTGTGTGAGTGAACTTCAATTATCTCAAGATCATCAAAAGGATATATTGAGCGATGTTCTTTTGATGATTAACGGATTTGAGATGAGGAAAGCTCGTCTTATGAATGATGTTCAAAAAAGTGACGAACGGCGTCGCGAATTAACACAAATTTGCGAATCTAACGTCACTAAAAGACGGCGATTAGTGGATTTACTCGAACAACATGACAACGTTGCTCGAGTAGATGAACAAAACCTGGAAGATTTTAATTCGTCCGATACTAATAACCGTCTTGAATTGGACAAAATTACTAAGAGGATTGAGTCCATTCGCCGGTTGCTCGGGTGATAATTCCAACATCGCGACCTATTAATATTTTTTTTTTTTTACACACTGGTTTGCTGATGTATGTATATACTATTTTTTCTTTTTTTTGTAATTAATATATTGAATGTAATCTTTTTTTTTTTTGGTATTGTTCTTTCTGTTGCAGTTTTGCACATATTCAATTTTTTTATATATAATTTGCATATACATGTTTAATTGTTCCTTTTTTTTTTGCAAAATTTTGCATGTTATACTTTTTCCTAAATTGTAGAATATATGTTTAATTGTTCCGTTACATTTTATGTATTGTTTCAACCAAATTTTTCACACAGATTGCATGTTTTTGTAAATTGTAGAATATGCGTTTAATTGCATATTTTCTACCTTTTTTTAATGCAGTTTTGCACAAACTTGTGTTTTTTTGTAGAATATACGATTTATTATATCTTCATCTGTTTATATTGGAATTTTTTGTATACATTGTAAAAATTTTAATCATATTTGTATATTATTGCAATTTTGCATAAATTGTGTGTTTTTGTAGAATATGTATTTTATTATTATGTTTTGATTGTAAATGGATTTTGAATAAGTTGTAAAATCTTGCAAGCAAAATATTTTATTGTAATATATGATTAAAAAAAAATGAGTGTGTTATTATTTTAAAATGAATAAGGTGTACTTAAATAAAGTAAAACAGTAAAAAATGAATAAGATTTTCTTAAATAAAGTAAATCAGTGACATTAAAAGTGTAAACACATAAAATTACATGATAATATAAAAGAATTGAAAAGGGTAAAGTATATGTTTCATTTTATTTAAAGAATGATGAGCATATTTTTAATAGTTTAACAATTGGTTCTATTCAGATATTTTCAAGTACAATTTTAAAAGTGTAAACACATAGAGTTAAAAGCTAATAAAAGAATTGAGAAAAAAATAAAGGTAAGTAAACGTTTTATTTTACATTATATTTAAAGAATTTTGACCCTATTTTAAAACCTTTACAATTACTTTTATTAAGATATTTTCAAGTAACAAAAAATATATAGATTTATTCTTCAGGTATAAGTTGAAGGGCAAATAACTTTCTAGTTTACGGATATTACACTGTAAAAGCTTAGATGGGTTTTTTTTGTTGATGGGGTTGTAAATTTATACTTTACGTTCAATGTTTTCTATTTGAAGGGTAATAAGTTTTGATTTAAAGATTTAAATAAAACAATCATGATTAACTGAAAAAATAAAATAGAACATAGTGTCTAGATAAAAAACGATTGTAATTATTTAACTTGTGACTTATGAGAGTTGATAAAAGATAATTTGATTTAAAAATTTATTATTAATCACTTCCTACACAATTTATTAATTGTAGATGAAACGAAAAAATACTTTTGAACAAAAAACAATCACATAAATCCAAAAATTTTTACAAGTAAGTACACTTTTACAAGTGCACTTTTAACAAGACAAAAAAATTTTCATATCATTGTTTAGTGTAAGGCTACTAGATTGTAAATTAATAATATTAAGTTTGACTTAGATTGAAGAAGGTATTTTGTATGCAGAATATTTCACTGTCGTACATTTTTCTATTTTAACTTAGATTGTACTATGTAAGCATAGTGCACAATTTGAATGTCCAAGAAGTAGATTACTACACAATATGAGGTATTGTAAAAGATAAATGATTCATACAGTACACTGCTGAAGATTTTTCTTAAATTCTTCTACTCTGACATAGATGGCAGCACATTCTTTTTCACCCACCAATTAGTCTAGAATTTATTATCCTCAAAATATTTTACTTATTGATTTAACATAAAACGTTTAGCGCGTATTATGTGTAAGTAAAATATTTTATAATTAAAATAAGTAACAATGTAAATATATTCACGTATCCGCTTGACACGTTCTACCGGAAGTATGTTATATTGATATTTCGGATAACACAAAATTTAAGAGAGCGAGTGGTGTCGACATGCGTTGAAGCGTCAATCTTTGACGTGGAAATTGCCGTGTCGATTCCACCGCGCTCCTGGGAATAGATGGAGGCGGTGGTCTATTCCCAGCTTTTTTTTCATTTTTGACCTCATTTGACCTTTTGACCGATATTTTACCAGGGTTTTTTTTTATTTAAAACAATTATTTCCCCTTTTTATATATTTTTCATTTCCATTTCTAATTAAAACTACCATTTCCAATACATATTTCTGTTATGAAGTAGTTTTTATCTAGGATGCGTACATGACGCACCCTCTCTGTTCCTATATCAATATTAGGGTGTGTCTATACCTTAGATTAGGAAAGATTCCTAATCTAAGGTCTATACATTTTCAATCTGCATATTTAAAACCCAACATAAATGAAGATAAATATCATTCCTATGAAAACGTCAGTAGTAACAGCACCAGTTTGTCTCTAACGTCATTTTCCGAAACAGAAGTACTTAAATCATTAAAGAAAATCAAGCCTAAGCTTACTAAAGGACCTGATAATATTCCCGCATTTATCGTCAAAGACTGCGCAGCCATCTTCGCCGGCCCTCTCACAACAATATTTAATTTGTCACTAAAAACGCGTACATTTCCTGATGTGTGGAAATATTCGCGCTTATGTCCCGTTTTTAAAAAAGACAACAAGTGTGTGGCTGAAAATTATAGACCCATTACAATTATTTGCAATTTCGCTAAAGTCTTTGAGATTACTTTGCATATGTCATTATCCAATCACGTACATGGCCAAATTATTTGTAACCAACATGGCTTTGTTTCCGGTAGATCTACTGAGACTAATCTTGCATGCATCACGCAATTCATTTCTAAGGAATTGGATGCAAATAGGCAAGTCGATATTATCTACACTGACTTTTCCAAAGCCTTTGATCGCCTGGATCACTGTACTCTATTAGACAAATTGAGTAAGTTTGGACTGTCATTGATGCAGTTAGAATTTTTCTCTTCATATCTAGAGAATAGGTGTCAGTATGTTGAATACCGTGGTTACAAGTCGTTTGACGTCCTAGCCACCTCCGGTGTACCCCAGGGTTCTGTACTGGGCCCGCTTATGTTTGTTGTTTTTATAAATGATATTGCAGATACTCTTAATGTAGAGAGTCTCTTATATGCCGATGATTTAAAAATATATTGTGTCATAGAAAACGAACAAGATTGTGAAAATCTTCAGAATAACCTAAACATGGTAAATGACTGGTGCCTATCTAATAACTTGCCTCTCAACATATCTAAATGTAACTCATTCTCCTTCTCTAAAATGCGTAACCCTATCAACTACGATTATCATATAAACGATCAAATCTTGCAGAGACCGGATACAGTAAAGGATCTTGGAGTTATATTTGATAAGTGTTTAAGTTTTAAGGAACATATTAATTTCACTGTCGCATCGGCACTAAAAAGTTTAGGTTTTATAATTAGAAATTGCAAAGGGTTTAATAATACTGATATTATGAAACTGCTGTACTATTCATTCGTACGTTCAAAATTGGAATACTGCTCGTTGATATGGTCCCCAGGATATGCCATTTATATAAATAATGTTGAGAATATTCAGCGCCGTTTTGTTAAATATTTGTGCTTTATTGAAGATAATATTTATCCAATAATTGGATATCCGCAAAATGTGATGCTGGAAAGATTTCACATGTCAAATTTGGAAAATAGAAGAATAGCACATTCATTAATCTTTCTTTACAAAATTATGCATAACATGTTCGATTGCCCTCTCATTTTGGAGCAACTACATTTTCATGTACCTCGTATGACAAGTCGAAACTGTGAAACATTTTATCTTCCTACACCTCGAACTAATTTATTAAAATTCTCTCCTTTGTATTTTATGTGTAGAAATTATAATCTACTGCAAGATCAGCTTGATATATTCAACTGTAGCATTCGTTCAATTAAACAACTTGACTTATAATTTATAACTTTCGCTATACACTATTCTACTGTAGTTCTACTTTAATGTGTTTTTTTATTTTACTTTATTTTATTGTTATTAATATTCTTTTTGTTTTTATTATTATTATTGTTGTTGTTGTTATTGTTTTTATTATTGTTATTTTTTATTATTGTAATGCATGTTGTTATTTTGCAATGCCTGTTTATTATAATGTTCACATTCTTCATTGTAATGTTCCCACCCTGTAAATGGTTACCTGTTGGGTGGTAGTATCCAAATAAATAAATAAATAAATAAATAAATAAATACAGAGAAACTGATATCTACAGGTATACAACCAACAAAACAACAACTATATGCTTATTAATATATATTCAAACGTTTTCTTTTCTTATTTTATTTACATATTTTCTTTATACACAAAACAAACATCTTGTTTATTAATATTATATTTTATATACATACACATACTTTAAAATAACATACAATTTTTACAAATATTTTATACACATACACATATTTTAAAATAACATACAATTTTACAAAGGTTGATTTTCCAATGAATTTATTTCCTTAAGTAAAAGATCCAACATATCAACACATTGCTCACCATTTACAAAAGGCATTACTTGATTTTCAACGGATTCTTCCTGATAATATATTATATCGGTATGACCCCAAGGTAGAGTTTTTGTAGTGTTAGGAATTACAAAACGTTTACTATCATTATATGAAAGTGCCACTCGATTCTTTATTTCAGTAAAAATGTCGTGCAAGTCACTCTTGAAAGTATACATTTTTCTAAGTATTATACCGCCTTGTTCAACTATTTTTTTATAGTCATCTATTGTTAGTTGTTTTTTAATTACCGATTTTTTAACTCCCTTAGCTTTTTTCAATTGACTGCATAAAGACTCCACACAATAAGCTTTTGCGCCAGTACCATAAAAGCTTAATATTAAATCATTAGCAAATTCATCTTTAAATCGACCGATTACACTTTCACCTTTTTTAATATTAAATCTATTTCCTTCTTTGAAATTACTAGTGTCAAATTTATCTGGAAATTGTAAAATAATATCGTAAAAATTGTCTGTAAAAATTTTCATAATTAACGAGTCAGTATCAGTGTACAATAAAGAAGCTTTTGGACCATACATATTTTTTATAAAATCATAATAAAAACCGTATAACACTGTCTTGGACAATTCCAATATGCAAAACCCGAGATAGATTGGTTTATTATAGACTACCTTCAATCTACCCATATGAATAGCTAAAAAGTCTTCAGAAAATATGGAACAAGTTTTAAAGTTCGGTCGAGCAATTAGAGAATTGGCGCCTTCTCTTCGTTTTATGCTATGCCAATGCGTAACCAGCTTTATGTCCCTTCTGCAATCAACATTTTCTAGGCTTTTCCCGTAGATGGCGTTATTCATCAGTTTATATTGATCTTTTTCAAATTTATTATCACTTTTATTTCTCAACTCTGTATTTAGATCGATGTATTTTTTTAACCAAGGCGATTGATTGAACTTTAGAACCCGGTGTGTTTTCACAACCATCAAACCATGCCTAATGGCTTGTTTCAAATTTCTGTAGTGTATAACATATCTTTTTTTATCGTGTAAGTTAGGTATTAATTTTTTTTAATTTTAATTTACATGGAGGTGGAACAATATTTTCTACTAAAAACGGTAAATCAGCGTGGAGATCATGTAATGACTCCGGATAATGGATATCAACCTCAAGAACATATCCGCATGAACTATCATCTGAAACACTCATAACATCTAAATTCATTATTTCACTCTCCGAAAGCCACATAAACCCGCCTGTTGGAAGCGGTTGGCACATACTGTAACCATACATATTCGTACAATCTAAATATGTGATAAAAGAAGATGCTTCGTTGGAGTCATAGTTTGGGAGGAATTTGTTATTTGCTATGTGTTTTCGCTCTACGCAGCAGCTAAGCCCGCCTCTCAAATTACGTTTAAAGAAATTAATAATATCTATATCTATCATGAGTTCTAGGCGTATATTTGTTAGTTTTAGCATAGCATCCCACCCCAACCCTGGAGCCTTATAGTACTGAGCGGGATCCAATTTATATTTTTTCAGAGATATTGCTCGAAAATTTTCAAATACATCACACAGCAGCAACACATCTGTTTTTAAATATAAATCTGAATATTCGCCCAAACTACTACAGTTAAATGTGTTCCAAACTTTCTCAGCCCTTTCGTAATCCGCGTCCGTTATATTTTCATCATTCAGTATATCGTAAAATTCTTCTTTGGATGGTAAAACGGGGGTGTTTAATTTTTCTAAACTGCTAACAAAACTGTATGGGAATACACCCTTTCGCCGCATTAAATTAAACTGTTCATCATTTGGAAAAAATTTTCTGGTTTGATGAAATTCACTAACCGGTAAAGTGTCCCCCAAATTTTGAAGCGAAGTAGACAAAAATTGAAAACTATCGATAAAACGCAATTTTATATATTTTTTACTTGTCTCACCCTTACTATTGATATAATCATGCATATATAAATGTTTAGTAAAAGATATATATTTTTCTTTGTTTTGCGCGAGTACATCGATTCTATCCCCATGTGTGGCGATCTCGCGCATTAATATATGATTATCGTACATGGATCCGTTGTGAAATATAACGGGAATGAAATTTGGTAATTTATAATTTAAATTACATACTGAGTGAGCGGCGCCAAACCTGACTTTTCCGGTTATGTGACAGTGATCCCGCACTTTTACATCACCCTCCGTAAAAGACTTCTCACATATACCACAAACAACTGCGTTTGCAAAATTTTCTTGTTCTTCATTTGTGAGAGGATGCATTGGAACTATTTCCTTTAAATAAGTATTGTACAACTCTCTCACATCAGCCTCAATACGCGAAACAAAAACCGTTACAGCGTCTGAACCGCGATAAATTTGAAACCTCGAAATTGTATCGTCAAATGATGACTTAATTAAATAGCAAAAAGAATACGCCTCATGTAAATGTGTTCTATTTGTATAAGACTGTGAGGGCGCGGGTTCGCATGTATCCAAGGGTTTTAGAACAGTCTCAAAATCCGCATATACTACGAATGGCACTTTCATTTGTCTCTCAAAGTTTTCAAATTTTAATACATTTTCATGGCATTCCTTGCCAAATTTATCGATTCGCGATTGAGTTGAAGGTATTGTTGTATATAAATGGTTGCAATCATGTCTCTGATGTTGCATTAACACTCGCTCACTATTAAAATTTAACAAACAACCATCACAAAAATATTTTCTATGCTTATATGCGGAAATCTGACTTGAAACTAATCTAGATAAATCTTTTATCCAGCAGTAGTGAGTGTTAACACATTCATTGTTACATCGATGTGTGTCACCACAATCTTCAGAAATTAATAATAAATTTACGTGAATGTGCAGTTTTTTCTTAGAGTAGTGTAGAGGTCCAACAACTTCATACGTCATTCTATTATTTTTAAATTTAGTCTCTAATCCATACACATTAACGGAAATATTATTCATTTCCTCAAATTTATAAATATCACACAGTTTCATTGGAAAATTCAAACCTTTTAAATTTAATACACGCGAGTAGTGGGGATATGATGTTGTTTCTGTTTCACACGTCATCGCTGGGTACAGTGCTGCCGTTATAGACCAAGCAAAACAGTATTCATCCTTATTTTCAACATTAACCACAGCATTCTTGCGTGCAACGAATCTTGGTAACTTTATATATGACGATCCGCGCATGGGACTAAACTTGTTAATATTAACTTCAAGGTACATAATTCGCTCGATAGCCCACCCTAAAAAGAGAAATAAATAAATAATACACTTTTACTTGAAGACTATAAGATATTTTACCTGAATCGCGTTCTTGAAATTCAGTTGTTTGCGTTTTCATCATTTCTACAAATACATCATATACAGCACTCAAGTCAGTTGATTGATCAACAATTATATTAGGTGTATTAAATGATTTGATATCAGAAACATCCTGTGTTTGTATAATGTATCTACCAAACGCCTCCATATTCACTTTCACAGATTTATGAATGTTTACCATCTCATTAAGCACGTTTAGAACTTTGTGCTTGATTTCACCAAAAAACATTACATAATCAGTATGATTATTTTCACTTTGTACACGATAACTTATAATTCTACATTTCAAAGCACTGCGAACAACTTGTACACCGTCATTTAGTGGAGCACATGAATTTGTTCTATGTTGTAACGTTCTTCTGTGAATATGCATCTGATTTGCAGCGATCGTTACATTACAACACCAACATGTATTTAATGCAGCTGCGGATGTGTGAGGCTGAATCGTTTGTACATCTGCAGAGGTTGATGGTTTTGAATTAATTTGCGCGTCGCTATGTTTACATTTTTTTGTTGGTGGCCCATCATCTTTAAACTTTTTACAAGAACGCATCTGATGGCGTCGCATATTATCACGACGTGTAAAACTAATACCACAAGCACTACATGTATACATTGTGACTGCACTCTAACAGAATTAGTTCAAGAATGAATTTCCATCCAACTCCCCTCCTTCATATATAGGAACACTGTAAAAACAACCTTCAAAACCACACGAGTGGTAGCATGAGACGCTGCAACCTTAATACGTGTACGATCGAGGTCGGAGGAATAGAAAACAACGACCTTGACAAAAGCGCGCGTACACGTGTGTCATAGACATTCAATCCGAGGCGCAATGGCCTTGAAACATATGCCCGTATACGTATGTGATCAAGGTCGGAGGAGTCGGGCGGTATAAATCAACTACTAGTGATACTTAAATCTCCGTTTGAGAAAATTAGTTGTTTATTACATAAAATTGTAGAATCTCTGTTGAAGATATTTGAAGCTTATTTTGAGAAAAGTGATACATTTTCATTTAAAAATGGAATTTTCTTTATTCAATAGTCGACATTCTTGATGGAATAAAATTGTATACATTCGTTTAAGTAACTCCCTACCTAAATAGGAGAAAATTAGCCACGTTCAGAGCAAAATAATAATATCTCTGTTGAAAATATTTAGCGCTTAATATGAGAAAAACAATATTTTAAATGAAAAATGCCATTTTCTTAATTTAAGAATCAGTGATCCTGATGGAACAAATTGAGGTTTTTTCATTTGAGCAATACAAATATGTTGTTTTGGAAACAAAAGTTAAAAATCTTTGTCAAAGGTATTTAGGGTTTAATTTGAGGAAAATGATAAATTTACATTTAAGAATAACGTTTTCTCAATTTAACAGTCGTTTTTCTTAGAATAAAATGAAATATATCTACCACAATCTAAATTTGAATTTGAGACAATTTGTTGTTTATAAAGCAAACAGCTACAATGTTATAAATATTTAATATTTAATTTTGTGAAGATTATTTTCATTTAATATAGCAAGTATATGGTAATTTATTTATTAATCGACAACCTATAACTGTTCTTAGTGGAAACAAAAAAATTTTTCAAGCAAGATACAACAGGTAGGTATAAGTATATTCTCGAATTCGTTGTACGTATAACACTTATTTTGAATTTAGTTGAATAAAAATTGAGAGAAAATAGTTTTACTGAATTGAATAATGAATTTCAACGTAGAATAAACACATATTTTTAAAATAGGCCCACAAAATTGTTCGTTCAAGACTTTTTTATTCTTTCTATTCGCCTATAAAACTTTTTAACATTGCGTAATAAACATTTTGTTCGTGCGCATGTACGTTCGGTGGAAAGCCGTGCTGGCTGCGTAGTTAGTACGTATTGCATAACATTGCAACCCTTGCTTTGTCACAAGAAGGTATATGGTATTTGTATATGGAACAACAGTTAATTGCATTCTTCGATTCTCTATCTTTGATCTTTGTGCTGTTCAGTGTCTTGATTTCTTTACATTATGACAATAGTAGATCTATTACAAAACTGGGGTCTAGACGAATTAATACCCGTTTTCACAGGTAAGTGACATCTATATTATTTAAAGCTAATTAGGGGCAAATAATGACAATTCTCATCTATAACCTAGTACTTAAGATGATCGTAATATTAAAAGATTATTTCTTGATATTTTTATAATAAGGCTGAAATCAAATTACCTCATTCTTTTCATGGCAATTTTATACCTGCTGGTTAGTTGCACCATTTTTAGGAGCAAAAATCAATATTATCGATAATATCGGTGACTCAAAAATCATGCATTAGGCAGGCAGCATTAGTTAAAAATATTTACCAGTCAGAGCCGAGTAACTTTAACTATAAGATTGTAGAGTACTAGTTCAAATTTGCAGTCAAACAAATTTATATGCTTTTAACGAATAAAAACTCCACAAAGTAAATATTGTATGTACTTTCCACAAAATATAAATATAATAAAATTATAATTTGCCAATAAAGTAATTATGCATAAGGACGAGGTAAGTGTTGACTGTTCAAGAACTGCCGACCTTGGTTGAAATTACATCGTTTTCTTGTTAGGGTGTATTCTTAACACTACTTTTATTT
Source organism: Rhamnusium bicolor (assembly GCA_029963845.1). NCBI lineage: Eukaryota > Metazoa > Arthropoda > Insecta > Coleoptera > Cerambycidae > Rhamnusium > Rhamnusium bicolor. Next base: position 146,039 of record JANEYF010003168.1, read on the forward strand.
ATTGGAAAAACAACTATAGTTCTCTTGGTCTATATAACACGCCCATAAAAAACCTCGAAGTCTTTGAAAACTGATGTTCTCTCAAGGACACCGACGTTTTTTATGCTATAGGTACTAATCAGATAGCAAGGTAGAGTTTTCAGAACTCTATACATTTACAAAAAATGTGAACATGAGGCTTTTTCTAGAATAATAGCATAATATATACGTACCTATAGGTACCTGTGTATATATACCTATAATAAAGTAATATTTTTTTTTATAAAAATATTTTTTTTGGCGTTACCTATTTTATTATTTATTAGATTGAGAAAGTGTTGTTTAATATATGAATAAAAATATTCGCCCCTAGTATATTTACATTGTGCTTTTCAAAGCTTTTTCTTGATTATTTGTATATTTATTTTTTTTTTAAGTCAATGGTTTAGTCATATATTTTGTTATTGCTCTTTTCTACAACATTATAGCCAATAGCCACCAAGATAACCTGCATCTTGAAGAAGTACTTTCACATTCGTGTTGTTATATAGGGTTTTCTCGTTTTAATACAGAATTTCACAGACGTATAGAAAAGGTAATTTTGAACAAAAGATTATGAATTATGGTAAATCTCTTCTTCGAGATCCAGTGGGTATGTCGAATTTTGCGAAAAAGTTTTTTAATTATATCACAGAAACAAATTAATGAACAGCCTCTTTTAAAATTTGACGCCTATATCAGTCTGGAGCTCTCTATATTACTGCATAAAACATTATTTCATTTATTTTGTATAAAAGATGTCCCACGACGGACTGCGGCGATCGATATCTCGAAAAGTAGACATTGGAAAATTTTGAAAATTTGATAGTAAACTAATGTAGGTGGGAGCAACTCGCCTAAAATATTTTCAAGATGGTGGCTCTTCCGGTTATACCGGAAGTAGATGTCAACTTGTTTTTTTAAATGGGATACCCTATATATTTTAGGGTTTTCGAGAAGAGCATAAAATTCTGAGTCAAAAACATGTAGGATACCCTATACCCAGCCGTTTCAGAGATATTTCAATTTTTATGTCAAAAATGACGTTTGCAGGCCCTAAGAATTTATCAATTTTTTCTATAAGGAAGCCTTTATTATCTAATTTGGGTTGGATTCTTTAATAAAAAAAGACCTATTTTAATAGAGTTTTTATAATATTTTAATGAGTATTAACCCTTTCAGGCTTTGTGGTATACTACGTATACCACAAATATCAAAATCATTCTTGATTCTGCTTTCTGGTATACTATATGTACCACCGACCTGAATACTTCATGAACGTGCGCCCTCTATTATGCAGTCGAAAAAAATTCGGGTAGTTGACTACTGGTGCCTATAATAAATTAGTTTTTAATCTCTTGTTGTCAGCTGATGTTCTAAAATTTTAGTGGCCAATTTAATCTCAAGAAAACCGAAAATAATGGCAAGTAAGTACCCTAGAACAATTGTAGCAATATATTAGCATGCAAATATAGCAGAATTATAAATGTTTATATAAAAATGTTGATTTTGATGGTTATTTATATGTGGTATTTACAATATACCACAACGAACCAACATCATCGACAAATTTGACCATCATATATTTTTTATTTGTTAGAAAGAAACGTTTGGAGTTTTAACGACTTACAAGAATTAAATGAAGGCGAAGTGGATGCACTATTGGTAGAAATCCCTTCTGATGGAGAATCTGTCGATGAATTCGAAGACGAAGAGGTCGAGGAAGATGCTGTTGATCCTATGGATACGGAGGACTATACAGAGGAAATTACTGTTGCTTCCACACAAAATTCATCCAATTCTGAGGAGGATGAAGATAATGTCCCATTATCACAAGTTTAGAACCGAAAAACATGAATAATTACAAGCCAACAGTACCACTTGAGAAAAGATGGGATCAGTCTTTGCATATGCCAGTTTATGGAAATTACCGACGATGTGCTCTATGTAGTACCCGAGATCATCAAAGAAGATCTAAATGGGCTTGTGAAACTTGTGACGTTGCATTATGTCTGTCCGACAAAAAAAATTGCTTTCAAAGTTTTCATAAAAAAAATTAATATTGTTTATTCTGTGGCTTAGTGGTACATCTGACATACCACAATTTTATAAAAAAAGTAATTAAATAAAAATTTTTAAAAAAAATTCTCATTGCTTCTTTATTCCTTTTCTATCAGTGTACTTAAAATCATACCTGAGAAATGACTATTTCTAAATGCTGCCTGCAAAGGGTTAATACAAAAAATAAGAATAAAAATGAAATGGAGAAAACTGTCAAAAATCATTTTTTTCAAATGGAAACCCTTAATTTTTATAATTATATCTTATATACCACTAAAAAAGAAGGGTAAGTTTGTGTATGGGTGTCTATTCCAAAAATTTTTAGTTTTCGAAATATTGCCAATTCAATAATATTTTTATATGGGAATTGGATTTTAAATGGTAAGTGACAGCTACATACATTTGTTTAGCACTCAACGCCGTCATAGCCAACTAAGAGTAATTGAACTTAAAACCCACAACAAAATCCCCATATAAAAATATTGAGTTGGCAATATTTCGAAAACTAAAAATTTTTGGAATAGACATCCATACACAAATTTACCCTGATTTTTGATGGTAAATAAGATAAGATTATAAAAATTGGGGGTTTCCATTTGAAAAAAATTGATTTTTGACAGTTTTCTCAATTTCATTTTTATTCTAATTTTTTGAACACTCTGTATTAATACTTGTCAAAATATTATAAAAACTCTATTAAAGTAGGTCTTTTTCAACAAAAAAATCCAACCCAAATTAGATAATAAAGGCTTCCTTATAGAACAAATTGATAATTCTTTTAGGGCCTGCAAACGTCATTCTTGACATAAAAATTGAAATATCTCTAAAACGGCTGGGTTTAGGCATAGGATATTCTACATGTTTTTGACTGGGAATTTTATGCTCTTTTCGAAAACCTTTAAATATATAGGGTGTTCCATTTAAAATAAGCAAGTTAACATCTACTTCCGGTATAACCAGAAGTGCCACCATCTTGAAAATATTTAAACCGAGTTGCTCCCATCTGCATTAGTTTGCTACCAAATTTTCAAAAATTTTCCAATGTCTACTTTTCGAGATATCGATCGCCGCAGACACCCTGTATATATTTTATTCTTTTTAATATTAAAATGTTTGATTTCCAAAATTTTAGTTTTGGTATCCTGAAGAATTATGGTTTGTAATGTTTGTATTTATATTTCAGGTCGAGTTAGTCAGCGGATTTAGTATTAGCTGTAAAATAAATAAATAAAAAATCAAGCCATCATTTATTTACACAGGAAAATTAGTTCTAATATGATAACATTCATTATTACTACTAAAGTTCGTACTATGAATGTAGGGGACCATTTTTGCGTATTTTTTGCTGCAAAATCAAAATTAGTCATGATTTTTTTTTCTGATAAACGCATACGTCCCTTTAAAAACAGAACCTGACCGTCGAGAGCAGTTGCATGCCACTGGCATTTCATATATTGAACTATTTTGCGCTAGTAGTAGAGCTCTAGAGTGATAAGTGTTAAGTGGAAGAGTAGCCACTGTGGCTAAACTTCGCCCTAAGTAAGTGAATGTAATGCATTTATCTTAATAAAGACGATTTATTATTATTATTATTATTATTATAAAAGTAGTATTAATTTTAAAAAAAATTGGTTTATTTATCTCTGGTTTCTGGGATATATCAAAAAATCATTATTTTTTTTTAAATTCCGGCATCCTGGAAGTATTTCGGAAAATAAGAGTCGTAGAACATCTGTTCATAGATCATCTTTTGCTTAAAATTACCTCTATACGACTGAACGTCCATGAAATGAAATCCTGCTAATTAAAATTAAATCAAATGTAGAGCCTATAGGATCTAAAAATATAGGTTTTTTTGAAAATAGTTTTTTCATATTTGCTAACAAATAGAATTGAACGACTTATGTAATTTCCAGAACATAAAATTTCTGAAGAAAAGTTATTCAAATTATCGGACACCCACATCAAAGAATTAATACCTAGTATTGCGCATTTTTGGCAACATCAGACACATGTGGGCAGACGAGAGGTTTTCGGAAAAAAACGAGGGGGGTGGGGGGTCGGGGAGGAGGGCCTAATTTTTGAAACCGCCTATTCGGCAAATTAGCGGGCGGCGTGTCTTTCTCCGTTGCGATCGACGCAAAAAAAAGTCTTATGACCGAAATTGATCCGACGCGTCGTAACGGCGTGGCGTCCATCGACGCGCCGAAAAGATTCGATCGTCCGAAAAAAATACTTCGTCGGTAGATTAAGGACCGCGCTTCCGTGGGCGGATATTATTCGAGGAGATGTTTCGGTGAAAAAATTGGAGGGGCGGTGGGGGTCGGAGAAGGGGGGCTAATTTCGGAACGCGCCTCTTCGGCAAAATCGCGGGGGGTGTGTTGTTCTTCGTCGCGAACGACGCAAAAAAGTCTTATGACCGAATTCGATCCGACGAATCGTAACGGCGTGGCGGCCGTCGACGTGCCGAAAATTATCGATCGTCCGAAAAGAATACTTAGTCGGCAGATTAAGGAACGCGCTCCCGTGGGCGAGCGTTACTCGAGGGATTTCCGCGAAAACATTGGAGGGGGTGGCTGGGGGGTCAGGGAAGAGGGTTAATTTCGGAACGCGTCTTTTCGGCAAAATCGCGGAGGGCGACCGTTCTACGTCGCGAAAGACGAAAAAAAGTCTTATGGCCGAATTCGATCCAACGCAACGTAACGGCGTGACGGCCAATAATATACAAATTTTTTCCTCGACAGAGGAAGATGACTTGCAACGCACCGAGGGTGCGCGTAGCGCACGCTTAACATATGCACATATCAGAGGTGGATACGGAGGTTAGACTTAAAGGTTGTAATACTTGTTAACTCGATATGGATAAGATCAAATTTTTGGTTTACTATCCCACTCTTTTGGAAAAACCATTGTAGTGAACACTGTGAACAACTTGTGAAATATATTTATTTATGTGTATTCATATACTGCTTTTATACATATGTAAGACAATGTCCTTCAACGTATAACAGGACGGCCTTCAAGAGAATGGTGGAAGTCTGCTCTGGACCTCCCTCATCACTATAAATATGTTTGCGTATTGCTAGAATTACATCAGTTTCATTTACAGTGATATAAGATACGAAGATAGAAAAGTTAAAAAATGGCTGGAAACATGAATCGTCTGAGGGATTTGGCGTGGGAGGATATCAATAACGTTAGATTTATAATTGAGGATGATGACGTGGAGGGTGGTGGTGTTGTACCAGAGCGCGGTGATGTGTTTGAAGGAGATGATGTTCCAGGTAATATTATGATATAATTATTACTTATATTCATTATTTGTTCTATACAATATTATATAATATTATTTGTTCTATATATAATATTCTAAAATGTTTTATGTGTAAATGAGAATACACTCTGCGGCATCTTTCACCTTTGTACATTTTTTGTCTAAAAAATGCATGCAATACATGTGTATTTATATATTATTTATTTATTTATTCATTTATAGATGATGAGCAATCTGAGCTTGGAGAGGAGGACGACGACGACACAGACGAGGGGATCGTGACTGACGCCGTGGACGCTGAAACCGAGGAGCACATGGAGATGGCCCTCCGCGTCACCGAAGTCGAAACCGGAACCACGGAGATAGTTTGTGCGATCGCGGCGTTTGTGTTCGTCGAAACCATCGACGGTGGCCGTGTGTATTTGTGTACGCGCTGCTATGTTCCATATTCAAGGATAATTGGAGATCGAGCCGTACACAAACACGGAACCATGCATCAAACGACGCATTGGTTTGATGTACCCGTAATAAAATGTCGGGTATGTCAAGCCAATCTTGTCGTTGTTGCCATCGTCGATGCATGTTTAATATGTACTCCGACTCCAAAGATTCTTAACGATAAACATTAATTTTTTTTTATTTATTAGTTATTTTGTGTATTGTATTTTTTGTATTTATTTTGTATTTTTCTTTTTTATATTATTAGCATCTATTTTATAATTTTTATTTTTTTGTGTTTCTTTTATAAGTTTTATATTAGTATTAATGTCTAGTTATAATTTTTGTATTTTCTTTTTTTTGTGTTTCTTTTTTTTTGTATTATTATCTATATATTTTCTTAATTGTATGCTTCTTATTTTTTTCTGATGCGCTTTATTATATAAATGATACAAATATTTCTTCATAATTATTTATTTACTTTCTTAATTGTAAACATTTTATCTAAAATATAATAAAGTATAAAAATAATTCTTATAGTCTAAAATTAAAAAAATAATATAAAAAGTGTGGAATAAAATATTACTGTAAATTAGTGTAACCTAAATTTATTAATAAAGGTGTAATAAAAATATTCCATTAGAGATGTGAGATTTGTTCACAAATGGTAATGAAACAGGTGTAAAAGCAACTTTTATTAGGTACACAACTTTTACTAACGGTCGATTGCAATGAAAGCTTTACCGTTAAAGTTTAAAAATTAGAAGTTTTACACCCTTTTACTAGGTCCTATTGCTTTTCGATATTTATTAAACAATACATGTGAATATTATTTTATCTTCTTTCTAAACCTACAAATACCTACATTAATTATTATTATTGTAAATATTTTATCTAAAATATAATATATTACAAATAAACATTTGTAGTTTACAAATTAAAATAACATGAAAGCTATGAATAGGATATTGATTAGTTTACATCTAAATGAGCTACGTTCTAAGAAGAAATAAATAATTTTGTGTTTATTTCTGATACACAAATAGAAGCACCATTCGATTTAACAATACACATTTTTTTTTTACAATTTTACTTAAAACATAGTAATATGCAATATTTATAAAATATTAGTTTTATTAATCCAGGAATTATATTCTTTGGGAAGTCCGAGCCATTTCACGTACATTTTATTTCCTCTCTTCCTTAAAATACTCTCCACCAAATAAACATCTGGATATTTAGTTTTTTGCAGTTACATTTCATAAAAACACCCTTTGATCAGCTTACCCAACATATCTTGAAGTAAATATGTCCTGGGGTTTGTTATGTTTATTTTTAAGATGTTAAACAACTCTGTTGAAAAGTTGGGTGTAAAACCTTTAGAAAACACACTTTTAAATTTGTTTATTCTCACAACATCACCAATGTGAAATTTAGGTTTTAAAGCAATTTTAGCATGATTATATACATTTAAAGATGTATTTGGTGTAATATGGATAGGTCTCATTTTAGTTATTCTGTGGATTTTTTTATTATAACGTTCTGTTATTTTCTGTAGAATGTCGATCCATCTGTACTTACCTCTCAGTGAGAATTCTTTATACAACCAATTTTTTTAATGTACGTATCACACGTTCCACAATCGCAGCTTTCTTAGTGCTATATGTGGAGTAGTGAATGATATTGTTTTGCTTCATTATCGCAGTAAAATTTCTGTTGTAGAACTCAGTTCCGTGATCACTCTGTATATTTTTAGGTGAATATTTTGCTTCTTTTATAACACTTTTCATAGCTTTAGCAACCACAGCTCCTGTTTTGTTTACAATAGGCCGAGTCCAAATGTATTTCGAATAACAGTCGATTACGAAAAGAATATATCTGTGACCGGCATTATTCCTTGCGAACTGCTGCATTTCAGCCAAGTCAATCTACCATAAATCACCAAACCTTGCATCATTTAGCCTGTCTTTTGGTGTTTTGTCTAAGAATTGTTTACAGCTATATATTGCATGGTTTTCTTTGCATAAAAAACATGAATATGCGCTACTAGTGGTGTTGTTAGTGGATACATGGGCTTTAATTTTTTGCCTTTGCTGAGCTTGACTTGACTCGGAATTAGTCAGATGTAAAGTTTCAAGCAACCTACATTTTTGCTTTAAAAATTGCAATAAGGCTTTAAATGTTGGTATATCACCGGTAGTATTTTTGGATTCCCAATCTCTTCTGGTAGATGGATCGAGTTTACTAGTTACTAAAAATATGATTAATGTATCCCAGTGTTCTATGGGTTGCCCAAGAACCTCAAGTACGCGCAAATGCTTTGATATATCATCCAACATGGACCGCAACGCTGCATAGTTTTCTTTTAAAATGATTGGTAAGTTAAATAAAGCTTTAACATGGTTATTGATTAATAAAGGTTTGTTTTCATATCGCTCTGATAATAGCCCCCAAGCAATGTGGTAATTTTCAGCTGAAACATCGAGAGAGCTATCACTTCCGCAGCTTCGCCTTTTAAAGATAGTCTGAGATAGTGAAATTTTTGTATCTCATTGATACAGGTGTTAGAATGAATAATCGAGTTAAATGTGTCTCTATAAAAGAGCCATTTGTCTAGACTACCATCAAAGGTAGGTAAGTCTAATTGTGGTAATTTTATTTGATTTTAATCCGGTAATTGATTATTTGATTACCCAGGTTTAAAAATTCCTGAGGCCGTTACTGGCTTGTTCATTAAAAAATGCTTAGCCCTTGATATGGTTGCATAATAATTTTGTTCAAATTTATCACGCTCATTATCATGAATAGTTTGCTCTGTTTCTACGTCTAGCTTCTCAATGTCAAGTTGAATAACATTAAATTCTTTTAACAATGCTACCGCATTCACTAAACGCGTTTCCAACTCAACAAAGTCTAATTTATTTATATATAAGTTGTTTAAGAACGTTTGAAACCTTGTTAATTGTCCCTTTGAAATAGAACGCTTTTTCTTTAAAGCCTCTAATTTAATAATATCTGATTCTTTCATTTTTTAATTGCCTATTGATTTGAAACAAGATAGTTTAAATATTACTGAAATATGTTGACACTTTAGATATGAATGAAACCGTTGTTAATAAATTAACTCTTTATCGCAATATAAATAAGCTTTTTACACCCGTAAAATAGTTAAAAATAGTCTACTGCATTGACACAAAATAAAGTCATCAATTATCAATTAAGAATGTTATGAAAAAGGAATTTATAAGCAAAAATGGAACGCACCAACCTTATACTTGTTTGTTGTTTATCCACACTGTCGTAATTCGTAAATTCGTAGTTTATACTAGCTTGAAGATTCTCCACAGGTGTACAGGCTGCACTCGCCAATGTCGCTTCCCTGCTTCGTGTAGCTGCTAATTCACAGATAAATAATGATGAATAATACTTGATATTTTTGTTTGCTGGTGACAATCCGGCTCGAAGGACCATTTTGTTGCGAAGCACTTGCAATTATTTTATTCTTTGAATTGCGATAGTTGCTTGCTCTATTTTGTATGTTAAAAATCAGGTTAACTAACTAACACTGCATTACTTTTTTTTGGATTTAATGAACATAAAAATACATTGATATTATTACAAGGCATTAAAACATGCGTTTACTCAAATCGAGCTTTACAAACATAATAATCCAGACTCTCTGTTCATAATAATAAAATCACATGCACAGTTGCGCAATGTCTTACTGCTCTCCTCTCTCCATGCGCCGTCGCCCGCGGTAACTCATAGTCACGTCAAGCGAGCCGACAAAACAAAAAACACATAACTTCTAAATAGAGTCTGAACAGGGCCGGCTTAAGTATGTAAGTGTTAACACATGTTGTATAAAAACATCCACTACCTACATCTATATGTAGGTTTACAGTACCTACCTAATCAGAAATTTAGTGTTAAAAGTACCTATTATATTAAAACGTCAAACCAAAAATACTACCTAGAAATGTCGCTATAAATAATATCCTACATAATAAGTATACCTACACATACATATTTATAAAATATCTGGGGATATAATAAAATAAAAAAACTTAAAATCCAATATTTTCTTTTGAATATTATGCACTCAAAACTGCATTATTAAATATTTAAATCGAAAATACCACCCTATACATGTAGATTTCAATTCGCGTTATCCTTTAAAGTAAACGAATATTCAGCCTAGATGTAATGACGCATATAACGAGCACTGTGGCCTTGTATTTTAGGAGGTGTTGTGTAGAACCAGGTTACAAACTTACCAGGGAGCCTGCTAATATCATATATTTACCTGTTAGGCCTGAAGGACGTCAGTTTATCGACAACATTACTCTACGCATATTGGATGACAACGGCGATTTAATCGATTTTCGAGGTGAACAAATTATTGTAAAGTTAGAATTGAAGAAGTTTAACATCACAACCACTCAAATGGGTTTCAGATATAATAATCGACAGCGACAGGTAAACCACCAATATAATAATACTCGATAATAATATCGATAAAAAGAAGAATGCATGTGGAAGCAGATTCATTCAACGTGTACACCTTAAACAGTTAAGACATAGATTGCCAGCCAGAGATCGTAACTTTCTCAAATCTATTGGATTGAAATTGAGAAAAAATTGAAAATAACGATGGTGGTTATTGCAACTAGCGATAAACTTGAAGTGTTTGACAAACCGGTATTTGATCATTCACTAATTAGTCTACACGAACATACATATAAACCTTATGGCTCGCCATATTACAGAAATTCGGATGGAATACGAATTTCCATTAATTTTCAAGATCTGATACTTCCCTAGCAACACAGTATAGTTGTTAAAAAGTATAATATACGTATACTGGGTATATTTTTGGGTTTAGTATATCAGGTTACGTATCTTATACGTATAAATTTTACCAACAGAAATCATAAAGCTCAACTTACTGAAAATTTTACTTGTATATGAAAACGTCTTTATATTACATCCCGAACAGTATCAGTTTAACTTAGTTTATTTCATTAAAATTGTGATTTAAGTTGGGTGGTATATTTGATACGTATAAATGTTGTAAATGGGCAGGGTCACATAAGGTATATTATGAGGTTGCAGTATAATGTATATGGGAACGTATAATATACGTATGTTAGTTTAATAAAGTATAACCTTACAAAACGTATGGCTAATAACGTATAATATACGTATCATATAGTCAAGAGATATACATTTAAAAGCGGAGTAGTATATGTAGTAAAATTTAGCATTGTTGAGTAGTAAATTTGATACGTATAAATGTTGTAAATGGGTAGGATCACATATCGTTGGCTTTATATGAAAATCGCATAAGTCCAAATTTTGCATAAAATGGGTTTTGGTGGCATCTGGTAGCGTTTTTCTTAATCTATGGACCGGTTTGTTCAAATTAGGTTTATGTCCAATAGAAAGAGATACAAAATGAATTTAGAAAATGGCATATGTACCGACCGTTACCTTGTAACATGAAATCGGCATAAGTCCGCAACTGTCAACGCTATTAGTAATCCGTGTGCATGGTCTGCTGTGTTTTAAACTGATTTTTATTGATTATTTCATTTTCGAAAGAAAATAATTCGAGGTAAGTTCTAAAAACTATTTGTTTTCAATAATTACAAATTACTTTAATTTAAGAATTTATTTAAAATGACCTCTAATTTAATAGCTCGAAGTGCAAGCGCAGCTAATTTTCAATTATTTAAGATGTTCGTAGATGTCATACCTAAATTTGATGGCACTCCATCTGTCTTAAATGATTTTCTTTCTGCTTGCGATGAGTAAGTAGACACTTATGCCACAGGAGAAAGTGTGTTACAAGATAAATTTGTTTCAAGAGCCATACGAAGCAAATTACATGGCCAAGCACAAGCTGATATAGCATCTCGTTTAGAATTAAATGACTGGACCGACATTAAGTCAGTTCTAGTAAGTACTTTCGGTGACCCAAGAGATTTACCTATTTTGCAAACCGAATTGTACACTTAAATATTGATCCTAGAAAAGAAACTTTAACTGCTTTTGGTAATAAAATTTTGGGATAGCAATCACTTTTAATTTCTAAATTAAGGCAATCTGCTGAACCATTTACTGTGAAAGAAGCAATGAGTCAAGTGTAACAAGGACTAAGTCTGAATACATATGTCAGAAATTTACCTTTAAATTTTAAACAAATGGTGAAAACAAAAGAGACTGATAACATATTAGACGCAATATCTTTCGTTTCCTGGGAAGAACAATTTTCCAATTATAATAAAACAGTTACTTATAACTCAACACCTAAACTACAAACACAAACATGCAATATAAAATAATACATCTTTTCAACCATACATACCATTTCAACCACAGTATTTCCAACATTATAACAACCGCAACAAATTATTTGCACTGTATTTATATTGTTTACAAAGTTACATTTTTCAGTATATATCAGTGATGATCGGTACGAAATGTTAATGCAAGGTAATAATAATTAAAACAAAGCAAATATTGTTGATGCTTGGTATTTAAATTTAAATTACGATAAAAAATGTTTGGGCTAATTATATAATTCATACATTCACTTCAAAATTTATACTGTCAAATAAAAAATGTTGAAGTGTACAGTAAAAATAATGGATGTTCGGTAAGTATAATGTATGATCGGTATATATTGTGGGATGAACAATACAATAGTGAACGCTCAGTAAATATTTTTAATGTTCGGTAGAAATTGTGAGGTGCACTGTGATAATAATTAATAGTCCGTAAATATGTAAGACATGTCAAGTAGATATTATGGAATGTTCCATAACTTATAGAAGTCCGGTAAATATACACGTTAAGTAGATACCTATTATGATTCATGCGTTCTATTATGTGCTAATCTAAGAAACTTTTGCGCGGCAACCGGCTAGTCTTGCCTGCTTGGTGTATTTGAGATGTGTGCTGTGTTGATGGTACCTGTCGAATATATTATTGTGTGTACTTTTTTAGTTTTTAAATATTGTTAGTGTAAAATGATTTCATCGACAATGGATATAACATATAATGAGGTAAGTGTATTTGTTTGTTAAAACTTCATAAAGGTTATGTTTCTTATTATTTAGGTGATCGGTTCAGAAGTAACGATTGTACCGGAATACGACTCTCCTGTAGAAGATGTGTCAGAAAATGAACAACAACCACGAAAACGTCGAATGAAAATTGATAAACAATGGAAATTAGAGAGAGAGTATTCAGATATGGAATCTGCAAAGCAAAGTATCGCGCTTGAAGGTACGTGGAGTTTTTCCTTCAAAAATACCCTTGCAGATGGGGATGTTAATATCTATTACCGATGTAATAAAGTAAGGTACAGAGGTGAACAATGTAAAAGTGGAATTTATTTACATTGCCCGGCAGACCGTGCCGGTGTAGTACTTTACCGTTCTAATCTAGTCCACAATTGTCATGAAATAACATCCAATGCACGTCCGAAATTAACTGACGAAATTAAAAATGATATTCAACAACTTTTTGATAGTGACCCTCGCATAAAACCAAAATCGATATTAGAAATTCTTGGTAAAAAAAAGATTAAACTTCCCAAAAAGACGTTAATAAATAACTATTTAGCAATTCTAAGAAAAAAGAAGTTCGGTTCCAGTACTTTGAGTTTAGGAGAATTAGAAACTTTTCTCCACAGCAATTCAAATATTCCCACAAACGAAACAGATGCATTTATAGTTGCGTACACTGTTCATTACGATGATCCAAGTTATTTTCGTTTCTTTGTTTCGTCAAGAACATTATTAAAATTAGCAATAAATGTAAAACACTTTCATGCAGATGCCACTTATAAATTAATATGGCAGGGGTTTCCAGTTTTAGTCGTGGGAACTACAGACAGAAATAAGCACTTCCACTCTTTTGGTTTAGCAGTATGTTCTACAGAACAAACAGTCGATTTTGAATTTCTCTTCAAAGCTGTACAAGATGGAGTAAAAAAATATTTATCAGGAAAACATATCACCGAATACTTTAATTAGCGATGCTTCAGAAAGCATCCATGAGGGTTTCAAAAGAGTATTTGGTGATGACTCAACTATTGTGATGTGTTGGGCACACATGAAAAAAAAATGTGCTAAAAAAGGGTGACAAATTAATAACACCAAAAGAAAAAGTTGGCGAAATGCTTCAAGACTTAGACAAATTACAACTCAGTCAAAACAGGGTAATTTTTAAAAAAGCATCTCAATTATTTTTGGAGAAATGGACTGATCAAAAAAATTTGTGACTTACTTTAAAACACAGTGGTTAGACAAAAACGAAAACTGGTTTGAAGGCGTTGCTATTCTTATCCCTAGTACCAATAACGCTCTAGAAGCGTGGAACAAAATAATTAAAGATGAAAATACTCTTCGTGAACGGCTGCCTTTATCACATTTTCTGAAAATGGTTTTCGACTACGTCTCCAAATGGTCCAATCAATATTTATCAAATATGAAATCGTTCAAAATCGAACCAGAAATTCCACTTAAATTATGGACAACAGCTTATCAATGGGCGAAGTCTAACAATAATATTTCCTCGCAGCCAAATTCCGGTGGTATAATGTACCGCATAATTGATGAAGTGAAAGCTACCGAATTTAATACTTTTGACGACTTTAAAGATGTATGTTTTTCATCTTGGAAAACTATTCTGCCTGAAGATAAATGCAACTGGATTAATGGAACCTGCGACTGTCCTTCATTTTTTTAAACACATGATCTGTAAACATATTGTAGGGCTGGCCATTAGGTTGAAATATGTTCCTCCGCCTCCTGAGGCAAAAAACATTCCGATAGGTCACAAACGAAAGAGGGGCCGCCCTTCTAAGGCAAAAAAAGCGTTACTAGTACAGTAATTCTCCACGTCTGTTTATTTTAACTCCTTACCTACCTGAAGAAGTTTTTTAAGTTTTAAGATATTTCTTATTTCAGTTATATATGTACCTATATACATACACTTTATTTAATGTTTTTTTTAATTTTAAGATGTTTATTATTTCAGTTATATATATACTATATACATACACTGTATTTTTTAATGTTCAATAAAATTATTTTTTACTAGAAATTAGATTTTTTATACTTACCAAGCAAGAAAAACTAAAATATCTGATCAAAGTTTAATATTGTACTGTGCATTTCTGTATTAAATACTTGGCATCTATTATTTATCTACTGAGCAAAAACAATTAAAATACCTTATCAGTGGTTAATATTTTACGGTGCATAAATGTATTAAATACTTGTAATATTTACTGTACAAATGTATTTTTATACTTATTATCAAAATTATTTACTTTGCAAATATGAATTAAAATACTGTACAGTTAATTACAAGCCTATAACAACCAAACGAGACAAAATTCTCCCATGACTAGACCAATACCAGGAAATCAGTTCAGACAACAGAACGTCTGGAATCCAAGAACTGCAGCAGGTAATCATGGAGGAAACATACGTCCTACACCAATGGAAACCTCCACGATAAATAGAACCCTACAACAACAGTTCAGGAACACATCTCGTCCCACAACCATGGAGACCTCATCAATCAATCGAACCACTGGACAACCCTTCAGGACATTTCCAAGAACAACCGCGGAAATGCACCACACTCAAGCTGACATAACGTCACAACACTATACTATAGATCCTACTACGGGTCAACCCTTACCAATCAGGCTCGACGAAACGTTTGAAAATTTCGCACAACTAGATCTGCAACAAAATCTGCCAACCCCGCAGCACGAACAACAAGAAGAAGAATATTGGGACGCAGAAATAGCAGAAGAACTCGAACGATTAAATTTTTCGGACCAGCCTCTGGACAATCACCCGGTATAGTCGAGTGTAACACTACAGTCGAGTGTAACACTACAGTAGAATGTAACACAATATTTACTACAAATTCACTACCTTATATACAATTACAATACCCACCCATGAAACTTTTATTGGATACCGGAAGTTCAAAAACTATTTTAAAACTTTCAATTGTTAAAACATTTTGCCCACAATATGTTACTCATGACCCAGTAAAAATCAAAACCGGTACAGGTGAAATAATAATTAACGAACAAGCGAGAATACCTTCATTTCCTGAATTTAATTCACAACACAATTTTAATGCTATTCTGTACGACTTTCATAAATATTTTGATGGTGCCCTAGGCCTTGAAGATATTCAGAAATTAAAATTAACAATCTCATTTGAAATAACATGTTATTTAACGGTCAATGTCAAATACCAATAAAATTTAAGAAACCTTTGATAATAGTTCCGGGTAATGAAATACATAAAATAAAAACGTCAATCAATTTTCCAGATAATACTGAATTATTTATTCATGAAATTTCAAATAAAAATTTTTATATTCCAGAAATGATTAGTTCAGTGAAAAATAACGTACTAACATTTGAATTACATAACTATAGTTCACAACCAATTTCTTTTGATCCTAGTAACTTACGATTTTCAAATTTATCAAATTATAAAACATAAATATTCATTAACAACACCAGAAGAGACTATTGTAAAATCACAACTCGACTCTCTCTTACGTACATATCATTTAAATAAAGAGGAAAAAACACATTTATTTAAACTTGCACAAATTACACCGATATCTTCAAAAACCAGATAACCACCTTACTTTTACAAAACGCGGTGAAGCACGAAATTAAAACTAAAGATAATGCACCAATTTATACAAAAAGCTACCGTTACCCCTACATACACAAAGTACAAACACACATACAAAAAAATGTTGAACAATAATATCATTCGACCTTCACATAGTCCCTTTTCATCACCCATCTGGATTGTTTCCAAGAAAATGGATGCCAGTGGCAAAAGAAAATGGCGACTAGTGGTTGATTATCGAAAAGTCAACGAGAAAACAATAGAAGATCGCTACCCAATACCAAACATCACTAAAATTCTGGACAAACTGGGAAGATGCTCTTATTTTTCCACAATCGATTTGGCGTCGGGCTTTCATCAAATTGAAATGCATCCAGACTCAATCGAAAAAACAGCTTTTTCAGTCGACAATGGTCATTATGAGTTCATTCGAATGCCCTTTGGACTGAAGAACGCCCCAGCAACTTTTCAGCGATGTATGGACAACGTCCTTAAGGAGTTGCAAAATAAGATCTGCCTGATATATATGGATGATGTTATTGTTCTTTCAAACGGATTACAAGAACATATTCAAAATTTACCATTGGCCTTTGAAACTTTCCGTAAGCATAAATTAAAAATTCAGTTGGACAAATCCGATTTTTTAAGAAAAAAAGTAGCTTTTCTTGGTGATATCATCACAAGTGACGGAATAAAACCCAACTCCGACAAAATTAAAACAATTCAAAATTATCCCATCCCCAAAACAACAGAAGAAATAAAAGCATTTTTAGGTATTTTAGGTAAATACCGTAAATTCATAAATAATTTCGCAAAATTAACAAAACCAATGACGCAATGCCTAAACAAAAAAGCGAAAATAACATTAAGTAAGGAATATATAGATTGTTTTCAAAATTGCAAAGATTTATTAACTAATAGCCCTATTTTATGTTACCCAGACTTTTTAAAACCATTCGAAGTTACGACAGATGCGTCAAATTTCGCAATCGGGTCAGTTCTCTCACAAAATAATAGACCTATCTTGTTATGCCTCTAGAGTAGGGTGTATATACCGGCCCTCTCCTCCGTCCTTGAGCATATACGTATACGAGTGTACGTTTCAAGGCCGTTGCGCCTGCGGGTTTGAATGTCGATGACACACGTGTACGCGCGCTTTTGTCAAGGCCGTTGCATTTGTTGTTTTCCATTCCTCCGGCCTCGATCGTACACGTATACGGAGTATTAAGATTGCATGCGTGTGGTTTTGAAGGTTGTGTTCACAGCGTTACTATATATGAAGGAGGGGAGTTGGATGGAAATTCATTCTTGAACTAATTCTCTTAGAGTGGTCACAATGTATAACTGTAGTGCTTGTGGTATTAGTTTTACGCGTCGTGATAATATGCGACGCCATCAGATGCGTTCTTGTAAAAAGTTTAAAGATGATGGGCCACCAACAAAAAAATGTAAACCTAGCGACGCGCAAGGTAATTCAAAACCATCAACCTCTGCAGATGTACAAACGAATCCGCCTCACACATCCACAGCTGCATTAAATACATGTTGGTGCTGTAATGTAACGATTGCGGCAAATCAGATGCATACTCACAGAAGAACATTACAACATAGAACAAATTCATATGCTCCATTAATTGACGGTGTACAAGTTGTTCGCAGTGCTTTGAAATGTAGAATTATAAGCTATCGAGTACAAAGTGAAAATAATCATACTGATTATGTAATGTTTTTCGGTGAAATCAAGCACAAAGTTCTAAACGTGCTTGATGAGATGATAAACATTCATAAGTCTGTGAAAGTGAATATGGAGGCATTTGGTAGATATGTTTATACAAACACAGGATGTTTCTGATATCAAATCATTTAATACACCTAATATAATTGTTGATCAATCAACGGACTTGAGTGCGGTATATGATGTATTTGTAGAAGTGATGAATACACAAACAACTGAATTTCAAGAACGGGACTCAGGTAAAATATCTTATAGTCTTCAAGTAAAAGTGTATTATTTATTTATTTCTCTTTTTAGGGTGGGCTATCGAGCGAATTATGTACCTTGAAGTTAATATTAACAAGTTTAGTCCTATGCGCGGATCGTCATATATAAAGTTACCAAAATTCGTTACATGCAAGAATGCTGTGGTTAATGTTAAAAATAAGGATGAATATTGTTTTGCTTGGGCTATTATTGCAGCATTGTATCCTGCGACGAGGTGTGAAACCGAAACAGCATCATATCCCCACTACTCGCGTGTATTAAATTTAAAAGGTTTGAATTTTCCAATGAAACTGTGTGATATTTTTAAATTTGAGCAAATGAATAATATTTCCGTTAATGTGTATGGATTAGAGACTAAATTTAAAACTCATAGAATGATGTATGAAGTTGTTGGACCTCTACACTACTCTAAGAAAAAACTGCACATTCACGTAAATTTATTATTAATTTCTGAAGACTGTGGTGATACCCATCGTTGTAACAATGAATGTGTTAACACTCACTACTGCTGGATAAAAGATTTATCTAGATTAGTTTCAAGTCAGATTTCCGCATATAATCATAGAAAATATTTTTGTGATGGTTGTTAAATTTTAATAGTGAGCGAGTGTTAATGCAACATCAGACATGATTGCAACCATTTATATACAACAATACCTTCAACTCAATCGCGAATCGATAAATTTGGTAAGAATGCCCTGAAAATGTATTAAAATTTGAAAGCTTTGAAAGACAAATGAAAGTGCCATTTGTAGTATATGCGGATTTTGAGACTGTTCTAAAACCCTTACATACTTGTGAACTAAGGAGGAAGCCGCTTTCAGGGGCAGATTTATTAATCAGCACCTGTTAACGGTATTCCCCAATCGCGACATAAACTTTATAAAGAACAAAAGGCGAGATCCCACTTACAAAGCTCTCGTCCGCCAGCTGTCGGAGCAACCCGACATAGAACCACCTCAAGACTTGATCGAACAGATCGAGGAAGAGGTGGCCGCCGAGCTGGAGTTATCGATCGCTCAAGAGGCCGAAGTTATGATCGAAGAAATATTTATCCTCGACGCGACCGTTACGGCGGAAATCGCAAGTCAAAGCTTAAGTGTGGAAAACCAGATAGAAGCCGAAGTGGCTCAAGAACAACGAGCTCCTATCCAACCACCACCAGGAATTGACGGAATTAGGGCTTACCTTGTAGAGTATTATAACTCACAAGAGTGGGGCGCAGAGGATCGAAAGTTCTTTGACGCTGCCAAATTACCAAATACCTTTAGATATCAGGAGAGGGTAAGGAAAGCTGCCGTGTCCTATCTATAGTTTGTCATTGCCAGAAATTGTGGACCCGTAGGGGAGTCGGCAATTGATAATGCCGGTCGTAGGGGGGCCAGGCATTAATACAGATAACAACGCGCTTCCCGATCAACCTTTAAATCGAAGGAAGCGCCGGGCACTGCTGTTTCGTAAGGTACAACAGTTATACAGACTTAATAGGGCTAAGGCGGCCGACCTTATAATAAAGGACAAACCGCTCCTGGGCTCTGACGAACATCCCGAAATTGATAGTGCGGAGAGGGAATATAAAAACATATTCCATAGAAATTCTCCAGCAGATGACGAGCGCATTGACGACCCAAAAGAGGTAGTCAATGATCTGCTGGCTCCCGTACTCGAAAGTGATATAATAGCGACTATCAAAGGTTTGAAAAAGAACACAGCAGGCCCTGATGGTATAAAATTTACAGACCTCGGCAAGATCCCTGTAAAGCAATTAACATTGCTTTACAACGGCATGTTATATCATGCAGTAATACCGCAGGATCTAAAGAAGAACCGGACGGTGTTAATTCCAAAATCGGACATTGGCAACTGGAGGCCGATTACCATTTCGTCGATTATACTAGAGTGCTCAACAAAATCATTGGAAGGCGCTTGTCCACTTTGAACTACCATGAAGCCCAGCGTGGCTTTAGGCAGGTGGACGGCGTTCTGCTCAATGGTATGTGCCTACATAGCACCATTAAAGATCGTAGGAAAAACACCAAACCCTACCACATCGTCACCTTAGACCTCAAGAAGGCGTTCGACTCCGTGTCTCAAAAATTATGAGAGGCATGGAGAGGCTAGGCGTACCGATCGGCTTGAGAAAATTTATAATGGAAGGGTATTAAGGTTCGACAACAAAAGTCTCATGTGGGAGAGATGAGACTACCGAGATACAAATAACGCGGGGCGTTAAACAAGGCGACCCCATTTCGCCGTATGTTTTCAATATGGTAATCGACGAACTAATATGCCAGATAGACGCCATGGGCAAAGGTATCCCTATCAACGATAACGATAGGGTCTCCATTCTGGGCTATGCGGATGACATAGTCTTACTCGCAGAAACATCGCGAGATGCCCAGAAAATGTTGCACAAGGCTACCTCCTTCTTTTCTAGAAGATGTATGGCACTGAACATAGCCAAATTACGGCTATGTCAGTCAATGTTAATAGAGCGAACAAACACCTATATAGTATATCCCGTCCGCTATACTATGTAGCAGGTCAGCCGATACAACAGATACAAGCTGACGAGCTGTTCAAATACCTTGGACGTCGCTATACTTTCCTGGGACAATCAAGTTCCCAAATACAGGACTTGAAGGTGCAATTGGATAGGATAAATAAGGTCTATCTGAAGCCACGCCAAAAGCTGGAATTAATAAAGACTTACTTAGTACCGAGATACTTTGACTCACTACAAAGTCCAACAGTGACTCTGAAAGTCTTAAAAGAGACTGACAAACTTATCCGGATGACTGTCCGACGAGTTCTCCATCTGAATCGCACCTGCGCTGATGCATATATACATGCATCAGTCAAGGAGGGTGGTCTGGGTATAATGTCTTTTAGGCATTATGTACCGATGATACTCTCCGGGCGTATCACTAAATTGTCACACTCACCTGGTCTGTCGGAGACTTTCCATACGGTAAGATCGAAGATGGTTAGGTGGGCCGAACAAGGAGGTGAGAGTAAACGCCTAATATCGAACTACTGGAGCGAGAGACTCGAAAGCGGTTATTCGGGTAACGGCCTAAGACAGGGATCCAGTTCCTCGGCCAACAACCTATGGATTAGCAATCCACCTAGGTTCTGGTCTGGCTTTGACTATGTCAAAGCAGTCCAGCTACGAAGAAACCTACTACCAACGAGAGGAATACCATCAAATCCTCCCAATGAAAGAAAATGCAGAGCCGGCTGCATACGTACGGAAAGCCTCTCCCACGTATTGCAGAAATACCCGATTGCGCATTGGGCTCGCATTAGGCGACACGATCACATAGTTCACTATGTGAAAACGGTCGCACAAAGAAAAGGTTGGCATGTAGAAGTGGAGCCCAGAATAAGAACAAGAAATGGCACACTTAAGATTCCTGATTTGCTGTTGCACAAAGGCGACAGAGTTGTAGTGAGCGACGTAGGGGTATCCTGGGAAGGGCCTCGAAACACTGAGTAATAGACACCCGGGCAAGATTATTACGGTCTGCCCATTAATCTTGGGTGCTCGAGGAACGTCGTGCAGAGAGAATCAAGCGATTGCCCACATTCTAAGCCTTACAAAATCGGAGTTTTCAACCATGGTAGGAAAGACCATAATCGGATCTGTCGCGACCTACCATGAGTTTATGAGACAGTAATGATTCTGAACGAATGCCCTCCAAAGACGTTGAGGTTAATTAAGGCTAGTATAAGGACTAACAAATTATTTTTAATTTTATACAAACTAACCAGTGTTTAAATTTTTATTATTATACATGTCTATTTATTATTTTATTATTTACATCGGGCTTTTGCCCTTCCGTATTCGGAATTTTATATTTACATCAATTTTAATTAATTTATTTACTATTTATGAACATTTTTAATATTTTTTACTGTTTAAGAATAATTCCGATCTCCAGAACAAGATAAGCTGTCAGATACCACAGCCTGCAGGGCCATCGTTAGAAAAAAAAGGCGGTGTGGAGATCTCGCCGTTCATTCGTGTGCGTGCTGTTTGCTTGACGGGGATATTCGACTACATGATTTCTCGCCTTGCAATCACACAAAACTGGTTCAACTATAAGGTATACGACTCTGATAGTTCCTAATAGTTCCTAAGTTCGGCTTTTTTGAGATAAGACTTTATGCATAAATCTTTTCAGAGACACAATGAGTAGAGACAGGTTTTTCCAACTTCGAACCAATTTACATTGTGTAAATAATTTGGAGATTCCACAAAACTGCAATGATAAGTTGTACAAGGTACGCCCTCTCTATGATGCCATTAGAGATCGTTGTCTACAGTTAGATTTGGAAGAAAACTTATGCATAAACGAGCAAATCGTACCATTCAGGGGACAACTGTCAATAAAGCAGTATATCAAAAACAAACCGACCCCCTGGGGTGTAAAAATATTTGTTTCGTGCGGAAGATCTGAAACAACATACGATTTTTTGATATATCAAGGAGCTTCTACTGGTTTGGATGCAGATAACCTAAAAACATTTGGCCTTGGAGCATCAGTTGTCCTGCACCTGTCAGAACGAATACAAGGAGAAGGACACAAATTGTATTACGAAAATTATTTTTGGTCATTTCAACTTCTGCAGGTTCTAAAATATAAAAAATATATGCTGCTGGTACAGTGCGAGTAAATCGATTTAGCAAGCCTCCTCTATTACATGACAAAGAGTTGAAAAAAAGAGGTAGGGGATCTTATGATGAATTAACAACCAAAAATGGAGATGTTGCATTAGTAAAATGGATGGATAATCGTACAGTAGTCCTTGCCTCAAACTTCGTTGCTGTTGGACAAAAAGATGTGGCCTCTAGATGGGATAAAGGTGACAAGAAGTACGTGAATGTTACAAGACCCGACGTTGTAAAATTATATAATCACTCAATGGGTAGCGCAGATTTATTGGATCAAATGATTGGACTATATCAAATTTACATACGTTCTAGAAAGTGGACACTTCGCCTAATATTTCATGCTGTTGACTTGGCTGTTGTCAACAACTGATTTGAGTATAGACGAGATTATAATCGACTACAAATTCCAAAAAAATTGCAGATGAGTCTTTTAGATTTTCGGTTACGTTTAGCAGAGTGTTTGGTAAAAGTTGGAAAACCAATTCAAGTTCAAGGAAAAAGGGGCAGACCTAGCAGCGGGATACCTGAGTTGGCAAGGTCTAAAATTCCAAAACGAAATGAAGAAATCAGACCATGCCCAGAAATACAATATGATACTGTAGATCATCTGCCACATCTTGATGGTGGTAAGGAAGGAAAGCGGTACAAAAATGCCAAATGCAACAAAAAAACGCATTTTTTTTTATAAGTGTAATGTTCATTTATGTATAAAAAAAGAAAGAAACTGTTTTGTTTTGTATCACAGAAAATAATTAACGCTAATTTACATCTATCTGTACACAATTATGCACAAGTTTTTTTTCCAAAAATAAACAAAAAAAATTATAAAATTTAGTAACTACAGCCTTTATAGTAACACATTAGTCAATTATTTACACAGAAAAAATTTTCGTTACTTCATTTAAAAAATCAGGTTTCAAGGGGTTAAAATAGTTGCAGCTCAAAAGAAGACTTATTATTAACACAATTATTGATTTAAAAGTGAAGGAAGGACTTACGCATTTTTCATTTTGTAGAATATAGGATCGCTGTACAGGTTTTGGGAGTTTCTGTATAGACGCCATTGAGGAAGAAGTACAGAAACGCGCTCCTACAAAATCACCAAAAAAGGTGGTAAAAAGCTGTAGAAAATCTGTGAAAAAACGTGAAAGTTCTTCGTCGAGTGACGACGGATCCTCCCCCAGTGAAATTGACACTAAATCTGACCCCAGAACTGTGAAAAAAGACACTTTAGCCCTTAAATCTACGTATCTTAAAGTTCCAACTTTTTTGTCGCCGACAAAAAGTGTTTCGGACACCAATATTCATCTTAACTTGACTGAAAGTCAAGAAAAGACAGTGTACAGTGCACGGACGCTAAGCGCACCAAACAAAGAAAGACTATAGACGTAAAGTCGGTAATGATTAAGAAAAGACAGAGTGAAAAGTGGGTAAATATAAAACTTCGCGTTTATGATAGTAGCTTAAAAACTGCTCCTAAAAAACCATCAACAAACACATTGGAATTTAAAACATCCAAAGAATCCGAGCAAAAAGCTGCTTTAAAAATTGAAACTTTGACAAAAGAACAGGCTCTCCAAGCGGTGTATTGCAGTCAATACGAGTTGGACATGGCCACCTCCGGAGGAGGCGCGCCACCGCCGCTGCCCACTTCGCCGGCACCTAAACCGTCTACATCATATGAATTCCCGCCTACCCAAATGATTCTAAGTCCTGAGAGGACACTTGCAAAGCAGCGTGAGCTGTTCCAATTCCAATTCCAATTTAAAATCATTTATTTCACATTTACATAATTTAACAAAGAACTTGACTAGTGCCTACTATGTTCGGCTACATAAACATACTTAAATATTTACACAACAAAAACATAGAAAAATAGCCAATCGGCTTAACAGATTTATTTGACTCGCCCTGGACGAATCCAGGGCGAAAAGCGGATATGTCAGTATTCCTCCTTTATCGGAGGGTCCCCGACGTCCGGCCAGATGGATGGGCCCGATGCGGCTGGCTTGGCACTTTTAGTTGTTCGTCGTATCAGGACGCTTTCCTAGAACAGCGTGAGAAAGAAAGAATTAGTTTATTGCCGAGGCATGTTGATAATTATAAGCAAATCAAATATTAAAAAATGTCGTTATGTTAGGGTCATGCAGGAAAAAGCTCAAGAAAAAACCTGCTTAAAAGAATTGAAATTTGGATTGACTGTCTAATAGGGGAGTAAGAAAGCAATAGAGTGGTCATCTAAGGAAGTTACGGTTTTGTGTAGGTAAAATATAGTCTGGAAAAGGTATTGAGTTTTAGGGTGTCTGTCATTGTGTGTCTAAAAATACAGTTATTCAAAAAATATTGGTAGGTTTTCGTGTATTAGTCTGTGCGTATGTTGATAATCGTGGCGGTGGCGTATGTCGGCGATGTGCGCGGTGAGAGTGGATTTTTGGATGTTATGTCTAAAAAATTTGGTGGCCGTCTGTATGATGTAATCTTTAATGTAAGGCATGTCTGCCGTCTCGTGGAGTTCTTGTGTATTTATGTATCGATTAGAATTAGTGAGGAGACGTAATAGCTTATTCTGCGTCGTCTGGAGGCGGCCGAACTGTGTGTTCGACATCCTGTTCCAGACGACGCAGCCATAGGTTAAGATGGGGCGAATGACTGTTCTGTACAGAAGAAGTTTATTGCTGGTGTCCAGGAGTGACCTACTGTTCACCAGCGGATAAAGATGATGCAGGGCCATATAAGCCCTGTTAAGCGTTTTAGTGGTATGCTGTTTAAAAGACAGTCGTTGATCGAGATTGACCCCGAGGTATTTAACTACCTTAGTCTCCTCAATAATTCTGTTGTTGATAGTAAGTGGCGTAAAAGTTTTAATGTTTGTGAATTTTTTTGTGAAGTTAATGGTTTCTGTTTTAGTCTCGTTAATGAATATTTTCCAGTCCTTATAATACTTAAGAAGTTTTGTTAAGTGATACCGCAACTTAGTAGTTGCGGTTTCGGCATAAAAGGACTGGGAATATATAGTTGTATCGTCGGCGTACATTATTGTCTGTGTTAAAGGATGGGTGGGGATATCGGCAACGTATAGGTTAAAAAGAACAGGAGAGAGCACCGTCCCCTGCGGGACCCCCGCTCTCACGTTATGATAGTTGGACATGGCATGATTTACTCGGACCGCAAAAGTGCGGCCCTCGAGATACGATTTGATCAAGCTAACAAAGTATATTGGTAATTTATGTAAATGCGACAGTTTGTGCAGGAGGCCTCCATGCCAAACTGTGTCGAATGCCCTCTGGATGTCCAGGAGCAGCATTTTTGTGCAGTGTTTTTTATTAAAACCCTCGATAACGTCATGCACCACTCTGCACAGCGACAGCGTGGTATTATGTCCTCCTCTGAAACCGAATTGTAAGTTCGGCAGCAAGTTACCTTTATTTATGATTTTATTTAAATTCGTGAGATAAACTTTTTCAGCGATCTTTCCTAATGTATTTAGAAGCGAGATGGGTCGGTAACTTGCTGCAAGGACAGGATCCTTACCCGGTTTCAGGAAGGGCACAATTATTGATGTTTTCCACGCTGTGGGAAAATATTGCAGTCTTATCGACGCGTTTATTATGTAGATAATTTGAACAATGGTTTTGTGTGGGCATTTTTTATATAGTATGTTGGGGGTGGTGTCTGGGCCGGGAGCTTTTAGGTTAGGAAGTGTTTTAAGAAGGTTTTTAAGTGTACTGGGAGATGTAAGGAGTTTGGCTAATTTGCGTGGCGGGATGGGAGTGTATGCTGGGATATGTGCTAAGCCAGCATCGACGCCCACCTGGTGCTCGGTCTCGCTGGGCGCGGACGTGTATGTCCGGAAAAGATGGCCGGCCATGGTCTCGGCTTTTTCCCTGTCGGTTAGCGATGTTTGTCCGTTGTCTATAAGAACAGGGATGCTGTTGGCATCCCTTTTGAGCAATTTGGACATCACCCACAGGGAATTGTCCTTGACCGATAGCCTGGCCACCTTTTCGTTCCATTCTGCATTTTTAAAATTAACAAAGCTATCTTTTACATTTTGTTGTAAATCTTTCAGCCTCCTTTTATCGATCGGCCGGTGATGTGCTTGCCATTTTCTTCGTATTCTATTCTTGAAATTTATGAGTTTTTTAAGGTCAACTGGGGTAGATTCCACGCGCGGGCCTTGCTTGATTTGTGGCACAGACTTGCGTCTGGCTTTAATAATGTTTTCGGTAAGTTTCTCGATCTCGAGATCGAGTTGTTCGTTATTGTTGATAAGTGGATTAATTACTGTGTAGTTGTTCATCAAGTTTTGGAATTTACCCCAGTTGGCCTTTTTATAATTGAAAGTGGTTTTCTCAAGCACATTCCGGTCGACGTCAAGGAGACTGAAAGTCACCGGATTGTGGTCCGAGCCCAGCTCCGGCCTAGACACTGGTTGGATGTCGTGCTGGTAGTTTTTGTTAAGAATTATGTCGATGTATGTTGGTGTGGTGTTGTTTTCTGGGAAATGTGTTGGTGTAGTGGTCGATACGACCGCAATACCTGCCCTGAGTGCATAGTCATGCACGACGGTACCGTTGGCGTTGCCGCGCCTGTTCCTCCAGACGGCATGTTTAGCATTTAGGTCTCCTGCAACTAAAACTTTATTTTTAGCAAATAACATGTCCAAGTCATTATCGGAGATGCGGTTACGAGGCGGGTTGTAGGCCAGCGTAAGGGTAGTACCATCCCCTAGTTCTATTCCTAGGTTCTCGATGGGGGTGGGCATGGGGGGGACAGGGATGTGGGGGACGTCCTTCTTCACAAGGATGGCCACCCCACCGCCTCTCCTCCCGAGTCTGTCGGACCTGTAAAAGAAAAAATTATTAAATTTTAATTTGTGCTTTGTTTTTAAGTTTGTCTCAGTCAACAAAATAATGTCTAGTTTGTTGTCATGTATGTACTGTTTTAGTTCGTGCGTCTTGGCCATAAGGCCGTTACAATTCCATAGCAGGCAATTAATTAAGAATGCGGTACTGTGGCAGTATATTCTGTGCAAAATCTTGCAGTATGGTTATCGCCTGCATAGGTTCCGTAACGGCCTTAAGCATAGTATTGAGGTGGTGTACGGCTTTTATAGTCTCTTTTAAGTTAATGAGTCTGGTCAGTTCTGTCAGTTCGTTTGTAAGTATATTAAAATCGTTGAAACTATTAGTCGATGTTGTAGTGGGTCTGGGTGGTGGCGGTGGAGTGCGTACTGTCCGCGTTAAGTCTTGTGCGACATTTCCTGATTGATGTTGCTGTTGCTGCATCCTCCGCTGTTCCCAGGCGTTGGAGGTGGGGGGGCGGCGTCGACAAATTTCCTGGGGGCGGCGGCGGCGGCGGCGTTGTTCTTCAGTTGATTGGCACGGTAAAGGTACACAGGGCACTGGACGGAACTGGCAGTGTGCGCACCTTTACAGTTGGCACACTTCGGCGGCATCTCGAGCGTTTTCAGACAGTCCTTTGTCCAGTGCATCTCACCACATTTGACGCAGCGTGGTGCACGGTGACAGTTCGATGTGGCGTGCCCCCACATCTGGCATCTTCGGCATTGTGAAATTAAACGATCATTAGTCCGGCGTTCCCAAGTTACCTTAGTATACAAGACGTATTTGACATCATTCTCCAACTTTTTAAGTGTCATATCCTTGTTGGTAACTACTAGGTAAAGAGGGTTCCGGACTGTTTTCATTTTAAAAATATTCATCACCTCCATGTTGTGTGTATCGATGAGATCGTTCTTTATGTCCTCCAGGGCAGGATCCCCCTGGATGCCCCGCAACACAAAGGCATGATTCTTATCCTGCTTTGAGGTGTAGCTATGATATTCGATTTCACTATGACTCAAAGTTTCCTGGTATTTTAGAAATTCGCCTCTATCATATATATACAACAAAGTATTATTCGCGGCGAATTTCGTGTGGAATCCAAGTTTGATCGATCGTTTTATTTCCGCAATAAATTCGGAATGATTTGTAGGTATCCCCTTCAGAACTATGGGAGGGTTCTTAGGAGGGGCATCCGGTTTACTTTTAGGCTTTGCGGTAATAGACTTATTAGCCTTTAACCTGATGGCTTCTTCAGCCGTGACCTTCTCTGAAACCATTGGCAAGGATTCAAACTTATTTGACGTAATTGTTGGCTTCGGTTTTGGATCTAAAAGATTTTTAAGTTTAGTCTGCTTTCTAGGGGTGATAAAATCCCCTGTAGATGATGATAGGTCCATGGATTCTACGGGAGGTTGTTCTGGACTGTTCCTAGTTATAGTCGGTAACTTTTTAAGCACCTGGTCCGCCGAGCGGGCGTCCAGGGGCTGTTTCTGGCGAGCTAAAGTCCGCTCGGGACTTGCAATACCTGCCAACGCCGGGAAATCAAACGACGATGGCAGGTAGTCATCGGTAGTCATCCGTTCGGTGGGCCCCTCGATAAGGGTCATTTTGGCAGAATTATCTGTAGGAGGCGGTGTGGTGGGTAGAGGCGGTGGAGGCCCTCCTCCACTGGAGGTGGCCATATCTACCTCGTACTGACTGATATATAAAGCTTCTAGCGCCTTTTCCTTAGTCGATATATCGATTTTAGGTCGAGTATCACTTGTGAATATTTGGAATTCTTTAAATTCCTGTGGAGTTGTTGTCTTAGTTTTTACCGGGTTTTTTTACTGTGGAACTGTAAACACGCGGCTTTATGTTCGTCCACTTCTCACTCGGTTTTCGTTTTACTTTGATTGACTTTACGTCGACGGTCTTTTGTCTTTGTCTGACGCACTGTGTGTCTGTATCACTTTTCGTTAGGTTAGGCTGACTTTCTGTTAGCCTATTATGGATGTTGGAATCAGAGCTGCTTTTTGCAGGGGACAAAAAGGTGGGAACTTTTAAAGAGTCTCGGGGGTTACAAGTGTCTATTTTCACGGGGAAGGGAGGTTTTAAGGTGTCTATATCACGGATAGAAATGTCACTATCACTGTCACTAACACTTATGCGTTTTTTACGAATTTTACGTGAGGATTTTCCAGTCTTTTTGGCTGAAACTGTGAGAGCTAGTTCTTGCGCTTTGTCCAGATCGGGTTTGGCACAGGAACTGCGTGAGCTGTTGGATGCATGTACAGCCGACCAGGTCTTAAAAGAGTCGCCTACGATTTCCCGTATTAGTAAGGATCGCCCTGAAACATCCGCCGGCGACATACAAGAACATATGGAAACTTCTGCATCCCCTGGTGACTTCATTACCCCTAGGAAACAGGTCAAACTCAAAAATTTGCTCGACCCTAAACCTAAACCGACCCCGACAGTAAATAAATTTGAGAAACTACCCCTAGTGTCTGAGAAAATTACAGCAGAAGAGGCAATTAAATTAAAAGCGAACAAAACTCTGACTGCTAAACCTAAAAATAAAAGCGAGGCGCCTCCAAAGAACACGCCAATTGTGCTGAAAGGTATTCCGAATAATCATCGTGAATTTATCACTGAAATTAAACGCTCCATCAAATTAGGGTTCCACACCAAATTTGCGGCGAATAATACTCTTCTGTACATCTATGATAGGCAGGAATTCGTCAAGTACCAAGAAACTCTCAATACAAGCGACATAGAATATCATTCTTATACCGCAAAACAAGACAAAAACCATGCATTTGTCTTGAGAGGTATACAGGGCGATCCGGCTATAGAAGACATAAAAAACGACCTGATAGACTCCCACAATCTGGAGATTATCAATATTTTCAAAATGAAAAGGACACGAAATCCACTTTATCTTGTCGTAACTAACAAAGATGTAACCCTCAAAAAACTCGAAAACGAGGTTAAGTATGTTTTATACACCAAGGTAACCTGGGAGAGAAGGACAAATGATCGATTAATCTTTCAATGTCGTCGGTGCCAGATGTGGGGCCACGCAACATCTAACTGCCACAGGATGGCACGTTGCGTCAAGTGTGGTGACCCACACTGGACCAAGGATTGCACTAAAACGATAGAAGTCCCTCCCAGGTGCGCTAATTGTAAAGGGGCGCACACGGCAAGTAGTGTCCATTGCCCTGTGTATATATACAGGACAAACCAAATAAAAAACAACGCTGCTGCCAACGAAGCTGCCCAAAAACCTAGATTTGTTGACCTCAAAAGCTGGCATTAATTCATAGAACGAGTTTGGTAAAATTTTTGTTATTGAGAATAGCCGACGATGGTTGTTAATGTATAAATAAATCAACTTTATGATGTTTGCTCGTATATTGCGATATACAGGGTGTAATTAAAAAAATAAAAATCTAAAATAAAAATAAAATTTGTAGTACTTAATTTTTTAATACATTATTTGTCCAGGAGTATGCAAAACACTTAAAGAACCTAGTAATATATTTCCTTTATTAAATTAAGAATTCACAACTTAAAGTTTTATTAATATTTGTGAATAGAAATGAATATGTCTATCCGTAGTGATTAATCGTCTACGTCTGATGCAGATAAGGAACAGTCATTCTCATTCTCTGAATTATCTGCAGAAATATTGGTGGCAATTAATAAGTCGAATACTTCCCTAGGAAAATGTTTAATTTTTTTTTTTAGGAAGTTGTCTATAACTGGTTATTACTGGATCCGATGTAATCAGCATTAAATGAAACACATCCTCTTCGCTGTTCTTTAAAAATAACTTATTTTTTTAAGGATAATAAATTTTAATATTAGTCGTCCCCCGATGATTCCAACTTGGTTAGCGAAACGCTTGTAGTATACTATGCAGTACTTATGTTTTTGTAGCATCTGATCAGGTGTTGTAACCCTGTTCAGGTTATCATTTTTTAATTAAAATGTTCAATAACTTTTACATTTATCGAACAATTGTTTTCAAAAACAATAGGGTTCTTCCTCCAACTAACAGTAACTTACAGTCCAAATTCCAATACGATCAGACTTTCCACTCTTGTTATCGTGCTTACAAAAAACGTGACGGACGGACGGACAGACAGACGGACGGACAGACAGATGAACATTTTGAAAGTCATTCAGAATTCAACGACTAACACAATGATATGAAATTTTTTTTGCTATGAGCGATATTTACTATTTTAAAAATGTGCCGATTAAATGCAATATACTCTTCGTTTTAGTTGCGAAGAGTATAATAATATACTGTAGGGTTGTTGAAAGAGGCAAATAAAATAATAAGGGGTAGACACGAGTATTTGATTTAGCTTTACTATGAATCTATTCTAGTATTACTATATTAATATATAAAATTTTACGGGGGGAAGCGTGAGGAAGTTAACTATTACATTAAGGATTTTAGAACAATACGTAAATATTTGTCACTTCGGAAAGGCATTTTCAAAATAATATTAAAATTATTTCATTCATAAATTAAAAATAAATCCATTAATTTTACATAATACATACCTGAGGGTGTTGATGGGTCCATTTTCAAACAAAGTAATAATAGCGAATTTGAAAAAACACAAAGTAATTTGTTAGGATAATATTTAATTTAAAAATACACGCGTCAACCGCAGTTACATAGACCTTATGCCTGCGGGTTTGGTAGAAACAAAAGCATGCATCAAGATTAAGTGGTGGGGAAAACATGCCCCTATTCATGCTGATAATAAATAGCAACAATACTTTGTTCGATACGACATTTTATTTTTTTCATTTTTTGCCAGCTTTCGGGGTATCTTGCCACACTGTGCGTCGACCGGAATGTGCTTACCAGGAACACCTTCGAATATAAAAAGGCCAACTGGGGTAAATTCCAGCATCTTATGAATCAGTATACTGAAATAAATCCCAACATATTAAATAACGCTCAACTCGATTCTGAAATCGAGAAACTCACAAACAATATTATTAAAGCTCGACGCAAGTCAATGAAAGAAATTAAACTGGGTGTCCGCGAGGAATCTACCCCAGTTGACCTTAAAAATTTGGTAAATTTCAAAAATCGAATCCGCAGGAGATGGCAGGCACATCACCGGCCAATCGACAAAAGAAGGTTGAAAGATTTGCAAAACAACATTACTAGTCAATTCGTAACTCAGAAAAATAAAGAATGGAACGAAAAGGTGGCCAAGCTTACAGTTAAGGACAATTCCCTGTGGGTTATGTCTAAACTTTTGAAATGGGATGCTAACCCCATCCCTGTGCTTATACATGACGGCCACGCTTCATTAATCGACAGGGAAAAAGCCGAGACTATGGTCGGCCACCTTTTCCGGACATATACGTCCCCGCCCAACGAGACCGAGCACCAGATGGGCGTCGATGTTGGTTTAGCACACATCCCAACATTCACACCCATCCCTCCACGTAAACTAGCCAAGCTCCTAACATCTCCCAGTACACTAAAGTCCATACTTAAAACACTACCTAATTTAAAAGCCCCAGGTCCCGACACTATCCCAAATTTAATTTACAAAATATGCCCACGTAAAACTATTGTCCAAATTTGCTACATAATAAACGCGTCGATACGCCTGCAGTATTTTCCCACAGCGTGGAAAACATCCATAATTGTGCCCTTCCTGAAGCCAGGTAAGGACCCCGTCCTCGCAGCAAGTTACCGACCTATTGCTCTGCTAAATACGCTTGGTAAAATAGCTGAAAAAGTGTATCTCAATAACTTGAATAAAATTATAAATAAAGGTAACTTGCTGCCAAACATACAATTTGGCTTCAGAGGAGGTCACAATACCACGCTGTCGTTGTGCAGAGTTGTGCACGACGTTATCGAAGGTTACAATAAACAACATTGTACCAAAATGCTGCTCCTGGACATCCAGAAGGCATTCGACACGGTTCGGCATGGAGGCCTCCTGCACAAACTTACACACACTCACAAGCTCCCGATATATTTTGTATCGCTTATCAAATCTCGATGACCGCACTTTTGCGGTCAAAGTCAACAATG
The DNA here is from genome assembly GCA_029963845.1 of Rhamnusium bicolor. Lineage (NCBI taxonomy): Eukaryota > Metazoa > Arthropoda > Insecta > Coleoptera > Cerambycidae > Rhamnusium > Rhamnusium bicolor. Next base: position 180,119 of record JANEYF010003168.1, read on the forward strand.
CAATGTCGAATTATTACAATGTCAGAGCGGGGGTCCCGCAGGGGACGGTGCTCTCTCCGGTTCTGTTCAACCTGTATGTCTCTGATATTCCTACACATCCCTTAACACAGACAATAATGTACGCCGACGACACTACGATTTACGCCCAGTCCTTCTACGCCGAAACCGCAACCACCAAGTTGCGGTATCATTTAACAAACGTATTAAAATACTATAAGGACTGGAAAATCGTAATCAACGAGACTAAAACTGAGACCATTAATTTTACAAAAAAGTTTACTAACATAAAAACGTTTACGCCACTGACTATTAACAATCGAGTTATTGAGGAGGCCAAGGTAGTCAAATACCTGGATGTACACCTGGACCAGCGGCTTTCCTTTAAGCCGCACATCACCAAAACGCTGAACAGGGCCTACATGGCCCTGCATAAATTGTATCCGCTGGTGAACAGGAGATCTCTCCTGGACACCAGCAACAAATTGCTTATCTATAAAACTGTGATAAGGCCTATTCTTACTTACGGTTGCGTCGTCTGGAATAGGATGTCGAACACACAGTTCGGCCGCCTCCAGACGACGAAAAACAAATTGCTACGTCTCCTTACTAACTCAAACCGTTACATAAGCACACAACAACTCCACGAGACGGCTAATATGCCTTACATTAGAGATTACATAATGCAGACGGCCACCAAATTTTTCAGACATAATATTCAAAGGTCCACTCTCACCGCGCACATCACCGACATTCGGAACTACCACGAATTTCAACATACACACAGACTAATACATGAAAACTTACCTTTGTTTTTCGAATAACTATGCTTTCAGACACACAATGACAGACATCTCCATATTTACTACCCTTTCCAAATATATAATTTTTACCTACCCCTAACCGTAACTTCCCTTGATGACCGCCCTATTGCCTTTTCACCCTATTTACAACAGACAATCTAAATTTCAATTCTCTTAAGCAGGTTTTATCTTGAGCTTTTTCCTGCAAGACTACTACTATAACGATATTTTCTATTATTTATTACTGCTTTTTAATTATTATAATGCTCACGCAATATTTTAATTATGTATTTTCTACGATGTTATAGGAAAGCGTCTTCCTACTGAGAAGAACAAAAAAGATGCAACCAAGCCATGTCGAGCCAGACCATCCGGCCAGCAGACTAGGCCCCCACCGATACAGGTGGAACATTAAATTGCTGCTTTTCGCCCTGGACTCGTCCAGGGCGAGTATATAATGTAAAATCGATTGACTATCACCTGCATTTGTTGTAGATATTTTATATTTATTGTCAAATGCCAGGTGTGGCATCTTAATTAAGTTTTTTAGCATGTACATAATATCAAATAAATGTTTTAAATTGGAATTGGAATTGGTTTTGGGAGTTATGCCAATTTTGTTTTCATCTAATTAACGAAATAAGTGAACAATTTCGGTGTTCATTAATTATTAAGCCTTCCCAATGATAGTTTAGATTATATAATGTTTTTTAACTAAGAGGAGTAAATATGAAAGTCTCATTTACACTAAAGTCACCAAAATTTGCACTAAAACTTTGGCGGTAAATTTGAATTATTTTTTCATATTTTAGTGTTAACAATTGCACTTCATTCGTTTATGCATCACATAAAATAAATACGCTATATTAACTATATTAAGCCTAGTTGGTATTTTTAGCATTGTCTATAAAACTGGCGCATTCTTAGCCAAGCATAGGTGCTTTTTAAATTTTCGTTCTGCGCAAGATAAATAATTTATATAGGTAAGTACCTATTAACAAACCTTTATTTTCTTTTTTTAGAATGAATCCGAATTCGAGAAGCTACAAAATTTTGTGCAAAATACCTGATACAGAAACTCTCCGTGTTTGCTCTAATGATAATTCTAATCCCAAAAATAGTTTCATAACTGTTATAAGTGATCTTATAATACAAACAGCTGTGGTTAGAGAACCTTTTTGTGAAAAAAATCAAAATCAAATGATAGTTATTAAAGAGGCAGAAAGTGTAAGAGAAAAAAGTACACAGTGACTCTGATTTGAATAATTTGGCATTAGAGTTTCTAGAGCACGAACTTGACAAGGCACAAGAACTACTTGGTATTGATATAAATATAACTGACAATGTGACAAGTAATCATAATATTGATTGTGTTGAAATTGAATCAGCCATACCAAAACTAAAAAATGAAGTTAATGAGAATGACCTCCAAGAGTTTTCCAGCTATGCGGAAAAAGAAATTAAGGATGAAGACCAACCAAAAGAATTAGATGAGGCAAGAGAAGAAGAGGAAAATGAAGAATTCGAAAATGTTGAAATATTAGAAACTGAGGAGATTATGTCATAGAATGGAAGAAAAAGGAAAAAACGGAGATTCGTTCAACCTTCGGAATGGGAGCAAAACTGTAATAAAAGGAAACGAGAAATTGGGTTAGAGTATCTAGGCAGAAAGCAAAATAAGTTTACAGTAAAAAAGCAAACGAAAACTATGAAGGAAAGGTGTCGATGTCAAAAGAAAAAGACTGACGGGAAAATAATGTGCTATTCTCTTGACGATAAGGAAAGAAAAGCAACATTTAGACGTTTCTGGGAACTAACGTGGAATGAAAAAAAGATTTACGTTATTGCCAGGGTTGAGAAAGAAGTTGTAAAGAGAGCTAGAAATGGAAAAGACGAAACAAGTAGTAGAAGATATTGCAGCTACATGTATTTTCTTGATAAAGATTTCAAAAGATACGAGTGTGCAAATCCATGTTTGCAAACACATTAGGCCTCCCACTCAGGACAATTTCTTCTTGGATTTCTGAAGAATTAGGAGAAGCCAAATCAGGAAAGCATTGTAAAGCGTGGTCAAAAAGAAGGCATTTCCCGAAGATCTCAACAATTTCTTTCTATGAAAAACAATTTGAAAGCTTTCTTTGATGTACTACCCAAGCTAGAATCGCATTATTGCAGACAATCGAGCAAAAAATTGTATTTAGAAACCAATTTCAAATCAAAAACTGAGGTCTACGATCTGTATAAACTCAGCTGGTGCACAGAAAAAGACGAAACCGCTCTCAGTTTTTCATCATTTTGTTTTATGTTTGATGACATGAATTTAGCTTTGTTTTCGCCCAAAAAGGATGAATGCGATGTCTGCGTTGGGTATCGCACAAATAATATTTCTGAAGATGTATATCAAACCCATATAACAAAGAAGGAAGAAGCTCGCAAAGAAAAAGAAACTGACAAAGAATCTAACAGCAGGGTGTTCACTATGGATCTTCAATCAGTATTATTATGTCCTAAATCAAACGTGTCGGCACTTTATTATAGAACCAAACTTATTGTGCACAATTTTACAATATTCAATTTACACTCCAAGGGCGGGTTCTGTTTTGTATGGAACGAAGCAGATGGTGAACTTAACGCAAACTGTTTCAGCACAATTATTTGCAATTTTTTAGTTAAGCATGTAATCCCATCAATTAACGAAGATCGTATCATAATTTTATACAGTGATGGCTGCAATGCCCAAAATCGGAATGTTACCTTATCAAATGCTCTTTTGAATATATCCATGGAATACATTGTTTCTATTTTTCAAAAGTACCTCGAGAAGGGCCACACGCAGATGGAATGCGACGCAATGCATTCTGTAATTGAAAGAAAAATTAGGAATCGGGAGGTAAACGTCCCTGCAGATTATGTTACTTTGATACAAACAGCTAAAAAACAACCATGTCCATACAATGTTCAGCATCTGCATTTCGAATTTTTCAAAAATTTTGAAAATGTTAAATTTGTAAATTACCTAAGGCCAGGTTACAAAGTTGGAGACAACACAGTAACAGATTTGAGGGCGCTCAAATATAGATCTGATGGTAAAATCGAGTACCAAATTCGCCACGGGGAAAATAATTGGACTCCACTGCCTTGCAGGTATAAGAGAAATATTTTTATTCCATTTGAAGAAATTCCGAGTTTATACAGAGGTGCCTTAAAAATTAGAAAGGAGAGATTTGAACACTTAATGTTTTTAAAAAAGACGCTCAATAAGGATTACCACAGTTTTTATGACAACTTGTCACATGAATAATTAAGTAGTGTAAGTAATTTTTCACCTAACCAAATATTATAATTTATAAACATTGTTTACTGTTTCATACTACCTCTATTTTCTAACCATATTTATCTTTGTTAGCATTTAAATTTAAGAATAAAATACTTGTTGCAACTATGAGCTATTACTTATTTTACCGCCTAACTCCAAACATCCTGAAATGAAATATGCATAAGTCCATTATTTTGAGGGAAAAATGCATATTAACATTTTGCTCAATATTTTTAACATCAGGTGATATTCTTATACGATTTACCATATACGGATTAGTTTTAGAGGTAATTATTTTAAATTAAGCAGTTTTTTGACTCTCCTGTAAAATTACACTTTTGTGACTTATGTCATTTTCACATAAAGCCGACGATATCTTATAATAATAGATACATGCAAACTTAGAGTAAATATTATTATTTTACCTTAAAGTCACCACTAGCCTTTCTTCTGCTGATATAGGAGTGCGATAATTTGTTTTTATTTTCGTAATTCTGTTTTTAATTTTATTTAGTAAAAAATCGAATGTACTTATTGACATACGTAGATATTCAAAGAATCTGTCGGGAAAATGTCTCAATTCAAAATACAGGTGATGAAATTCTCCAAATGTTTGTCTTCTTCGATTGATAGGATGCTTCCATATTTTCGAGATTTTTTTAAAAATAAATTCCATTGCATATAGAAACTACCACTCACCAAAATATTTCTTTTGACTCTGGATAATGACATATTTGCACTGCCGACAGTTACAAGTAAACAACAGAAACTGAATAAACTCGTGATTGCGATGTATTTTATCGCCCTCAGTATGTTCACAAAATCGCCTTACGAATAGTCGCTCGCTCGCTGGCCGCTCGCTTGACGCCCGCCCGCTCTTCAGTGTGGCCAAGACCTAATCCACTTGAAGACTCCACACGTCGAACAACTCTCCACAACAGAATATGCAATAATCATTGATACAGTCACCACAATCGAGTACAAGACATTGTACCAGAACACACGAATAGCACTAACACCACATTGTGAATTTTTTTGTCAATAATCAGTCGTACCTATATGAAACACCAGCTGAGAGAGACGAAGATATTTCTCTGCATTCTTGTGAAGATGATAGGGACTTAGAAAATGAAACACTTGAGAGTATTGTAGCAGCTGAAAATGAGATAGTGCCTGACAGTTATGAAAACACACCTATACAGAAGGACGATTTTGTTTTAGTAAAGTTCAGTTCGAAGAAGCAGAAAGTTTATTACATAGCTCATGTAGAAGAAGTGGAAGAGAATGACTTCCATGTGTCATATCTACGGCGCAAAGGAAACAGATTTGTTTACCCTGACATCCCTGAAAAGTATGATGTTGCAGAAGATGTCATGAAATTACATCGTCCAACTTTAGTTGGAGATACACCTAGAGCTTCGCAGCAATACATTTTTCCTATAGATTTAAGTAGTTATGCAGTTAACTAATTAATATTTAAAAGAGCAACTTTAAAAGACAGTTTTTTGTTACAATTTTACTAGAATAAAACTATAGGTTTTTTAGTGTTTCTTGTACGAAATAAAAATATATACATATATAAATTTTCCCTGCTGTGTCTTATTTTGAACCCAGAATTCACGAATATCTATTCCTTTCAAAGATAAATGGATGTCTTATTTTTTAACACGATTTTATTAGCTTCACTTGTATGTTTGTTTGTTTGTTTGTTTGTAACCGACTCTTTGGACTCGATTTTGACCCACTTTAAACGGACAGATTTAATTGAAACTTTGTACACTTACGAAGAACCGGTAATAATACAATAATTTGATAAGTTTATATCATTATCCTGATCAGGATCGCCAGTCCTTTCCTCACGTATCCTCTGCGTGAGAGCAAGAGGCTTAATATTGTAAGTATATTCCGTGATTCTCAGTTCGGTCGTTGGCCGAGCGGGCAAGTCTTAGTCGACGCGAAACGACGGACTTCTCGGGCGTGAGTTCAAATCCCAAGCTGAAATAAAAAAATATTTTTTTTTTCAGAAATATCTGTTGGATCGTAATATGTTATAATATCAGCATCAATAAGCAATATAAATATAGTTTAAAAAAACTACAAAACACGCTTTCATAGCACATCAAACTAAAAAGTGAAAAATAAATAGTTTAAAAAAAACTAAAAAACACGCTTTTAAAGCACATCAAATTAAAAAGTGAAAAATAATTATTAATATAAACTGAAAACAATAATGAACGAAAAATACTATATAGACCATATTACGTCAGCAGTTAAAGTGTTAAATAAATCTAGACAAAATCATAGACGCAGTCCCTACAACACTGCTAAACAATATTTGGATGATTTAGGAATTACCCAAGCAGCAAAATTACGTTAGGAAGGATTCTACCAAACTCTATCTAGAGTAACACTTTAGTTCCATTAAACAACTTTTTGAGGTCTATAAAGAAAAGTGCAAGGAGGATCAAACTGACCCTCTTGGAAGATTCGTATTTACGAAATATTTTAAAAATAATCTGAGTTTATTCCAGCCTAAGAAGAATCAATGCAATTTGTGTATTGAACATGGCCAAGGAAATCTGGACGATATAGTCTGACAGCAACATATTATAAATTAAGGATAACATTAAACAAGAGAAGGAACGTGACAAGGAAAAGCTTAGCAAAATGAGTTAATTATGTTAACAATGGATTTACAAACTGTGAAAAGATCTCCACATTTGAATGCAACAGCAATTTATTTTAAAACTAAAGTTGTCATAACTTTACGTTATACAACATGAATTATATCTCTTAATCCCTATTATCGAACAGGTCGCATTACTGATAAACAATTAGTATATAAACCCTGCATTTATTATGTACAGAGGTTAGGCTTTCTGTGAGCCTTAGGCTATACTCATTGTATCTTCGTATTTAGTAAATAAAGTATTTTTTTAAAAACTTGTTTGCTAATGCAAGAAATATAACTGGCACTGCGAACAGGATTCCTCCACACTGAAATCAACTATTTGGTGAAAACAAAATCAACTGCGATCATTCCATCCTTGAGTTCGGCTTTGGCGGAGAATTTCAATTCCTTGGGAGGAATTCAGAACAAGAAGGCTCCACGATCTATCGTAGATCCAGGAAAAGGCATCAATAGACGAGACAGTGACTTCTGAGGATCAGATGAACTTCTATCCACTGTTCCCGTAAGTCCGATCACCTTATTCCTTTTAGTTTAAGTATTTTATTGCAATTGTTGTAAAATTCAATGTCGGATAGTGAACAAGAAATAGATCTTGTCATATCTAGTGTGCAGAAATCGAGTAGATTCTCTCCATATCAATACGTAACACGTAAAAATAATTTAAATATATAAATTGAAAATATTGATTCAAACATGACTCAAACAGCATTAAGTAACAACGACGTTGTTTCTTTAATTCATTCTCTCCCCTGATTTTCACGTTGGTGATGATTTATCCACATTAATTTCATCGGTTGACAATCTTGTGAGTTATTTGAATAATAAATTAAACCCAAATCAGGTTTTATTTTTACTGCTACTTTATTAGGCAAAATTGAAGGCGAAGCACGCACATTTTTAAATTTTAATAATGAGCACAAATGGCCAGGTATAAAAAAGGCACTTGTAGAACAATACGGTGACCCGCGAAACGAAGAATTGCTTCAAAACGCGTCAAGTCAACAACTCCTATATAATTTGTATTTTAGGTGTTGGTTAAGTACCACTTTTCAGAATTTTAACGAAACATATATCAAATATTATCAACGAATAACTTACGCGCAAAACCAACTTTTACAACACATTAACCTCCACGAAGAAGACGATATTTTAAAGAAATATAAAATCGCGAACTGCAAACAACAAACTCTCCACACCTTTTTAATCGGTATAAATGAACCTTATAAATCTCACTTGTATAATTTTGAATTTAACGATATAAAAGAAGCCTTAACAAAGTGTCATTGCTATGCCAATCGACTAAAAGAAGTCGAATATGTGGAATTTTTACAAAGAAAAACGAATCCTAAACCCAAACACATAACTGAAAATAAATGTGTACCAAATAAACCGTCTTTCCAACCTCAAGTCGATAAACAACAATTCACCCCACGTATAAATAATAATAATTTTCAAGCAAAACCTTTTCCTAGAGACATTAGCAAACCTTTAGCCCCAAGACAATTTCCTACGAACAAACAAGTAATCGGCACCCCTAAACCAAATGAAGCGTATAGATGCAAAAGCAGACATTTTACATTTTCTAATAAAATGAGTTAGCCATGCATTCCTTATGTAAAATTTACTAGGAATACGATTTTCTGACCCTCATGAGCATAAACAGTCATTTCTAGCCGTTATTTATGTTTTAAATGTAGCAGTAGATGCAAAAGCAGACATTTGCGCATACAAGTTAGATGCAAAAGCAGACATTTGCCTTTGGGCGCATCAGGTTGTAGTCCTTTAGTCATGTGATCTCGCGATCATCTGGTTTACAATATTATTATTGTTCTAATAATCAGTATTCCTATACGCAGTAAGTACGTTAAATTCATATGTGTTTATTGAACTAAACATTTTTAATCTATGCAGTGTTTGTGAGGGAATACTAAGTGAACAAGTTAGTATTAATCACAAAGCAACCATTGATTTGTGTTATTAACATGGATAACATTATTATTGAGCCAAGTCCTTGTGGAAAAGGCAGAAAAAGAACGGCTAGTAAGCAAGAATGGGAGAGAAAAAGCCAAGACAAAAAGTTTCGTTTATTGTACAAGTTCTCATTAATTAATTCAATTGAATAATAACAGTTGAACATGTTAAATTATTTTTTTATTTTTCTAGGTATTCTCGGAAGCGCCTGCCTGAATTTCCCACATGTGGGCATAGAACAAAAACACTGCAGTGTTCCTCATTGGCTATGACTGAAGTAAGAAAATTCAATGAGAATTTTTACATGAGCAAATCCAAAACCTATCAAGATATGTTTGTATTAAAGCATTGTGTGACAAATAAACCAAGGCAGGGTAGCAAAATTAAAGAAAATGTGAAAAAGAAACCAAAGACGATCAGTGTGAATTATACCGTTAAAACTGGAAGAGGGGTGATTTCTGTATACAAAAAGACATTCTTGGCAATACTGGATGTTGGAAAAAACAGAGTTCAGAGAATATTGGAGGAATACCACAAAACCGGAGTTTTGCCAGCAGAAAGAAGAGGAGTTTAACAAAAAAACAATTTTTAAGCGACGAGCGATAAAATGTTTCAACGAATCTTCAACCCTTCACTGCATAATGTTATTGTAAAACAACATACTGTAATTCGCTCTATCTCGATGAGTTTAAATATATAGATATGCATTCTGCTTGATGTTGTCGACTAACAACACACTAATAAAGAGTATAACTCGACCCGATATCAATAGATGGAACTCGGCGTCAATTATTTCGCAGTTTGAGGTTGTGTCTCAGCGTGATGGTAGTTGCACATGTTTTTCCACCTGTTTTAATGAAATTGTAGTAAATTTGGTGTAAATAAAATATTTTATGTGTTGTTATAAGGTGAGTAAATGTAAGTTTTAATGTTTTGGTCATATATTGAGTTGTACTTTTGTATGCAATGGGCTATTTAGGATTGTTGTTTTTAAACAACGTCATACATTGGTCTTTATATTTTTTTAGATTTGGCTTAGAATGTACCCACGGTTTGATAAAAAGTTTTTAAGCGACAAGCAGTTGGAAGATATTCTAAATAATCTTTCGGAGAGCGAGCATGGATTGGATTTTGATGACGATGATAGTATCGCCGATCCAGACTTTTTACCTGATCGAGAACAGGTTGAAAATTTGTTTGATTCTGAAAATGATGATGAAGAACAGACACATCAATTGGTCCAGAACAGTACAGAAATGGTCGATGTTAGTATTATGGACCAAGAGGATGTTGATACACCCCCTATGACTAATCCAGTATATTCTCGTGGCAAAGGTATTTATATTTTATTATTGGTGCATGATGGAGATTATATGCAGTTTTTTTATTACAGAAATCATATGGAGGAACAGAAACTTGACTTTGGCTGACCAACAATTAAAATTTTTTGGTCATTTGCAATTACCAAATCATGTTTTAGCATTAGAAAGTCCTTATGAATTTTTAACTTTATTTTTCAATATTATTTTGGACAAAATTGTGGAAGAGTCAAATCTGTATGCCATACAAAAAGATCCCAGTAAACCACTGAATCTGACAAGAAATGACCTAAAACAGTTTATTGGCATTACGTTGTATATGTCACTTGTTCATATGCCAAACACTAGGGCTTACTGGTCAGACGAAATTGGATTTGAGAAAATAAAAACTACCGTGTCCGTCAACAGATATGAAAAAATTCGGCAATTTATGCATTTCAACAATAATGTTAATGCACTACCACGCGATGATCCAGATCATGACAGGATTCATAAAATAAGACCTCTGATAGACAGTCTCAATATAGCATTTTCAAATGGCATTCCTTTAGAACAGTATTTATCGGTCGATGAGCATATATGTTCAACAAAAGCAAGACACTATCTAAAACAATATCTTCCAAATAAGCCCCATAAATAAGGATATAAATTTTTTGTCTTATGTGGTAGTTCAGGATATGCTTACAGTATCGAATTATATACAGGCCAAGAAAATGAGGAAAAAAAGAGGCCAGTATCTGAACCGAACCTCGGGGCCACTGCGAATGTTGTGGTTCGATTAGCAAGACTTATACCCCAAAATATGAACCACCGTCTATACTTTGACAATTATTACACTTCTATTCCACTTCTTGTTTATCTTTCAAAGCAAGGCATTTACAGTTTAGGAACCGTACGAAAAAAACAGAATTCCAAATTGCAAACTACCAGATGAAAAGGCAATTCTAAAAGAGGCACTAGCATGGAATTCGTACGTACCTGTGACGGGGTAGAAATCGCTTGTTGTGTGGAAAGATAACAAATTGGTTACCTTTTTGTCGACGTTTGCTGGCGAAGTTCCTAAAACCACTGTAAAAAGATATGATAAAAAAGAAAAGAAATCCATAGAAATAGATTGCCCTTTTATTGTAAAGGAGTATAATCATCACATGGGAGGAGTCGACTTATTAGATAGTAATTTAGGGCGATTAAAAATTCTTCAAAGTAAAAAGTGGTATTTTCGGATATTCGACCACTTACTAGACCTAACTGTGGTAAATAGTTGGATACTATAGAAAAAAAGCAGTAGAACAAAAAAAATGGCTCAAAACCAAACAGCACTCAGTCGCAATTTAGGGCGCAACTGGTAGAAGCATTGTGTATGACAGCAGAGAGATTTGTCATCACAAAAAGAGGGAGACCTTCCTCATCTGGAGTTGAAGAAGCTTTACAAATCAAAAAAAAAAAAAGGGACCAACCCAAGTGGTCCCAGTGAAGGATGTACGTACAGATGGAGTTCATCACTGGCCGTCTTGGACAGACAAACAAATAAGATGTAAATATCCACAGTGTAAGGGATACTCGCATGTTTTATGTGAAAAGTGTGGCGTGGCACTATATTTTACTAAAAAGAAAAACTGCTTCAGGAACTTCCATAATTAGATACAAAACTGTGTTTGCATGATGTTGTTTTTAAACCACACTACACGTTTTTTCAAATTTTCTGAATATATTTTGAAAAAGATTTTTTTCTGTATTTTTCTTGACATCTGTAGTATTATGAGACCGTAGTATTTTTTTCGACAAAAAAATAAAAAATCATGCAGTGAAGGGTTAACTTGCTGTGAAACACATTATGCAAGGAATAAAACAATTATTAGACGATACTTACCCTGTGAATTGAATATAGTCAAATTGTGGAAGATGTACAATCCTCAGGTGGAAGAACACCTAAACGTTAAACAGTGTTTTTTCAGAAATATTTTTGTAAAACAATACAACATTGGGTTTGGATCTGTAAAGGCTGATATGTGTTCAAAATGTCTACGATTTTCAGAAAAAATCAAACAAATTACCGATCAACAAGAGAAAATAAGGATAATGACATAGCAGCGTGTTAACAAACTGCGTAGTAATTCGTTTTATGACTTATTAAGAGAAAATAATTCCAAAATTACAGTACTTTCCTTTGACTGTCAGAAAAATTTAGCGTTGCCAAAAATTCCAATTCAAGACTGTTACTTTCGTATGCAGATAAACCTCTACAATTTAACGTTGGTCGCAGGACATTCAAAAACAAAACTAACTCCTGAAACTGTAAAATAATTTTTTTTTACCGAGACTGACCAAGAGGCTCAAATGAGATTATTTCCGCAGTTTTTTACTCGTTACAAAATTTCAACTTTAAGAAGAGGTAGAGGTAGTACGTTTGGTGGCTGATGATTGTGGAGGCCAAAATAAGAATAGGACCATGGTTGGAATGGCCCAGTACTGGGTACAATGCTATTCGCCACCTCACATAAAATGCCTAGAACTTGTATTTCCAATTGTCGGTCATTCGTTTCTTCCTTCTGACCGAGTCTTTGCTCAAATAGAGAGAAAAGTTAAAAAGTGTACAACCATAATAGACCCAAAAACGTATATTGACATTATTAAAGATTATTCAACAGTGCTAAAGATGGGGGAAGATTACTCAATCTTTGACTGTAAAGGTGAGGTGGCAAAAATTCTTAAGGTCCTCTTGGCATTTCCGTTTTCAACCATCTAAAAGAATAATTTTGTCAAAAACCGCCAGTGGATCTGTTCTTGTCAGAGGTGAAACATTTTATAAAAATGATATTGGTGTTGCGAAGGGCGTGTGTAAGAAGGGCAAGCAGATTACTCAAATAAATTTGCAACACATGAGTGTGGGTAGAATTCTTAAACCCGACAAAATAAAAAGTATTTCAACTTTGTTAGCCAAACATTATGAAGCAGACTGTAAAACCGAACCTTTTAAAAGAGAAACAGCTAATACAGTAGAAAATCAGCCTGATGAGGATGAAGATAATATGATTATTTTGTCGGATATCGAAGACGATGAGCTAAGAGTTTAGTTTTGTTAATTTTTTCCGGGTCAGTCAAGTTTGCGATCTAATTCCAATCCTCAGCAAATAAATACAAAATACCCCCAGAAACAAAGAAACTTTATTTCCGAAGAACTATTCAACGTGGAATCTTATGAAAATCCACAATTAAAATATTCAGAAAATCCTAACGATTATATATCTGAAAATTACGAATTAGGAAATTACGAAAATTACGAACCAACACAACATTCAGATAGCCCACCTACAGAGTCACGTGAGGACGAAAATTTTATAAAAATGGCCTCGAATCTTTCATTGACTTAGGGCCGGTATTATAATGTTCGGTTGAGTGTAGGTTGATATTCAACCAAAGGTTAGACGGCAGTTTGGGTATTATAAACGCTAACCGAAGGTTGAACTCTCGGTACAGCGGCGTTTCACTCAACCACAAGTTAAGGTTACGTTTGAAATGTCAACTGGTAGTTGGAGGGAAGGCAAATGCAAATATTTGATATGTGTCATCTGACATGTATAATAATATATAACCTATAATATAGATTTTTGGAAGTGTAGTCGTTCAGCGTGTAATTTAATTGAATTATAAATTGCTATAATGTCGTCATCATCTGAAAATGAAGGCGTTAGGAATAGAAGACTTTGGGAAGATACTAGTACTAGTGATAGTGACACTGATTCATCAGAAGAATATGAATTACACAGAAGGGTACAATATAGAGTACCCCGGAATTTTAGAATTCGTGTAGACCATTTTGTAAGATGGAGTGACGAAGAATTTCGAAAGAGATTTCGCCTCAGTAAAGACACTGTAACAATGATTGAACAAAGAATTGGAAATAAAATAGCGCCAAAAAGTGGAAGGTAAGTGTAACAAAATAAATGATCAAATATATTTTAAATTAGAGAATTTTCAGAAATCATGCAGTAACAGCAATGCAGCAGATACTTCTTGTATTAAGGTTTTGTGCTACAGGATGCATGCTTCAAACAATTGGTGATTTTGCAGGTATACATAAATCTACAGCAGGCGAGATTGTAAAGAGAGTAATTAGTAGTATAGTCTCATTGGCACCAGATTACATAAAAATGCCAATTTCTCAGCAGGAAATAGAGTCAACTCAAAGTAAATTTTACAACATAGCAAGATTTCCTCGTGTTATAGGTGCTATCGACTGTACCCATGTAAAAATAATTTCACCAGGTAATTTTTATTTTTGGAGTTTATTTATAGTAGGTACTTAAGTATAGATTTCTGTTTATAGGCGGTGACAATGCTGAATATTTTAGAAACAGAAAAGGGTATTTCTCACTAAATGTACAAGTAGTTGGAGGTTCTGATTTATGGATTAGAGATATTGTTGCCCGATGGCCTGGTTCCACTCATGACCAGACAATATTTAACAACAGCAGATTGCAAGCTCGGTTCGAAACTGGGGAGTTTGGTAATGCAGTACTGCTTGGAGATTCAGGATATACTTTAAAGAAATATTTAATAACACCAATTGCTAATCCAGTTACACAACCAGAACAAATTTTCAATGAATCTCAAATAAGGACTCGAAATCCAATTGAAAGATTGTTTGGTGTATTAAAACGACGGTTTCCTGTCCTATCTCTTGGTATAAGAGTGTCCCTCGATACAGCAAAATCTGTAATAATAGCATGTGCGGTGCTACATAATATAGCACTCAGTATGAATGAACCCGACCCTATTCAAGATCAAAATTTAAATATTGAAGAGTTGAATCAAAATAATATTGTTATTGACAATAACGGTCATAATTTTAGAGAAGACTTCATTATATATTTTATGAATTTAATGGGAGAGCCTGATCACTGAACACGTAGGTGCCTATTTATTAGAGATGTCGAAAAAGTATCAATTCGTTATATGAGTACTCGTTACTCGATCGGATCCGAAGTACCGAATAGTCGCCAGCAAAAGTATTCGTTACTATTGCTTATTTGATTACTTCATGGATATATCTACTCATAATCATACTAATCAATATACATAGTGTATACAGGGTGATTCATACGGAATGGGTAATATTTTACCTGCAGATTCAATAGCAGAAAATAATAATTTTTTGCTTAATAATTGGGGGTCAAATAATAATACAGTAATGTTGTTACATTTAACTTTTAGCACCTACCCTTTAATCAGGATGTTTGTTTTAACTAAGTACAAATTATGTATTTTCAGGAGAATCCTGTAAAAAAAATTATGGGTGCGCAGGATTTTCTAAAATGTAAATATTTCGATATTATTTTTATAACTTTAACACCTTATATCTCATAAGTATTAATAGTTGACCCACAGTTATTCAGCAAAAAAATTAATATTTTCCGCTATAGGGTAAAATATTACCCATTCCTTACAAACCACCCTGTATATAGGTAACACTTATTAATATCATATTTTATTATATTACTAATTATTACAATTTTCTATTTGTTTCTTTAAAAGACAAATTTCAAGCTCTAACTTTTCATTTTGCAGCAACTGATTTTTTATTTTATGACTATATATTTCTTCTTCTTTTTTCATTTTCATTTGATGATATACTTCTTCCCGTGCAGCTTCCTTTTCTAGTAAATCTTTTTTTAAATTAAACATCTTTATCTTTAAATTTTCACTGTCGTCATCTTCGCTTACTTCTGTGTTTCTTTTTTTGCGTTTGAGTTGTAAAACTATGTTTTTTTGTTTGTAACATTTTTGGTGTATAGTCGGACCAATCTGCAAATAAAGAATAATGACTATTGAAAGTTGAGAAATGCATTTGCCAATATCTATAATTAATGCCTACACATGATTTTTAAAACGAAAGAAGTGTAGAAAATAAATTGTATACAAAAGTTTTTTTAAATAGTGGTAAAATGCATATTAGAACATTATATAACTATAGATTAGGCTTCTACTTACAAAATTTTTAATATTTTGCTTAACTAAGGTTAGTAACTTTTATTTTATTTGAACCTATATATTAAGAAGTTTTAATTGAAATGCATTAAAGCGATGTGAAATTTGCTATTGAATCATACATAACCTTACCTTTATTAACTTCCTGACTTGTTCCCACTAAAGGCTGTGTTGTATTAGCCAGTACGTCTTCAGGGACTTCAACATTATTCAAAATCATTGGTTGCAAATTTTCTGAAGTAAAGTCTATAATACTTGTATCTGCGTCAACTAAAAAATATTTTTTTACAACACATACAATTCACCTAGGCTGTTAAAATACCTACATTTATCCACATTATTATCTAACATTTCTACAGTCATATCACTGTCACCCTTACTAGCATCTAACCCATCCACCGAAAAACAAATTATGCTTTTAATTTTCTCGTAAAGCAGTTTAAGTATGGCTTTTACATCTGGTTCATTTACACCACCACCAGTCTTGAACAAATTCCGCTTTTTTTTTGCTTCATACTGACGAACTTCCTTCTTTAAATTATCGTATTTACAACGCAACTGTTCAGAAGTCCTGGGTTCAGTTGTACCAGCATTGTAAGTTTCTGTGATTTTACCCCAAATAGTATTCTGTAAGAATTAAGAAAGGTAGTGATGAAATCTGATAAGTATGAAGTTAATAATAAAGAATATTTATTATTTACCAACCTTTTGTTTCCAAGTCGTGGCATCAGTTTTTTTACATTCGATTACATTTCTATAACTAATAACTATATCCACAAGACGATGACAGTCTGCGTCAGAATAAATAACTCTTTTGCTTTTTGCGGCCATTTCAGGTTCAACAATGTGATAATAAAAAATTAAACTGGATATTAAAAATAAAACGCCAACACCAAACTTTACCACACGGTCAAAACGAATGAGCGCAAAGTAGGGTTACTTACAAACAGGAAACAGCTGATTGTTGCTGATAGTCCTGATTGGTTAGAATTCAACCTACAGTATAGCCAACATTCATAAATACATGTCAAGTTCAGGTTGGTGAACCTCGACTGGAACAATGTTTTATAATACAGAAACTCTCTGAACCGTCGGTTGAATTTTAACCGACGGTTGGACAACCGGAGGTTGAACCATACTTTTATAATACTGGCCCTTAAATAATGTTGCTCATGGTTCTCAATTACCCTTCTTCTACCTTCCCTGAGAAAATCTTAAAGTTTTAATAGACACTGGTGCTACAGACAGCATCATAATAAATCCAAATAAAATTAATTCCTTTAAAGATTCCATGTTTCGGGAGTTTTAAAGTCACAGGCTTACATAGAACAATTGACTCTGACAAATTTAAAATTAAAATTAGAATTAAAAATTAACGAAACTTTAAAAATACGCGTTATTCCTTGGCAAAAACGTTTCGATGTTCTAATCGGTACAAAAGATAGAAAAACCTCAAGGCCCAGATTAATTATGACAAACAAATACTAACCCTGAATAATATCGAAATTCCATTTTACTTTGAATATAATAACACGCAAATAAATCTCAACGAAACCACCTATCATTTTATCATCCTTCCTGTCAGCATTGATAACGGCGATGTTTATATTCCAGAAGTTCAACTAACAAACAACCTTATCTTACCTAATTGTATCGCTACCGCAAGAGATGGTATTTGTCAAGTCCTTAACCCCAATGATGAATTTATCGAAATAAATTTTCAAGAACGATTAAACATTATCCCTCTTGAATATTTCGACACATCGACCCCCATTGGTAAGTCCGGAACAGAAGCCATACCTGAACTGATAAGAACTAAACATTTAAACACCGAAGAAAAATATAAATTGATAAAACTCTGTTCTAATTTTAAAGATTGTTTTTATCACAACGGCACCGACCTTTCATTTACGAATCAAGTAAAACACAAGATTAGAACTACCGATAACGAGCCCATTTACACAAAATCTTTTAGACATCCGAAAAATATTCAAACAGAAATTCAAAAGCAAATCACAAAGTTGTTAGAAAATAAAATCATCCGTCCCTCTATTTCACCTTACAGTTCACCTGTATGGATTGTCCCAAAAAACTTGACGCAAGCGGAAAACCAAAATTTCGCATGGTTATCGACTACCGACGATTGAACGAAAAGACTATAGAAGATAAATATCCTCTACCTAAAATTGACGAAATTCTCGATAATCTAGGTAAATGCACTTACTTTTCGACTCTCGATTTAGCACAAGGCTTTCACCAAATCGAAATGTCTCCCGAATCTATTGAAAAAACCGCGTTCACAGTTAACAATGGCCATTACGAATATCTTCGAAAGCCATTTGGCCTCAAGAATGCTCCTGCGACATTTCAAAGGATGGAAGGATAACGTACTCCGCGAATATCTTTATAAAATATGTTTTGTCTATATGGACGATGTTGTAATATTTTCCAAATCATTACAAGAACATTTACAACACTTAAAATTAATATTCACCCGGCTACGCGAAACAAATTTAAAAGTCCAATTGGATAAAAGCGAATTTCTGTGCAAAAAAGTTGCTTTCTTAGGACACATAATCACTAGCGTGAAGCGAAAAAAAAAATTGTTTTAATATAAGATGCCTGTCTGTCCAATAGGTGCCTATTATAGTCTTAAGTAAGTGCTCAAAAATTGGGTTCTCAAAAAAGTTATCTTTGGCTGCCGAAATAGGTTTAAATTTTTTTAATTTATTTTTTTTTTTAATTTTAAATTTTTACTTTATATTCCAACTATATGAATTATTAGAGTATCCTACATACTAAAAATAGCTTTCATATCTTTTTTTTTTATAAACTGTTGATATTTTAACGGTCCCTTTACAACCTTTTATTTGCACATGCTAATTGATTGAAAAATGCATTTGTTGCAGTTCACGCAGATATTTACTTAGCAGTAAACAAACAACTAGCAGTAAATAAGAAATAGATTAAGGTCCACCCCCAAATAAATGGACTCCATCCCATACGTCACTAGGGGCGGAGCCTAATCTATTTTTAACTCTTGTTATCAGTTGTTGAAACTAACCTGTCTTAGTATAGTAGCAATTTATACTTCTAATGTGAGTGACCTTTAGTTAGTTCAATAGTGTATTAAACATAAAATAGTTTTATAAATTGTGTGTGATTGTGTCCTAAGTAGTTATAAAATGCTTAGGACAGGTAAGAACGCCGTATGTCCTATTTTTGGGGTGTTAACCAAGTTTAGAGACAATGTTTTACCAACATACGCTGATGTTATTAAATCTTATTTATGGCTTAGGTTAGAGAAATTAACTGAAAACAGACAAGAACCTAGTATAAGTATAATTTCTAAGCAGTTAATTGAGGTTTTAAAATGTATATGGCAAAAAAGCTCTATTCCCGTGATCTCAGATCAGCAAATTTTAAATCTAATTAAAAAATATCATGGCAAATATACAGGGTGAGTTTTAAGTGCGTAGTTATATTTAAACCACCGATTCTTGACATCTGTGGAAACCCACTGACACATTGTTTTTCTCTTAATTCCCACGTAAAACTGAGTTATCGACTTTCAAAAAAATAAGATGAAATTGTTTTGGAACTGCTGATTACTTGAAACATTCCTCATTTTATCTGAAATATTGCGTTGACTTCAAACAGTGTTGCCGCAGTTCATATGCAATTTATCACCTAGCCAGTACGTTCCTTCCCGAACATAATAATTTTGAATGAAATAATTACCTACTTATGCGATTAAGTGCTCCATTTGAAATAATTTTTAAACATTTTAAAATACCTTTTAATATAAGAAATGTACAAGTTTGCCTTTTTCTTGCATCAATTAGGTAACCTTTCTTTCAAGTGTTTCGTATCGAACATACAACTAAAACCAAATTTTCCGATGAACAGTAAACTTATAAAACGCTACTGACAATTTTGATTTCGTTTTTTCAAAGTTTATAAAAGAATTATTATTTTTTAACAAGTAGTAGTTACTTACCCTGCGATTATAATAATTTGAAGTAATCCTGTAATTTATTAATAAATAAATCGTTTGCTAACAGTCATATGTTCGGCTGGTTCATTGACCTGATATGTAGGTCAATAGGCGAGTTACACTAACCTATCTTTTACGCACATTACAATACCAACCAATTTATGCTTCAAATTACACACATCAAGCATATTCCTATGAATTAAGATGGAAAAACTAGTTCAAATCAGTAACTAAAAGGCACTAAATAAAAACAACTACGTAACTTTATTTGTAAATAAAATCCAACTATTCTAATAACAAAAAGCACTTTTAGGAACTGTTAAAATATCGCAAAACTGAAATAAAAAAAGCACAAAGAGAACAACACGCACTTAAATCGAAACTAAATTTATTCTCGATTTACCTAATACCTGATGTCAATGACGCTAAAGACGTTTACGTAAATTCACTCTGAACGATGTGCAATTATTATTCTCTCTATTGCTATAAGAATAACAAAGACAGCGAGAGTGAGTTAGCCTCTCCAGGTATATTTTCGTAAACCGCTATGACCGATACAGAAAAGAAACAACAATTTGCTTGTTTACATATCAACGTATCTAAAACAAACCAGGGGCGGCTCCACGTTTCGGCGTTTATTTTAATGCTCTTACATAACTTAAAACTTAACAGGTATACAAAACTTGTTTGCTTGAGTAATGTATTTTTCAATGCCATTCTGCTGTTGTTATTTTAATCTCTGTTGTTTTTAAGTGATAAGTGATGTGATAAACTTTGGTTTTGTGTTATTGGGTACTGATTAATAGTCGATTTTTAGTTATAAAGATTTATTTAGTGAATATTTATTGAGAAACAATTAATAATAAATGTGTAGTGTGCGGCCAATGAGGAAAAAAACGGGGTTGTTTGTGTTTTTTCAGGTAAGTAAACAAAACAGATCAGGGTCGGCATAATGCGTCAATGCGACAGTGTGAAAGCTCAAAAATGACTAAAATTAATGTTAGCTTCACAAAAAAATAGAAAACAACATTTGTTTCCCTTTGAACAGTAAAAATCCACATTTTATTAAAAAAGACTTATACAAAAATTTATTTTAACTTGAATGGAAGGTTCATTCTTAAGGTAGCTCACAAACTGTAGATGTTTTAAAGTCTGATGATATTTTTTTTCATTCAATTTTAAAGGTTGTTATTAAAAATAAATTTAATTTAAATTTTTTAAAAACAACCTTTACAATTGAATTAAAAAAAATATCGATTGATTTAAAACATCTACAATTTGTGAGCAACCTTATGAATGAAATTTCCATTGAAGTTGTTTTTGTAAAGCTGACATTAATTTTAGTTATTTTTGAACTTTCAAACTTTCGCATTATGCCGGCTCTGATTTGTTTTTTTTACTTACCTGTGAAAAGATAAAAAACCCCGTGGTTTTCCGCTTTGACCGCACACTACACACTTATTAGTCATTGTTTCTCAATAAATATTTATAAATAAATTTTTCATAACTAAAAATCGATTACTAATCACAGTACCAAATAACAAAACTTTAAAATCACTTAAAAACACAGATTAAAATGACAGACGTCATCTTACAGAATACTATTTGCTGTCAAGACGGTGATAGATCGGGCATCGATCGAGTTTCTTCGCGCCGTGTTCATGATTCTGATCAATAGGAATAAAACCAGCGATAATATTTACGTATCTCGCGTGGGATGTAGATAAAGCGGACAACTTTTTATGTTTGTTACTCATCTTCTAGTATTATTAATCTAAGCGCAGTTTGGAACTGAACAGGACCGGATTTAGAATTACAATAACATTAAACCATTTTCTAGATGGACTTAAGTAAACTTTATTTCTCATTTCATCTGCAGTGTCGGTACCAGACATTTTGTATCGTATTTTAAACAACCCGGACACAAAACAGTAGCAATAATGATGGACAAGTAAAAATCAAATAAACCAAATAACCGCTCGCTCTTATATACGACGTGCCTGATTACAATTCTGTAAAATAGGCAGGATTCGTCTTCCTCGATTTTATTGCCGGTAGACCATTAGGAACACGAAGCGTTCCGCGGTCCAATTTGATCACGTGAACATCACGCTCAGCTTTATGTTTTCGTCCAGTCTATTAGTGCTGGCAGGGTTATGATTTCTAGTACAAGTGTACTAGATTCAGCACAGTTTAATAATTTTTAGTACATCGGCACCTCTTTCAAAAATCTAGTACATTATCATAATTTGTTCCTCTATGCAGTATTTCAATAAATAAATGAACAACTAATGCCCGTTTTAAAAACATGATTCATTTGTCATTGCCTTGGCACTTTTTCGTGCTCTAAATGTAAACAAACGATTTATTTTAACCAACAAATCAAGGAAGAATAGGAAATTTGTAATCAACCAATCAGCAATCAGCATTAATTTTTAGTAAACATGTTTCAAGGTGTTCGTAGCGCAGAAATACTAGTTTTGATTACGAAATTATTTTAGAAAAAATCCTCTTAAAACATTTCTTTCTGCTGTGTCTTATTTGGATATTCTGCGGGCCTTTGTCCCTTCTGTAACATAATTGTATTCTGCTTGTCACCAGAATAATTAACCCTTAAATGCATATTGTTGCAAATTTGCAACATATTATATCTGCAATAAAATACACGGTAGTTACTAATATGATGGAAAACACAGCGTTGCATATTTACAACGTTCCATTCGAAGTATATAAT
Organism: Rhamnusium bicolor; assembly: GCA_029963845.1. Taxonomy (NCBI): domain Eukaryota; kingdom Metazoa; phylum Arthropoda; class Insecta; order Coleoptera; family Cerambycidae; genus Rhamnusium; species Rhamnusium bicolor. The sequence goes on from JANEYF010003168.1 coordinate 202,936, forward strand.
CTACCGTTTTGCTCATGGATGGCGCTATGTCTTCGCTTTAGGAAATAATTATTCAGTTACCGGTTGTCAGCTGATTGTTTGTGTACGCGTCCATCACAAGTAAACTACAAATTTAGTATTTTCAAACCAAATCGCATAAGAAAATTGTGTTTATATACAATAAGGTATGTAGTAATTATTTATTTATGTGACAAATATCAAATGTAATAAATTGACAGTTATAATTGACAATTTATTGTTGTTGCAGATTTGCAACATTGTGCTTGAGGTCATAAACCAGCATCCAAATGTATCCTAATAAACGACCCCTAACAGAAAGTGAATTAGCTGAAATTTGGGAAAATTGGTCATCAGAGAGCGAGGATGGATTGGACTTTTCTGATACGGATAGTGTTGCTGATCCAAACTATGTACCAAGTGATGCAGATATAAGTGATAATGTCGAAGATAATGCAGATCAAGATTTGGAGGATATTCAAGATATTTCATCTGATGTGTGTTCCAGTGAAGGTGAAGAAAACATTGAACCGGAAGATCAAAGTGAGCCTGTTCTGCAGAAAGTGTCAGCTAAAAATAAAAAGGTGCAAAAGAGAGATGTGGTATGGAAACATCGAGGTATATATCTCAATGATCTTCAATTGGCATTTCATGGAAACACTGATCTTCTGCCTGAAGTTATGGCTTTGGAAACCCCATATAGTTTTTTTTCCTATTTTTTTTCTGATGGCTTTATTACCAGAATTGTTGAAGAGAGTAACTTATATGCTACTCAACTAAATCCAAATAATTCTACAAATTTTACTACAACAGATATAAAACAGTTTATGGGTATTTGCTTTTATACATCAGTAGTTCATTTTCCTAGTATTAGATCTTATTGGAGCACAGACATAGGCTATGATCTTGTGAGAAATGTAATGCCTCTGAACAAATTTGAAAAGATTAGACGTTTTATTCATTTCAATGATAACTCTAAACATGTACCACGTGACAGTCCAGATCATGACAGATTACATAAGCTTCGACCTGTGGTTGATCACCTAAATGGGAAATTTGCTAGCATATCACTGGAACCTACCCTTTCAGTGGATGAACAAATGTGTGCCACAAAGGTGAGGCATTATATGAAACAATATATGCCCATGAAACCTCACAAATGGGGTTTCAAATTGTTTGTACTTGCCGGTGTTTCTGGATTCGCTTATAATTTTGAAATCTATTCAGGACAAGAAAATCTACAAAATAGACCAGTTGATGAACCAGACATTGGTGCATCTGCTAATATTGTTGTACGTTTGTCGCGGATCATTCCTAATATGATGAATTATAGGTTGTATTGTGACAATTATTATACATCATTAGAACTTATGCTTTATCTTGCCAAAAGAGGTATATATTCGCTTGGTACAATTAGACGTAACAGAATCCCAAATTGTAAACTACCTGCAGAAAATGACCTAAAAAAGGAAAAGCGTGGCACCTCTGATGAGTATGTGACGACCATCGATGGTATAGACGTGTCATCCCTGATATGGAGAGATAATAAATGTGTTACTCTGCTTTCAACATATGCTGGTAAAGTTCCTGTAACTAACGTTAAACGCTTTGACAAGAAAAAAGGAGGAAATGTAGATGTGGACTGCCCCTATGTTATCCAAGAATATAATCGACATATGGGTGGGGTGGATCTAATGGATAGTTTTATAGGACGTTATCGGATTACGCTGAAAAGTAGAAAATGGTACTTAAGAATTTTCTATCATTTACTGGATTTAAGTATGGTAAACTCATGGTTATTATACAAACGTGTCTTGACTTTAAAAGGAAAACAGTCGGAAATATTACCACAGTCAAAATTTAGGACCCAAGTGGCAAACTGTCTATGTAATGTTGCAAGTTCTAATACTGTAAAACGGGGTAGACCAAGCGCTAATCTAGAAGAAGCTATTCAAGCTAAAAAGCACAGAGGCAAGGTACAACATGTTCCCCCAAAGGATGTACGAATAGACCAGGTTGGACACTGGCCAGTTCACGCAGAGAAAAGAACCAGGTGTAAATTTCCAAGTTGCAAGGGTTACACTGACATAATATGTGAAAAGTGTGGCGTAGTTCTCTGTTTAAATAAAAAAAATAATTGTTTTAGAAGGTTCCATCAATAAAAAAAAAACTAAGTACTTGTGCACAATGTTGCATTTTTGCAACAATAACAAATTTTGAAAATATAGTTTTTTTTGAAATTTAATTTTTTTAATTATTTTTCCCGTGTTCCTACAACTATATGTAAACTAAAAACATTTTTTTTAAAACAAAAATAAAAATCATGCATTTAAGGGTTAAGTTCAACTATCAAAAATGTTTTACATGAAAACAATACGTTTTCTACCAAGTTAGTTTCGCAAAAAGTGGGTCTCGGTTCATACTGTTTTTTTATTATTATTTCATAAAAGAACGCTTCTAAAAAAAGCATTCTAGTATAGTTTTCTGATTTCTAGTAGAATTTTGTATCAAAAGTTGGTATAAATTATAAATATATTAACGGAACTCAATCCGGTTCTGCACTCAAGACAATAGGTGCGTGATTTCTAACTGAATCTCAGCTAATCTAAGTTGTGTTTCGGTTACACCACATAAATAAAAGCATAATTTCATCTGATGTAGCCTCCGTAACCAGAAAACTACTTAGATTAACTGAGATCTCAGTTAGAAAGAACGCACCTAATACAAGTTCGAATGGCATTAGCCAATTGCAGTTTAGCACCACCAAAACGCTGCCGACGCGACGGTAAACAATTAAACTTAACTATTTTAACATGTCGCTTCACCAGAACAACACTGGGACAACTTAAAATATAACGAATGGAGAAAAATTCGCTTAAAGATTGCGTGTTTTTCGAATTTGCTATAAGTCATATCATATACTTAAGAATACCAGGTTGAAAATTTAAATGTGACATAAGAAAGGATGTATATTTTTATTAAGTAATATGTCTCAGAGTATTGCACTTATAGACATTATGTCCCACTATTTGGTAATATTTGTATAAATACCCTTCAAAGTGCATACTTGGGATGCGGTGTTTTTTTTCTTAACTAGAATAAAAATTTTAAGACGTCTCGGTGTTTTACTGAAAATATATATCGTACAGTTACCAAATGTCAAAACCTTAAAATTTTAAGTTGTCTCATTAGTCATTTTGGCTCTGGATAAGTGATGTGTTCAAATACAATTGCACTCGCATCGTATCTAATCATTCGAAGCTTATTAATAATATTTGAAATTTATTTGGAAAAAGAATCTTAACAATTCCCGTAGAAATCGTTTCTCCCTTCTTGCTAATTGGGTTTGAGCTCATATGCTCACTGGCTTGGGCGATTTCTATTACGAATAACTAAGAATAGAATTTTTTTGTTTTGTTACAGTAGGTTATTTTAATACCGATAAATCTATTATTTTCATTGAAATATTAATTTCGTGCAAAACAAAAATTATAGTACTAATAAAATCATATTATTTTTATTTAAAAACAGTGCAGAAAAATAGCAGCTGTTTTTTGCCGGTGGAATCCTAACGCTGACAAAAAAGTTACACTTGTAAAAGACTATAACATTTCTGGGTTAATATCGCCTTTACTAAAACAATGCTAAATAGCAGCATTTGAATGAAATAATGGCATACGCCCTATACGATCATTCGATACTTTATGGAGGGGATGTAACCTATAATTTTCACACATCTAACTACGCATGTACATATTCGGGATTAACGAAAATTTACCCCAAGTGGCAAGATAACTATCTGTCTTTGTTGTTCTTATAGTTTTAGACAAAGAGAATGATATTTGCAAATCGCTCAGAGTGAATTTTCGCCAATTATGTAAAAATCCGTGTTGATAGTTCGCGAGTGTGCCCGGTACTTGTCTGCGCTGTTATTTATAAAAGTGTGTTATAACCGTTTTAATAGCTGTTTGCGATTAAATTTAAGAATCAAATATTTAGTTACTGTGTCACCGTTATTTATTATTTATAATTTGGTCGTTTCATGAAAAGTAGTGATAACAATGGCGAATAATAATTATTCTAATGCTGAGCGAGTGGATATGTTAAAGGCATATTTTCAAGCCGATGAAAATGCTAGACAAGCAAAACGGCTTTATATGGAACGATACCCAAATCGACAAGCCCCACACGAACATACATTCGTAGCAACTGTTCAACGATTACGAGATTTTGGAAGTTTCAAGCCTTCAAATCACAATCGTCGAAGACCAGTTACAAATAGGATTCTAGATGTCGAACCAGAACTTCTGGAGGCGGTTGAAGAAAATCCTGGTACGAGTACAAGAAGATTGGCCCATGAATTTGGTGTATCACAGTCAACAGTTGTACGCACCTTACATTTACACGGCCTACACCCATATCATTTACAAAAAGTGCAATCTTTACAACCCGAAGATCCTGCACGCAGACTACAGTATTGTGAATGGTTACTTGAAAAATGCCAAGAGGTGCCTCAATTCGTACAAAAAGTATTGTGGACAGATGAAGCAGGGTTCACGCGAGAAGGAATATTTAATGTCCATAATACACATGTTTGGTCAGACGAAAATCCACATGCCACTAGAGAAACTCATTTTCAATATAAGTTTTCAATAAACGTGTGGGCTGGAATTATCGGCAGGCATCAAATTGGTCCATATGTGTTACCACAACGATTAACCGGTATTTTGTATTTACAGTTTCTTGATGAAACGTTAGAAAATGCACTGATGAATCTTCCTCTACCGAGATATAATGATATGTGGTTTGCACAGGATGGTGCTCCTCCACACAGAGCTAGAATAGTTACCGAATGGTTAAATAATCGTTTTCCTGGTAGATGGATTGGTCGACATGGACCAGTTTTATGGCCGCCTCGGTCACCCGACTTGAATCCATGTGACTTTTATTTGTGGGGTCATATGAAGCAATTGGTATATGCAACTCCTGTGGATACATTGGAAGATTTGCGGGCCCGAGTTGAAAATGCAGCAGAAACAAAACGATCACTGAAGACCATTATGTTCTGGTTTCTGAGCCAGGTTCAAAATACATCGGTCATGTCAGTCCTACATCCGGAAGTGCCAAAAGTATCGAAACATCTATAATACAGTTTTTACAGCAATCCGTTGATTTAAATAAAATTATGGCTGTTGATTGCGATGGAACGGTAGTAAACACCGGCTTAAACAGTGGGATCATCCAAAAACTGGAATTAGATCTAGGAAAACCATTGCAGTGGTTTGTATGTTTACTACACACAAATGAGTTACCACTACGTCATCTGTTAAGTCATCTAGATGGAAAAACTACTGGACCTAAAGGGTTTTCTGGGAAAATTGGAAAAGCTATTGAATTTTGCGAAAATTTACCCATAGTAAAGTTTAAAAAAAATTGAGACTTCGTTACCCGTTCTTGACTCAAAAGAACTAAGCACAGACCAAAAATATATGTATGAGATGTGCCAAGGTATCTCTGAAGGAAGTATACCAGTCGGTTTAGCTCAGAGGGCGCCTGGGAAAATGTCCCACGCTAGATGGCTTACAACAGCTAACCGAATTTTAAGGTTATATGTAGCTACCTCGGAACCTTCACCAAACCTAAAGGTTCTAGCCGAATACATAATTAAAGTGTACGCTGTGTGCGGGTTTGAAATTAAATGCAATTCGTCTTGTAAAAATGGAGCCAAGCACTTATTTAGCATTATAAACAGATCTCGCTACCTCTCCGAGACACTCAAAAAAAGTAATAGATCCGATAATAGAGAGAAATGGTTATTTTGGCCATCGAGAAAACATTCTGATTGCGATGTTGGCGGACAATAGGAAACATATTCGAGAGTTGGCACTAAGAAGAATTCTAAAATGTAGAAAATCAACCGCAAAGATAGAAGGATTCAGGAAGTTCCAAGTGAATAAACTTAACTTTAATTGTGAAGACTATGTTGAGTTAATTGATTGGCAAAGTGTTAATATCAGTGAACCTCCGCTAACAATGGAAATATCAGATGAAAAGTTGACTAATATGATTTCTTTGGTTCCGGATGAAATACCATTGCTTAAATTTCCATGTCATTCGCAAGCTGTGGAACGGGGTGTTAAGTTAGTGACTGAAGCCTCTATGGCAGTTTATGGAAATGAAGCACGAGATGGATTCATAAGAGCACTTATTCAATCCAGAGAAATATTGCCACAATTTGAAACAAAAAAACAAATTTTAAAGGTTTTAGAGCATAAGCAATAACTTTAGTAATTTTTTATTTAAAGGGGTGGGGGGGTAGGGTGGAACTCGATGTGCATTGTATAGTTCGTATATTATAGTACACTGGTTTTTAGTTTCTAGTTTACCAAAATGTACATAAAACTGCTTTTTAAGATAGGGATAGTAAGAATACCAGAACACAACGAATTCTTGTCAAGAAAAAAAAACTTTATTTGTCTACAAATAGGTTATCTTCAAACAATGAGTTGGTAATTCCGTTTATAGTTTCTACATTTAAATATATTTTATTCGCAAAGTTTCTTGTGTTATTTAGTTTTAATATTTATTGCCGTCGTTTTATCTGTCCTTATTGGAACCTGCATTAACATTTATCATCTAATAATTTTATTAAGAATGTGCAATTGTGCAACCACCTCCACGCGGCGAGTTCTGGGTTGTTTTTCATAGAAAATAAGCTGAGAGTTGCATTTTTTAGCTGTACAAAAATTTTGAATCTTTTTTCAAAAAATTTCAATGTTCAAGGTCATTTCGGCAGCCAAAAACGATATCGTACGTAAACAGGACTACTAAGAAACACAAAAGGCACCATTTGTAACCCAGGCATTATCACTTTCGAAAATTAGTTAAATCATGCCCATTTTCACTCCACCCTAATAATCACCCCTGACGGTATAGCCCCAAATCCGGCAAAAATAAAATCTATACATTACCCCATTCCCAAAACCACGAAAGAAATAAAATCATTTCTTGGACTCGTTGGATATTATAGAAAGTTTATACCTTCATTTGCAAAACTCATGTCACCTATGTTTACGAAAAAAATGGGAAAATAAATATTTCCGATCCCGACTACATTGACTGTTTCGAATTGGCAAAACAGTTAATTACTAACGCTCCTATTCTCGCTTACCCGGATTTCGAAAAACCCTTTACACTTACAACAGATGCTTCGAATATCGCTATAGGCAGTGTAATAAGTCAATCAAACAGACATATTGCATACTACTCTCGCACTCTAAATTCAGCAGAGAAAAACTATTCAACCATAAAAAAAGAAATGGCCAGCAATATCAATTCTTGTAAGCATTTTCGTCCCTTCCTTTTTGGCAAACGTTTCACAATCGACACAGATCACAATCCTCGTTTGGCTGCATAAAATTAAAGAACCTAACTCCCGTTTAGTTAGATGGCGGTTAAAACTTGAAGAATTCGACTTTGAAATCAAGTATCGCAAAGGCAAGGAAAACCATCTTGCAGATGCCCTCTCACGTATAGAAATTAACGTCAATGACACAGACGACTTAGATTCCATTTTACCACAAATACACGAGAATCCAGATCCTCTTAATATAGACGAATTAATTGCCGACAACCCCACCGATAATCCCGAGGAAATTCAGCAAATCGTTGAAAATCTTGATCAAACTGTACATTCAATCCACAAAGACGACAACGGAAAAACAATTCCCATTTCGGAAGACTGTGTTAATAAATTTTAAAATCGTATAATATTCATACTAAAAAATAAATTCAATATTAAACTTACCAGACCCTTTGATAAATTCCAATATGTTTCCATAAACAAAAATCAAATAGAAGATAATATAAAACAAATGTTTAAAGAGATCATGCGACCAGAAAATTCTTATTATATTTTCTGTCCAGATACAACTTTACAAAATACGCTTATACAAATCGCAAAAACTTTCCTAAATAATTCCGTTAAACTGTTCTTTTGCAACAAATTATGCAATGACGTTACAGACCCAGTTCAACAAAAATTATTGCGAAATATCATGCTGAAACACACAATGGAATTACGGAAACATAAACAATTTAAAACAAAAATATTTCTTCCCCAAATTAAATGAAATTATTACAAACCATATAAATCAATGTGACCTATAACCTACGTTCAAAATACGAACGCAATCCATATAACCCTCAATTAAAAGGTCCTATGATTGCCAATAAACCTTTCGACACAATATTTATTGATACATTTACATATAACAGTTCAAAATTTCTTACTCTCATTGATTCTTTCGCTAAATACGCACAAGTATATCATTTGAAAACCCTTTCAGCAATCGAAGTTCTAAACAAATTTAGACACTTTGTAAGTCATCACAATTATCCCAAACGAATCGTGTGCGATAATGGAATCACTCTACCATACTTGAAAAACTTAGAATAATAAATCTTAAAAATCCTAAAGAACGTCCTGAAAATCAAACGATCACTGCAACTATCATCTATAACTAAAGTATTCATTCGAATACTGGGTATTCTCCTTTCTCCACCCTTTACAGCCACTACGCTCATGAAATAGATTTAGCTCTCGACTTAGATATTTATGAAGATTATAATTAAAGACAAAAAAACGAATTAACCCCTTTTATTTCACAAATTTACGAAAAAGCACGTAATAAAGAACAACGAGCTCTTGATAAAGCCAATAAAACTCGCGAAACAGAACCCACCGATCTAGAAGCAAATAACTACTATATACGCCAAACTAAAAGAAATGCAAAACATAATACACTTTACGATAAAAGACCTACGTGTGGCTATGAACAAGGTAAAGTCTTAATGCTTTCCCACAAAAAACAATTACACGACATTAATATACGCAAAGTAAAGAGACTAAGACATTGTTCCTCTTTACAGGATCCTACTACCCCAAGTCAGCCCTCTACGAGTGGTGCCAATCAAGACTAATGGCTACTACTTAGAACCCCTAGGAACTTCCAAAACTTTAAATTTTTATCATAAATTCTACTTTTACTATAATACCACTCAATTAATCGTAGGTATTAACCCCTTCAGCTCCATGTTGCCACAGGTGGCAACAAATTCATATGGCGTTTGTATACTAAGTTGCCATATGTGGCAACAAATATTAAACTTCTCATATAATACTGGAATATTTTGTAGGTGTTGTTTTAAGCATGGGTTATCAAAAAAAAAATAGCGGGAATAAATTCTATTGGTTTCTTGAAGGTCAAACTCGCAACAACAGAGCGTGTGCTTGTGCCGCATGTAGATTCTTGTCAGTAAGTATATTGCTTCAGAGGAGTGCTGTAGTGTTGATTCTTAAAATGAGTGATTCAAGTGATATTGACGAGCCCTTTGAAGACTCTAGCTCAGAATATTTGCCGGAGTACTCCGATGATGAAGACTAGGATGATAGTTTGTCCAGTGGTTCCGAAACTGAAGATGAGGAACCTGTAACAGTAGGGTATATATACCGGCCCTCTCCTCCGTCCTTGATCACATACGTATACGGGCATATGTTTCAAGGTCTTTGCGCCGCGGATTGAATGTCTATGACACACGGGTACGCGCGCTTTTGTCAAGGTCGTTGTTTTCTATTCCTCCGACCTCGATCGTACACGTATTAAGGTTGCAGCGTCTCATGCTACCACTCGTGTGGTTTTGAAGGTTGCTTTCACAGTGTTCCTATATATGAAGGAGGGGAGCTGGATGGAAATTCATTCTTGAACTAATTCTGTTAGAGTGCAGTCACAATGTATAACTGTAGTGCTTGTGGTATTAGTTTTACGCGTCGTGATAATATGCGACGCCATCAGATGCGTTCTTGTAAAAAGTTTAAAGATGATGGGCCACCAACAAAAAAATGTAAACATAGCGACGCGCAAATTAATTCAAAACCATCAACCTCTGCAGATGTACAAACGATTCCGCCTCACACATCCGCAGCTGCATTAAATACATGTTGGTGTTGTAATGTAACGATCGCTGCAAATCAGATGCATATTCACAGAAGAACGTTACAACATAGAACAAATTCATGTGCTCCACTAAATGACGGTGTACAAGTTGTTCGCAGTGCTTTGATATGTAGAATTATAAGTTATCGCATACAAAGTGAAAATAATCATACTGATTATGTAATGTTTTTTGGTGAAATCAAGCACAAAGTTCTAAACGTGCTTAATGAGATGGTAAACATTCATAAGTCTGTGAAAGTGAATATGGAGGCGTTTGGTAGATATATTATACAAACACAGGATGTTTCTGATATCAAATCATTTAATACACCTAATATAATTGTTGATCAATCAACGGACTTGAGTGCTGTATATGATGTATTTGTAGAAGCGATGAATACGCAAACAACTGAATTTCAAGAACGCGATTCAGGTAAAATATCTTATAGTCTTCAAGTAAAAGTGTATTATTTATTTATTTCTCTTTTTAGGGTGGGCTATCGAGCGAATTATGTACCTTGAAGTTAATATTAACAAGTTTAGTCCCATGCGCGGATCGTCATATATAAAGTTACCAAGATTCGTTGCATGCAAGAATGCTGTGGTTAATGTTGAAAATAAGGATGAATATTGTTTTGCTTGGTCTATAACAGCAGCATTGTATTCCGCGACGAGGTGTGAAACAGAAACAACATCATATCCCCACTACTCGCGTGTATTAAATTTAAAAGGTTTGAATTTTCCAATGAAACTGTGTGATATTTATAAATTTGAGGAAATGAATAACATTTCCGTTAATGTGTATGGATTAGAGACTAAATTTAAAAATAATAGAATAACGTATGAAGTTTTTGGACCTCTACACTACTCTAAGAAAAAACTGCACATTCACGTAAATTTATTATTAATTTCTGAAGATTGTGGTGACACACATCGATGTAACAATGAATGTGTTAACACTCACTACTGCTGGATAAAAGATTTATCTAGATTAGTTTCAAGTCAGATTTCCGCTTATAATCATAGAAAATATTTTTGTGATGGATGTTTGTTAAATTTTAATAGTGAGCGAGTGTTAATGCAACATCAGAGACATGATTGCAACCATTTATATACAACAATACCTTCAACTCAATCGCGAATTGATAAATTTGGCAAGGAATGCCATGAAAATGTATTAAAATTTGAAAACTTTGAGAGACAAATGAAAGTGCCATTCGTAGTATATGCGGATTTTGAGACTGTTCTAAAACCCTTGGATACGTGCGAACCCGCGCCCTCACAGTCCTATACAAATAGAACACATTTACATGAGGCGTATTCTTTTTGCTATTTAATTAAGTCATCATTTGACGATACAATTTCGAGGTTTCAAATTTATCGCGGTTCAGACGCTGTAACGGTTTTTGTTTCGCGTATTGAGGCTGATGTGAGAGAGTTGTACAATACTTATTTAAAGGAAATAGTTCCAATGCATCCTCTCACAAATGAAGAACAGGAGAATTTTGCAAACGCAGTTGTTTGTGGTATATGTGAGAAACCTTTTACGGAGGGTGATGTAAAAGTGCGGGACTACTGTCACATAACCGGAAAAGTCAGGTTTGGCGCCGCTCACTCAGTATGTAATTTAAATTATAAATTACCAAATTTCATTCCCGTTATATTACACAATAGCTCGATGTACGACACACATCTAATAATCAGCGAGATCGCCACACATGGGGATAGAATCGATGTACTCGCGCAAAACAAAGAAAAATATATACTTTACTAAACATTTATATATGCATGATTATACCAATAGTAAGGGTGAGACAAGTAAAAAATATATAAAATTGCGTTTTATCGATAGTTTTAAATTTTTGTCTACTTCGCTTCAAAATTTGGGGGACAGTTTACCAGTTAGTGAATTTCATCAAACCAGAAAATTTTTTCCAAATGATGAACAGTTTAATTTAATGCGGCGAAAGGGTGTATTCCCATACAGTTTTGTTAGCAGTTTAGAAAAATTAAACACTCCTGTTTTACCATCCAAAGAAGAATTTTACGATATACTGAATGATGAAAATATAACGGACGCTGATTACGAAAGGGCTGAGAAAGTTTGGAACACATTTAACTGTGGTAGTTTGGGTGAATATTCAGATTTATATTTAAAAACAGATGTGTTGCTGCTGTGTGATGTATTTGAAAATTTTCGAGCAATATCTCTGAAAAAATATAAATTAGATCCCGCTCAGTACTATACGGCTCCAGGGTTGGGGTGGGATGCTATGCTAAAACTAACAAATATACGTTTAGAACTAATGATAGATATCGATATGATTAATTTCTTTAAACGTAATTTGAGAGGTGGGCTTAGCTGCTGCGTAGAGCGAAAACACATAGCAAATAACAAATTCCTCCCAAACTATGACCCCAATGAAGCATCCTCTTTTATCACATATTTAGATTGTACGAATATGTATGGTTACAGTATGTGCCAACCGCTTCCAACAGGCGGGTTTATGTGGCTTTCGGAGAGTGAAATAATGAATTTAGATGTTATGAGTGTTTCAGATGATAGTTCATGCGGATATGTTCTTGAGGTTGATATCCATTATCCGGAGTCATTACATGATCTCCACGCTTATTTACCGTTTTTAGTAGAAAATATTGTCCCACCTCCATGTAAATTAAAATTAAAAAAAATTAATACCTAACTTACACGATAAAAAAAGATATGTTATACACTACAGAAATTTGAAACAAGCCATTAGGCATGGTTTGATGGTTGTGAAAACACACCGGGTTCTAAAGTTCAATCAATCGCCGTGGTTAAAAAAATACATCGATCTAAATACAGAGTTGAGAAATAAAAGTGATAATAAATTTGAAAAAGATCAATATAAACTGATGAATAACGCCATCTACGGGAAAAGCCTAGAAAATGTTGATTGCAGAAGGGACATAAAGCTGGTTACGCATTGGCATAGCATAAAACGGAGAGAAGGCGCCAATTCTCTAATTGCTCGACCGAACTTTAAAACTTGTTCCATATTTTCTGAAAACTTTTTAGCTATTCATATGGGTAGATTGAAGGTAGTCTATAATAAACCAATCTATCTCGGGTTTTGCATATTGGAATTGTCCAAGACCGTGTTATACGGTTTTTATTATGATTTTATAAAAAATATGTATGGTCCAAAAGCTTCTTTATTATACACTGATACTGACTCGTTAATTATGAAAATTTTTACAGACAATTTTTACGATATTATTTTACAATTTCCAGATAAATTTGACACTAGTAATTTCAAAGAAGGAAATAGATTTAATATTAAAAAAGGTGAAAGTGTAATCGGTCGATTTAAAGATGAATTTGCTAATGATTTAATCCTAAGCTTTTATGGTACTGGCGCCAAAGCTTATTGTGTGGAGTCTTTATGCAGTCAATTGAAAAAAGCTAAGGGAGTTAAAAAATCGGTAATTAAAAAACAACTAACAATTGATGACTATAAAAAAATAGTTGAACAAGGCGGTATAATACTTAGAAAAATGTATACTTTCAAGAGTGACTTGCACGACATTTTTACTGAAATAAAGAATCGAGTGGCACTTTCATATAATGATAGTAAACGTTTTGTAATTCCTAACACTACAAAAACTCTACCTTGGGGTCATACCGATATAATATATTATCAGGAAGAATCCGTTGAAAATCAATTAATGCCTTTTGTAAATGGTGAGCAATGTGTTGATATGTTGGATCTTTTACTTAAGGAAATAAATTCATTGGAAAATCAACCTTTGTAAAAATTGTATGTTATTTTAGAGTATGTGTATGTATATAAAATAAAATATTAATAAACAAGATGTTTGTTTTGTGTATAAAGAAAATATGTAAATAAAATAAGAAAAGAAAACGTTTGAATATACAGTGACGGCCATATAATTAGCAACGGCTTGTACATTTAAACTTAACTTACTGTTTTATAGTTACGGCAATAATGATATTTGTTTCCTATGCATAACATCAGGACTCAACCTCCGATAAATGTAATCACCAACAGAGGTCGCCACATCCTAATTTATATATGGAATTTTGACGGGGAATCCCCGTCGACACAAAGGTCATGCGGACGCATAATTAGCAACACTCAGTCGTGCGGCAACTTCTATACAGTAAAGAGCTCGCAATTATGTTAACATCGTTGTTTCGTGTAATGCTAACATTTTGTTAATTAATGTGAATAAAAAGTCAGAGCAAAAATGGGAAAAGCAAAAAGTTGCACACCAGAAGTTCGGCGCATTATTTCAAATTTAATCGAGAAAAAATGGTCATATGGAAAAATAGCAGAGCATCTTAAATGTTCTAAAAAAATGGTGTTTAATGCTATTCATTATATAAAAAAACACAACACTTCAGAAAATGTGCCTCGAAAGGCCAGACCTAGAAAATCATCAGTGAACCTTGACAGACGAATCGTGAGAATTGCAAAATTGGACCCTAAGAAGACAGCAGTTGATATTCACCGGGAACTATTTGCTGGACAACCTGGAGAACTATCAATACGATCAATTCGTAGGCGCTTAAACGAAGCAAGTTTGTTTGGCAGGGTTGCACGGAAAAACCAATGGTTACAAAGAAAAATCGATTGCGCCGTATAGATTTTGCCAAGAATCATCTTCATTGGGATACGAAACAATGGCAAAACATACTTTTCACAGATGAAACGAAAATTAATAGGATAGGGTCAGATGGAAAACAGTACGTACGACGTCCCCCAAAATGTGAATTTCATCCAAAGTATACAACATTAACAGTTAAGCATGGAGGAGGAAGTATTCTCTTGTGGGGATGCTTTTCATGGAGAGGGGTTGGTCCTATACATCGGATAAATGGGATTATGGACCAGCACAAGTATATTAAGATATTAGAAGATGTCCTTGAACCATACGCCGATGAATATTTACCCATAACCTGGCAGATGGTTCAGGACAATGACCCAAAGCATACGGCCAAAGCTGTTAAACAGTGGTTAAATGCTAAAGCCATCTCTGTTATTGATTGGCCCTCATGTAGCCCAGATCTGAACCCCATAGAAAATCTATGGGGTGAAGTTAAAAAACGTATTGGCCAACGTCAATACAAGAATTTGAATGATTTGTATAATGCTGTGGAAGAAGCATGGTATTCTATACCAGTCGATGTGTGCCAAACTCTAATAAAGTCCATGGGTAGAAGATGTCATGAAGTAATAAAAAATCGTGGATATCCTACAAAATATTAGTACAATATAATAATATGAATTACTAAATAGCCTTATTAAAATCGTTGCTAATTATGTGTCCCTTTCAAATTGCCATGTACAAATTAAATGTGGATGTAACATTTTTATTATATTAATAATAAAGAAAACTAAGAGTAATATTCATTTAGACTCTAATGGAGTATTGTTCTATACGCATTCATAAAGCCTACATATAATTTAAAACGCAGAATATAAATATTTATATCACATTAGCTGTCGTTTCTAATTATGTGGCCGCCACTGTATATTAATAAGCATATAGTTGTAGTTTTGTTGGTTGTATACCTGTAGATATCAGTTTCTCTCTATAGACTAAGCATATAGTTGTTGTTTTGTTGGTTGTATACCTGTAGATATCAGTTTCTCTGTATAGACACACCCTAATATTGATATAGGAACAGAGAGGGCGCGTCATGTACGCATCCTAGATAAAAACTACTTCATAACAGAAATATGTATTGGAAATGGTAGTTTTAATTAAAAATGGAAATGAAAAATATATAAAAAGGGGAAATAATTGTTTTAAATAAAAAAAAAACCCTGGTAAAATATCGGTCAAAAGGTCAAATGAGGTCAAAAAATGAAAAAAAAGCTGGGAATAGTCCACCACCATTCCCACTATTCCCAGCAATTTCCACGTCAAAGATTGACGCTTCAACGCATGTCGATACCACTCGCTCACTTAAATTTTGTGTTATCCGAAATATCAATATAACATACTTCCGGTAGAACGCGTCAAGCGGATACATGAATATATTTACATTGTTACTTATTTTAATTATAAAATATTTTACTTACACATAATACGCGCTAAACGTTTTATGTTAAATCAATAAGTAAAATATTTTGAGGATAATAAATTCTAGACTAATTGGTGGGTGAAAAAGATTGTGCTGTCATCTATGTCAGAGTAGAAGAATTTAAGAAAAATCTTCAGCAGTGTACTGTATGAATCATTTATCTTTTACAATACCTCATATTGTGTAGTAATCTACTTCTTGGACATTCAAATTGTGCACTATGCTTACATAGTGCAATATAAGTTAAAATAGAAAAATCTACGACAGTGAAATATTCTGCGTACAAAATACCTTCTTCAATCTAAGTCAAACTTAATATTATTAATTTACAAACTAGTAGCCATTACACTAAACAATGATATGAAAATTTTTTTGTCTTGTTAAAAGTGCACTTGTAAAAGTACTTGTAAAAAATTTTTGGATTTATGTGATTGTTTTTTGTTCAAAAGTATTTTTTCGTTTCATCTACAATTAATAAATTGTGTAGGAAGTGATTAATAATAAATTTTTAAATCAAATTATCTTTTATCAACTCTCATAAGTCACAAGTTAAATAATTACCATCGTTTTTTATCTAGACACTATGTTCTATTTTATTTTTTCAGTTAATCATGATTGTTTTATTTAAATCTTTAAATCAAAACTTATTGTCCTTCAAATAGAAAACATTGAACGTAAAGTATAAATTTACAACACCATCAACAAAAAAACCCATCTAAGCTTTTACAGTGTAATATCCGTAAACTAGAAAGTTATGTGCTCTTCAACTTATACCTGAAGAATAAATCTATATATTTTTTGTTACTTGAAAATATCGTAATAAAAGTAATTGTAAAGGTTTTAAAATAGGGTCAAAATTCTTTAAATATAATGTAAAATAAAACGTTTACTTACCTTTATTTTTTCTCAATTTTTTTATTAGCTTTTAACTCTATGTGTTTACACTTTTAAAAATGGTACTTGAAAATATCTGAATAGAACCAATTGTAAAACTAATAAAAATATGCTCATCATTCTTTAAATAAAATGAAACATATACTTTACCCTTTTTCAATTCTTTTATATTATCATGTAATTTTATGTGTTTACACTTTTAATGTCACTGATTTACTTTATTTAAGAAAATATTATTCATTTTTTACTGTTTTACTTTATTTAAGTACACCTTATTCATTTTAAAATAATAACACACTCATTTTTTTAATCATATATTACAATAAAATATTTTGCTTGCAAGATTTTACAATGTATTCAAAATCCATTTACAATCAAAACGTAATAATAAAATACATATTCTACAAAAACACACAATTTATGCAAAATTGCAATATACAATTATGATTAAAATTTTTACAATGTATACAAAAAATTCCAATATAAACAGATGAAGATATAATAAATCGTATATTCTACAAAAAAAAACACAAGTTTGTGCAAAACTGCAATAAAAACAAGGTAGAAAATATGCAATTAAACGCATATTCTACAATTTACAAAAACACACAATCTGTGTGAAAAATTTGGTTGAAACAATACATAAAATGTAACGGAACAATTAAACATATAATCTACAATTTAGGAAAAAGTATAACATGCAAAATTTTGCAAAAAAAAGGAACAATTAAACATGTATATGCAAATTATATATAAAAAAATTGAATATGTGCAAAACTGCAACAGAAAGAACAATACCAAAAAAAAAAAAAGATTACATTCAATATATTAATTACAAAAAAAAGAAAAAATAGTATATACATACATCAGCAAACCAGTGTGTAAAAAAAAATATTAATAGATCGCGATGTTGGAATTATCCCCCGAGCATCTGGCGAATGGACTCAATCCTCTTAGTTATTTTGTCCAATTCAATACGGTTATTAGTATCAGACGAGTTAAAATCATCAAGGTTTTGTTGATTTACTCGAGCAACGTTGTAACGTTCTCTCGCCCTCTAATCCCCGTATTTCAGTGACGTCAGAACGCAAATTTGTGTTAATTCGCGACGCCGTTCGTCACTTTTTTGAACGGCATTCATAAGACGAGCTTTCCTCATCTCAAATCCGTTAATCATCAAAAGAACATCGCTCAATATATCTTTTTGATGGTCTTGAGATAGTTGAAGTTCACTCACACAGGATGAAATTCGCCGCTCCGGAAAATTATTTGACGGTCCAGCCCCTGTCGCGATTTGCGAAGAAGATTTGACCACCGTTGAGCTAGTAGTTGAGCGTATGGGTTTTTTAACCCCACTACTCGACGGTGTAGCTGATATATTCACCACGCGCGACTTTTTGTTTGTTGCCGCACGTGGTTTTTTATTTTCGCCAGCAGGGGATGAGCGTTTCCTTTTTGCACCTTTTATTGTTTTCACAAACGCACCGTTTTCACCCTTTTGCAATAACCCCTCAAGGATGTTGTTTTTCCTCCGTTTCACAGGGGTTATTATTGGGCTTAAAGGTGCTTTTGTCGGCGTACTCACAGGTGTAACGTCCTCGTAAATAACTTCCCGAGACGGTAATTGCATCTCATGGGTTTGAGCCATACTCACCACTTGTTCGGCCGCGGTTTCTAACTGTATTTGCGGCGTACCTAGTGAAACATTGGCCTCGGGTTCCACGACGTCAGCCTTGGAACTCGACGCCGCAACTTCAAAAGTTACGCCGCCACTTTGTTGTTCACTATTATGTATTAACAAAACGAAATCTATTTTGTTCCAAAAATCGTCATTCGCTTCGTTAATACATAATATTGCCATATCGTCATCGGTTGCGGGATTCACACTTAACGTTTCCACATCACCCACATTTCTATCAGTAGTAGAATCCCACTTAAGAAGTGGAAGTTCCACAACCCGATCCGCAATAGGTGATGCTAGAGCGTCTCGCACTTCTCCAGATAATTCCAACAAAGCGAATAATTTGTCACTCATTATGAAAAAAAATTTAAAGTTTTAATTCGGTTTGAAAATTTTAAAAGTTTGAAGATAGATAAAACACGACTAACACACTGGGAGGCTTCACAAGAAGTGACTGTTATGCGCTTTTTAAACTCTCTAGCTTTCACAGCTACCCCACTTACTACCCCGACGCCAACTAGTGGGTAAATTTGTAATATGCAATCGTAGCTAACCAAACGTCTTACATTACAAGGTCAAAAATATTGTGACTTCTTATAAATAATCAACCACAATATTAACCGGCATTTCACAAGAAGGTAATTATGGAAGCGGATAGTACCACAAACGAAGAACATACATCACCACAATATTATTTTGATGACGACGATGACGATAATATAGAGATGGATGATGGGCCTGCAGACAGCGTCGGGGACGCTTTCTATAGGAGCTGGTCGCCCGAAATGATTAATTTCGATGAAGATGGACCAGACAGTTCCACAGATAGGGCACCATCTCCTTCGGCATGGTCTATGTCTACCGTGCATTTAGATGACGAGGACGACGACTTTGATGGAGCGTCGGAGGAAGCAACCCCAGACCAAAGCCACTGGACGTCACAGGGTGAAAATGATTGCGAAGATGGCGTGGATTCCACCGAATAAATTATATATATATGTTACGGGAACGTTTGCAGAAAATACTTTTTAAAAAATTGAACAACTTTATTAAATAAACGATTACAATATTGAGAGAATAACCAAGCTTGGTATTATCTTAATTAATACAACGAAACAACTAACTTGTATGAGGTAAAGCAATACTAACTTTGGTTTACAAATGTTGGCTTTTATATCTTTGAATCTGCTGACGTTTAGATTTCGAGAACTTGTGCAATATTGCGTTATAGAAAAATAAAGACATAAATTAGTCAAAAAGATCCTTGGAGAAAAATATCAAATTTCATTATGCTTTATGTAACAAAATGATTAATCAGCAGTTTCAAGATTAACAAAACAAATAATGTTTACATTTAAAAAATAAGAGTAATTAAAATGTATAAACAATAACAATATAAAGTTTTACAATAAATTGCGTCGTAGTTGGGACTTGTAATATTTTAATATAAGGGGTGGATTTTCATATAACAACTCCCCTCTTTTAAAAAAAGTTGATGCTATATCTTGCAGCAACTTTTAGACATAATTCTTTTCAAAGTTATTAGAATTTAATTCAATTTCTTCTTCTTCTATATCTTCATGAATGCCTACACTGGGCCGTCTTCTTGGAAAATATTTAACAATTTGTTTTAAAACTCTATTTGTTCGAGGTGGTTGTGGTGGTTGATTATTTGAAGTTTGAATTCCAATTTTTAAATTACGTCGTCTTTTACATTTACAAAATATATACAATGATACAAGGAATATTATTATAATAATAATAAAATAAGTAAACCAAGAAATATGTTTACTCACAAAAGGTTCATTTATAATATCATCTAAATCATGAGAATATTGATCAAGTTTATGTTTTGCAATATCTAAGTCTTCAGTATTAAAATTATTCAATTTTAAAGCTTTTAATTTTAATTCTTTTACATTATCTGTTAAATGCTTACAACAATCATAAGGTATAGATACTGTATGAAAATTTGATTTTAACTCTGACATTTGTTTTGATGTTGGTTGTACTTTTGTATTTCCTATATATGCACTACAAGTTATAGTAAGTTGCAGAATTGAAGTTTTATAAATTATTTTTGTAATAGGATCTTGATTTTTACATTTAATTGTCACAGTTAAAGGTTCTGATACTAATATCAACCAAGTATTTTCTTCTAACTCTTGTATATTATAATTTTTAGCTAATATTAAGTTTGACTGACATGTTTTTGGTAAAATTAATGGGTTTTTTTAATATTTGAGCTTCACAAATTGAGTCACTATCAATTGGATATGGTAACACATTTGAACAAAGTTTTGTACGATGATCTAAATTTTTACAATTATTTAAATTCATCATTGGTATAAACATCAAAGAATCATCATCTTTTGTTATGTATTTTTGTGAAATACTTAAAATATGATGAAGTCCGGTTCTGTTGTCTAAAATTGGAATAGGATATAACTTGTAAATATTACACAGTTCTGGTTCTACTAATGGAATTTTTAATATAAAAAATAATTTTTGATTCTGTTTGAAAAGCTTGCAATTTAATTATTTCAAGATATTGTGCAATTTTTGCACTTGATGCTGTTAAAGGCAAATTATTTTTTTTGTAAACTTTGGGAAATTTGCTGCAATGATAAAATTAAATCTTTCGGGGTTATGATTGAACTATGAATTATTTTTAATCTAGCAAAAGTAATTGCATTCAATATATCATTTAACTCATTTTCTAAGTACATGTAACTTTCCATTAAACTTTCACAAATGTCTAGTACTTTTAATTTTGAATTTAAAAATCCTATAGAGTCTGAAATATTTAAAATAGATTTCTGTATTATTTGTATATCATCATTAAAAGTCTGTTCATCTATTCGTAATTTTTGAATAGTGTCATTGAAATTTTTATAACATTGGTGGTTACTGAAATTTGATTTTTCATTAAATTTTCCATTTGATGTTCATCATTTAATAATTTGTTGATACACTCTGTATAAAATTCGCCGTCTGAAGCGTCTAAATTTCCTGTTATTGCTTTCCAAATAGTTCCAATACCATTTAAGATTCCGCGTTTATAACGTTTTGTGTCTGCGAAAATTTCTTCATATTTTAATTGTAATGAATTTGATAATTGTTCTAATAAACTTATGTGTTTGTACTTCAGAATAAAATAATTGTGTGCGTATATTTGTTTTAGCATCAACAGTATTAATTAAACTTTTTAAAATATTGTCATTATGATCAAGGTTTTTCTTTATAGTAAACATATCTCGATAAACTAACAAGGTCCATTTGTCATTTGAAACTTTTAAATATTCTTCCTCGTGGTAATAAATTCCAATGGTATTATTTATAGGTTTAAGCACGTACTGGCTTGGTACTGCGCCATTCTGAATTGGAGTAATTACGATGGTAAAAATAATAAGCCTGAAAATAAATTAATTTTTAAGTTTGTTTACAATTAATAAAAATGTTATATAATTTAATGTTCAAAATAAGGTTTCATTCTATCAAAGTTAATTTTAGTATTACGATTTGTTTTTGGATTGTAAAGCATAGCAGAGTTTTTAAATATTTCTTTTATTTCATAAGGGCCATTAAATTTGTTTTGTAATTTGTCTTTAATTTGGCCTTCTTTTACATAAACTTTATCACCTACTTTATAGTCCGGGGTACTTCCTGAAATATGTTTATCAAAACGTATTTTTGATTTTTCTTTTTGTAACTCGGTCCTTGCGCGAGCTAATTTATAATAATAAGTTATTCTATTATTTAAATCTCTTACATATTTTGTAATTAATTCTTGTTGATTATACAAAGTTTCAGGGGGTCTACCAGCGGTATGCCCAAATATTAATTCATATGGGGTAAATCCGTGTTTTATTAACTGAATTATTATAGCATATTGTCGCATATGGTAAAATTGTTAAAGGATGTTCATTTGGATTTTCAGTCTTATGTGCTCGTATCATTTCTATTAAAGTAGCATGAAATCGTTCTAATGAACCATTTGATTGTGGATGATTTACACTAGAATAAGTAATTTTTATATTGTATAATTTACATAGATCTTTAAATAAACAATTTTCAAACTCTCTACCAGAATCACAATGTATTCTGAGAGGAGTGCCATAATGCTGAAAGTAAATTAAAAGTGTATTAACGATTGATTTTGCCATTTTATTTTCTAATGGATACGCTTGTGTGAATTTTGTTAATTCATCTCTAATTGTTAAAATGTAATTTTTCGTTGGTATTTCAAGAACGTCAACATTAACTCTTTCAAAAGGAGTTTTTGGAGTTTCTGTTATGACTAAAGGGCTGTCAAGGTTTTTTCGACATATTTTTATTTTTTGACAAGTTTCACATTTTTTTATAAAATTTTCTACATCTTTCGTTATACCGGGCCAATTATATTTTTCTTTTATACGTCTTATTGTTTCATTAATTCCGCGGTGTAAATGACCTTTTCCCGTGTGATATTGATCTAAAATTATTGGTCTTTGGTCGTCGTCTGGAATTTCTATTATATTCTGACAAATAACTAGTTTTAGTTCTTTTTCTGCTAAAATAAATGAAAGAATTTCTAATATGGGTAAGTTCAAATTATTTTCAACGTGATATGTTTTTGATTCATTTATTTGATTTTGATTTTTGTAAACTGTTACAAATAATTGTAATATTGCATCTTCGTTATTTGATGGTAAAGGAATTATGTGATACTTTCTATTTTTTACTTTTTTTACTAGAACAAATATTAATTTTGTTATTTTCAAAATCTGGATTTTCTTCAAAAATGTCTTCAATTATTTCATAATGAAAATTTTTTAAATTATTTTGTTGGAAAAATGTTATAATATTTTTATGATCTTTGTCTAATAGCTGAGTATTTGAAAATGTTATCTTAGAATAATCAATTAGAGATTTTGTTTCATATAAATGTTGAAAAGTATCGAATTCTTGTGTAATTTCTTCTGGAGTTATTTCTTGTTCTTCATTTTCACTTTCTTATTGAGTTTCACTTCTGTTTTCAGTTTCTTCGTCTTGTGCTTGATTTTCGTCTTCTTCAACAGATTCTTCAGTTCCGTCATCTTGATCGTTTGTTAAATGATTTATCTTGATTCTTGAAAGTGCATCTGCATTTTTATTTATTCTTCCGGGTTTATAAATTATTTCATAGTCATACTCTTCTAATTTTAATCTCCAGCATGCTAATCTACTGCCTGGATCCTTTATTGAAAATAACCACGTAAGAGGGCGATGATCTGTGATTAGTTTAAATTTCCTCCCGAAGAGATATGGCCTAAAATATTTAACTGACCATACTAAACTTAATAGCTCCCTTTCAATGGTTGAATAACGCGATTCTGCTGGGCATAATGTTCTTGATGCATAAGCTATAGGTAGATCTTTACCTATAGGTCCTTGCGAGAGTATAGCGCCAATAGCGAATGCGCTAGCATCTGTCGTTAATAAGAATGGCTCGTTAAAATTAGGATATATTAAAATTGGAGAAGTCCTTAATGCTTCTTTTAGTTCATTGAACGATTTTTCACATTCTTTATCAAAGTTAAATGGGATATCTTTTTTGTAATAATTTTGTAAGTGGTTTTGAAATTTTAGCAAAATTAGAAATAAATCGTCTGTAATAACCAGCTAAACCTAAAAATGATTTAATCTCTTTTTGATTCTTTGGTTGTGGAAAATTTTTTATACAATCTATTTTTTTGTGGATTTGGTTTTACACCATCCTTTGTAATAACATGTCCTAGATAAATTACTTCTTTTCTTAAAAATTCGCATTTATCAGGTTGTAGTTTTAAATTTGCTTGTTTTAACCTCTTAAAAATTTCTATTAGTCGAGAAATATGTTCATGAATAGTTGTCGAATAAACTATAATGTCATCCATGTATACCAAACATCGTTCATTTTGAATCCCTACTAATATGTGATCCATTACTCTTTGAAAAGTCGAAGGAGAATTTTTTAATCCAAACGGCATTCTTAAAAATTCATAATGACCGTTCTCTACCGAAAAAGCAGTTTTTTGTACATCTTTTGGATCTACTTCTATTTGATGAAAACCTGAAGCTAAATCCAAAGTGGAAAAATATTGACACTGTCCTAATTGATCTAATAAATCTGATATATTTGGTAAAGGATATTTATCATCTACAGTTACTTCATTTACTTTTCTGTAATCAATAACAACACGCCATTTTTGTTTTCCCGATGCATCTAATTTTTTAGGTACTACCCATACTGGGGACGACCATGGTGAAACTGAATGTTGAATAATTCCTTGATTAAGCATTTCTGATATTTGTTTTTTAACTTCTTGTTTATGTACATATGGATATCGATATGATTTTGTATAAATAGGTTTTGCGTCGCCTGTGTTTATTGTATGTTTTATTTCATTTGTAAACGTTAAATTGTCGCCTTCGATATAAAATATGTCTGGAAATTTTAAACAAACATCTGTGATTAAATCTCTTTCTTCCTCATTTAAATGTTCAAGCCGTAAAAGATTTTTAATTTGAATTTTTCTATCATATGGGTCAATAGCTGATTTTGAAAAATTTTGTTTATTAAAATCTAAAATTGGTTGTGGATTTGAAATTGTTTCAAATTGTAAGTCTGAAAAATCAATTAATTTTGTAATTGCATTTGCATTTAAAATTGTAGTGATGAATTCCCCATTTTGATTTATTTTTACTAATGAATTTGGTAAATAAACTCGATCTTTTTCTTGTGCTATTAGAATTGCTTCTGTATTGACTAGATTACATTTTAGTTTAATTACTTTTTCAGTTCTTGGTTCTATTAAAATTTTATTTGTAAAATTATTTTGTTTTTGAATTATTTCATTTTGATTTATTTCATTTTGATTTGTTTTTGAGTTCGGTACTTGATTAATTTTATTTTGATTTTCTTCATCTCCCATTTTAAATAATTGAGCAGTTTTAAAATTTGTAATTAATTTTCGATTTTTTATATCAACTATACCATCATAATGCTCTAAAAAATCTGAGCCTAAAAGACCGTCAAATTCAATGTCTAAATTACAAATATAAACTTTATGTGGGTCACCAGTATTAAAAGGTATGTAAGTCGATTGATTTATTAAAATTGATTGATCAGTTATACCTTGAATTACTAAATTTTCTGGATATCTTTGTGAATATTTTTCAACAGTTTTTGGTTTGAATATTGAAAGTCCCGCACCTGTGTCTATTAAAATTTTGAAAGTATTTGTTATATCTTTTATATAATACAAATTATTGGAATTAACAGTTAATAAATTTTTTACATAAATTTCTGTTCGTCTGGGCTTTCTAATTTGAGTGTTTGTAATTGATTTTCTGTTTGTAAAATTCTTTGGTGTAACTCCGAAGGAGGGTCGTCTAGATACGGAGTTAACTGAAAATTTTGATCTGTTTGTTCATTAGAAAAATTTCGTTCATTAAAATCTTGTTGGTAATTATTTTCATATTCATTTACATGATGATATCTTTGTTGTGAATTTTGTTGAAAATAATTTTGATTATTTTGTGGTCGTTGATTTACATTAGATCGATTTTGGGATTGATTTTGGTTTTGATTAAAATTTTGTGGTCTTGAAAATTGATTTTGATTTTGTTGAATTGGGAAATTTTGTCTTACTTGAAATTGTTGTTGTGGATAAAAATTTCTCGATTGATTTTGAAAATTTTGATTTTGTCTTATTCTACATTCATTAAGAATATGTCCTTTCTTTTTGCAATATGAACATATTTTTTGTTGTAAATTATAAGAATTTGTTGGTTTTTTATTTTGATTATTTACGACATTTGTAGATCTTTAAAATTTTTGTTTTTCGAAGTAAGAGAGTTGTAACTCCCTTCGAATTCTCATGGATGCAGTTAATATGTCTGGAGGATTTCCAGCTCTAATTATTTGTCCTAATCGTGGTTCTAGTCCAGTTAAAAGTGTATTAAGAGTCATTTGCTCGATTAATTGTTTTTGTGCAACTTTTTGTTCTTGATTTAAATTTTGTTGCTGTATACAAGCATGCATTTTAGCATTGTGAGTTTGTAAACGTGATACAAAAGTTAAAGGAGATATTAGATAATTGATGTATTCGTTGTAAATCTTGTATTAATGAAGTTAAATCTCGAGAATCACCAAAATGTACTGTTAATAATTGTCTTATTTCTGCCCAAGTTTGTGTATCTCGTGAATTTATTAATTGAGCTGCTTTACCTCGTAGTTTATTTTTGATATGTAATGTTAAAAGAATTACCTGATCATCTATACACATTCGATAAGCACAGTTACATGCATTGATAAAAGTATTTAAAAAAATTTGATCCCCATCAAATTCCGGAATTAAACAGAAAATTTCCGAAAGTTTGTATGGTTCAATAGTTGTTTCTGATGTAGCCATTGCTTTTATTTTATTTTTCTTTTTATTAATAAAAAAATATATTTAATTTTATTTATAATAAAATATTTCTTACTTATACTACAAAAAATTCGTTACTTCTATAAAGATTTTTTCAACTGAACTTTCCTTCCTCTTTTTATTTTTATAATATTATATTATTTATTTATTTAAAATATATTTCTTAGTATTATCACACTTAAAATCATCAATAAATAATTATTCTATAAAATCATCAATAAATAATATAAGCAAAGATAAGATGATTCAAAAATATTTCCTTACATTAAAAGAATTTCCATGTCAGATCTGTTTTTGAAAATTGAATGCTACTTCGTAAGCCTCAGTCCACTGAAGTTTCCGCTGCCAGGGGTGTCACCAGGTGTTCCTTCCACAGGGAGTTTCTTCAATGTCGAAGACACCAACCTTCAAGATGAGAATGGATTCTTTAATGTTTTTTTTATTTCCTTTGGACTGTTTGTTCAGTCGTCTTGTTTGTTTTAATTGTTTCCTTTTCTTTATATCCTTGTGATTTATTAACTTCAAAGGTTTTTCTGTCCCTTTGTTTTTCTTTGTGTTCTTCTTTATATTCTTGAGTTTTTGTACGTTTTTCCATTAATTCAAAATTTTCTTTACTTGTTCTTCTTACTTCTGTTTCTTCCTTAAAGTATTGAAAAAATGTATTTTCTGTCGTTGATTCTTCTTTTAAAGGATTGGAATCCACCGTGAATTTTTCTTCTTATTTCCCGATTTTAGAAATTTTGAAAAATTCGCGTTTTTGAGATATCCTACCGACTGCGCCAAATTTGTTACGGGAACGTTTGCAGAAAATACTTTTTAAAAAATTGAACAACTTTATTAAATAAACGATTACAATATTGAGAGAATAACCAAGCTTGGTATTCTCTTAATTAATACAACGAAACAACTAACTTGTATGAGGTAAAGCAATACTAACTTTGGTTTACAAATGTTGGCTTTTATATCTTTGAATCTGCTGACGTTTAGATTTCGAGAACTTGTGCAATATTGCGTTATAGAAAAATAAAGACATAAATTAGTCAAAAAGATCCTTGGAGAAAAATATCAAATTTCATTATGCTTTATGTAACAAAATGATTAATCAGCAGTTTCAAGATTAACAAAACAAATAATGTTTACATTTAAAAAATAAGAGTAATTAAAATGTATAAACAATAACAATATAAAGTTTAACAATAAATTGCGTCGTAGTTGGGACTTGTAATATTTTAATATAAGGGGTGGATTTTCATATAACATATATATATATATATATATATATATATATATATATATATATATATATATATATATATATATATATATATATATATATATACATATATGTGTACATATATATTATGTAAAGAAATTTAATAAAAAAAATTAATTCAAATTATTTGTTTGATTTTAAATGTGATTTTAAAAAAAGATAATTTTAAATTAAGAATGAAAAACATGTGTAAATATATAATTACATTTAATGTAAACATCTCTACAAATATATATACATATCATAATTAACACACATGTTAAATGGTATTTGTATTAATACACTTTATTTACAATTTACTTATATATATATTATGTAAATAAATTTTAAACTAATAGAATTTCATTCACATTAAACGTTGATTTTAAATAGAATTTAATTAAAAAAAAAGTTAAATCAAAATTTCAATTAAGAATATTAAATTTTTGTTTTGTTAATATTAATGTTTTATTGAAAACAATACTTTACAAAAATACAGAATTAAAACGTGTTAATACCAATATTTTTATTGAAAACAATAGTACACAAACATATGTTAAAAAACATGAGATTTCCATCATTACTATACAAAAAAAATATATGACATATTAACAAATATGTTAAATAGTATTTGTATTAATAAAGTTTATTTATAAACATTTTTACTTATATATTATGTAAATAAAATGTGAAACTAATAGAAATTTCATACATCAGACATTTTGGTTTTATATAGAATTTAATTAAAAAAAAGTTACATCAAAATTTCAATTAAGAATAACAAAATTTGTTAATATTAATATTTTATTGAAACAATAGTACATTAAAATATGCGATATCAATAAAAAAACACTATTCACTATCAGATTGCGATGAGTTTGGCCCAGATGTTCCATTTACCATAGTTGACGCTCGTTTGATTTGTTCCTCATGTGTTAGACACCAACAAAATTCCATGTGTTTTTTCTTATTAAGAAATAACCAATTTTATGACATAAAATGCTACCAAATCTACACCTCCGGCACAAGTTATTCAAAACATCTTTGAAATATATCTTACAAACTAAACATTTTTGTTTCAAAAATCTATCTTTCATACAAATATCGCAAACATCTCTACAAATTCCAATATTTGTATGTTTCAACACACGCGGGCACTTTTTACATTTTAAACCTACTATACTAGAAGGTATCGCTGTCATATCTTCGAAAATGATGGGATTTTCCCTATCACAATTAGCACACAAACCAGTGCGTGGATTTATATGAAGTGCATAACTACAATAACATCTTTTTAGATTATTAACTCGATATGGATAAGATAAAATTTTTGGTTTACTATCCCACTCTTTTGGAAAAACCATTGTAATGAACACTGTGAACAACTTGTGAAATATATTTATTTACGTGTATTCATATACTGCTTTTATACATATGTAAGACATTGTCCTTCAACGTATAACAGGACGGCCTTCAAGAGAATGGTGGGAGACTGCTCTGGACCTCCTTCATCACTATAAATATGTGTGCATATTGCTAGAATTACATCAGTTTCATTTACAGTGCGAATACAGAAAAATGGCTGGAAACATGGAACGTTTAAGGGATTTGGCGTGGCAAGATATTAACAATGTAAGATTTATAATTGAGGATGACGATGTGGAGGGTGGTGGTGATGTGTTTGAAGGAGACGTGATTGACGGAGATGTGTTTGAAGATGATGTTCCAGGTAATATTATGATATAATTATTACTTACATTAATTATTTGTTCTATACAATATTATATAATATTATTTGTTCTATATATAATATTCTAAAATGTTTTATGTGTAAGTGAGAATACACTCTGCAGAATCTTTCACCTTTGTTTATAATTTTTTTTGTCTAAAAATGCATGCAATAAATGTGTATTTATATATTATTTATTTATTTATTTATAGATGATGTGCAACCTGAGCTTGGAGTGGAGGACGACGACGACATTGACGAGGGGGTCGTGACTGACGCCGTGGACGCAGAAACCGAGGACCATATGGAGATGGCCCGCCGCATCACCGAGGTAGAAACCGGATCCACGGAAATAGTTTGTGCGACCGCGGCGTTTGTGTTCGTCGAAACCATCGACGGTGGCTGCGTGTATTTGTGTACGCGTTGCTACGTTCCCTATTCAAGATTAATTGGGGATCGCGCCGTACACAAACACGGCAGCATCCATCAAACAACGCATTGGTTTGATGTACCTGTAATAACATGTGGGGTATGTCAAGCCAATCTTGTCGTTGTTGGCATCGTCGATGCGTGCTTCGTATGTACTCCAACTCCAAAGACTCATAATAATAAACATTAATTTTTTTTATTTATTAGTTATTTTTGTGTTGTGTATTTTTTTGTATTTATTTTGTATTTATTAGTTATTAGTTATGTTGTGTGTTGTATTTTTTGTATTTATTTTATATTATTAGCATCTAGTTTATAATTTTTATTTTTGTGTTTCTTTTATAAGTTTTATATTAGTATTAATGTCTAGTTATAATTTTTGTATTTTCTTTTTGTGTTTCGTTTTTTGTTTTGTGTTTCTTTTATAAGTTTTATATTAGTATTAATGTCTAGTTATAATTTTTGTATTTTCTTTTTTGTTTCTTTTTTTTATTATTATTATCTATATATATGTATTTTTAAGTAATAAAAAATTTTTTTCTTAATTGTATGCTTCTTATTTTTTTTGATGTGTTTTATTATATAAATGATACAAATACTTCTTCATAATTATTTATTTACTTTCTTAATTGTAAACATTTTATCTAAAATATAATAAAGTATAAAAGTAATTCTTATAGTCCAAAATTAAAAAAATAATATAAAAAGTGTGGAATAAAACATTACTATAAATTAGTGTAACCTAAATTTATTAATAAAGGTGTAATAAAAATATTCCATTAGAGATGTGAGATTTGTTCACAAAGGGTAATAAAACAGGTGTAAAAGCAGCTTTTATTAGGTAAACATCCTTTACTAACGGTCGATTGCAATGAAAGCTTTACCGTTAAAGTTTAAAAATTAGAAGTTTTACACCCTTTTACTAGGTCCTATTGCTTTTCGATATTTATTAAACAATACGTGTGAATATTATTTATTTTCTTTCTAAACCTACAAATACCGACATTAATTATTATTGTAAATATTTTATCTAAAATATAATATATTACAAATAAACATTATTGTAGTCTACAAATTAAAATAACATGAAAGCTATGAATAAGATATTGATTACATCTAAATGAGCTATGTTCTAAGAAGAAATAAATAATTTTGTGTTTATTTCTGACACACAAATAGAAGCACCATTCGATTTAACAATACACATTTTTTTTACAATTCTACTTAAAACATAGTAGTAATATGCAATATTTATAAAATATCTGTTTTATTAATCCAGGAATTATATTCTTTGGGAAGTCCGAGCCATTTCACGTACATTTTATTTCCTCTCTTCCTTAAAATACTCTCCACCAAATAAACATCTGGATATTTAGTTTTTTGCAGTTCCATTTCATAAAAACACCCTTTGATCGGCTTACCCATCATATCTTGAAGTAAATATGTCCTGGGGTTTGTTATGTTTATTTTTACGATTTTAAACAACTCTGTTGAAAAGTTGGGTGTAAAACCTTTAGAAAACACGCTTTTAAATTTGCTTATTCTCACAACATCACCAATGTGAAATTTAGGTTTTAAAGCAATTTTGGCATGATTATATACATTTAAAGATGTATTTGGTGTAATATCAATTGGTCTCATTTTAGTTATTCTGTGGATTTTTTTATTATAACGTTCTGTTATTTTCTGTAGAATGTCAATCCATCTATATTTACCTCTCAGTGAGAATTCTTGATACAACCAATTTTTTAATGTACGTATTACACGTTCCACAATCGCAGCTTATTTAGTGCTATACGTGGAGAAGTGGTTGATATTGTTTTCCTTCATTATCGCA
This sequence comes from Rhamnusium bicolor, assembly GCA_029963845.1. NCBI lineage: Eukaryota > Metazoa > Arthropoda > Insecta > Coleoptera > Cerambycidae > Rhamnusium > Rhamnusium bicolor. Next base: position 235,279 of record JANEYF010003168.1, read on the forward strand.
GTAAAATTTCTGTTGTAGAACTCAGTTCCGTGATCACTTTGTATATTTTTAGGTGAATATTTTGCTTCTTTTATAACACTTTTCATAGCTTTAGCAACCACAGCTCCTGTTTTGTTTACAATAGGCCGAGTCCAAATGTATTTCGAATAACAGCCGATTACGAAAAGAATATATCTGTGACCGGCATTATTCCTTGCGAACTGCTGCATTTCAGCCAAGTCAATCTGCCATAAATCACCAAACCCTTTAATTAAAGTTCTTCTTCTAGGGAAATTTCGCCTACAAGATTTGTGCAATTCGTTAACAACTTGTTCTTTGCAGTTATTAAACGCCATCGTGCATATAGGTATTCTTTTCGCTACATATATACTGCGTCATCCCATTCAGGAGGAAACGCTAATCTGCCGGATGACGTGTTCTTTGAATGAAGTCGGCGACTGTCTGATCTATTTTAGCTACTCTAGCAGTTAAAGTATCTTGATTTTCTTTAAGTATGTTTTTGATGATAGAAATTTCTTTTTCAATATAACGTCGAATGTCATCAAACAATTGATTCGCATGCGTTGTGTTGACCTCTTCATTTTTTTATTGTACTCAACCATAGATTTGTGAAATGTGTCTAGAATTATTTTAGACGCTTCTTGTATGCTTTTACCAATATACTGATGTACATAATCGCATGTCACTGCGTCTCTCTCATCTATCGGGTAGCCAATATTCTTTAAACGTTTATTCTGAATATCAAAATGCTTATCACTGGTGAGCTTGAATCCGATACCTGGTGGCCCACGTAAAAGCATTGATTTACTACCGCTTTTTCTACGACCAAACTTGTCGATGGTGTTTACAGTAGCCATTTCTGAATACATCTAACTCGTTTTAGACACATTTGCACCTATTATACATACTGGGTGATATAATATATAAGAAATTATATCAGTATGAATATACGTTGTTCTCTTTGGAATATAAGTTTTAATACACAATTTTTTCTTCTCTCATCTCATTGATTAAACTTAATATTTCGTTGTTAACATTATTGTTACCAGCCATTTTTGAGGCCCATAACAAACGCAGACGGTCCACCAATTCTTTCGGTTTATTCCAATATACGTAATCCACATCTTTATCAGTATACATCTTCTGAGTAGGTATTTTATGATGTAATCCTAAACCACTTTTCGATCTAGTCACCATTGTAGAGGTTACCAAAGGTTTTATAATTTTGTGGAATTTCTTCCATTTAGATGTGTTCAACCCATTATCAGGCTTATAATTCTTGAATGCTGCGTTAGTCTTTGTTAATATTTTACCATAAATCTTCAACTCTTCATTGCGATTAACATTCACACCGCTATTTAAAATCGGTGGATATCTCAGAAACATTATATCATATAACTCTGCACTACCCGGATACACTCCAAGTTTTTTTTTACCACGCGTCAGTGCAATATTTCCATTAGAAAATCGTACTTCTGCATTACCCATCAATAGGACGTCATTATTTTGATCTACTCGTACACCGTATATGGTATCATAATGAAAATCACCCGACTTTAAATTTCCTATGTGCCTACTGACTATGTCATGTACTTCACCTGTAAATGAAATTTCCGAACTTGGGGTGGCGAATATTGATGGTGGAGGTGTTTCCATTATTGACGTTTGTAGTGTATCATATTCACCAGCATTCTTGCTTCAATCAGGTGTGGTTTTAAAAGAAGTATCCGTGTCAGATGATTCTCTTGAATGTCTCCTTTTTTCGTTTGTATCGGTTGAATTTGTGATTTTACATCTGTCGCTGCGGATATAACTTTTAAAGGTTTTGTTATAGGTTCATACATCTTCTCAAGTGATAATTGGTTCTCCGCATGTCTACTTTTAATTGAGTTGAATTTCTTGCGTACCGCATCTGTCGCTTCTATCAGCTTACGTTTCAGACATATTTCATTCACAGCATCAATGTTGGTTTTACCCTCTTTGATGGTATTCATTTTTAATTATTATATAACTCTGTTATCGAAGTGTCTATGATGATGTCTATAGACCGATTGAAGTTTTAATTAAAATACATCAAGGATATATAAAGCTATCAAAACCTTTTCTATATCGACCCTCACGTATTTCTCTATCCTTATCTATTACAAGAAATCCATATTTATCTTTCCAACACTCTACACACATTTCTTGAAATTGTTTAAATGTTACATCGGGTGACACGTGATCGGAAAATACGTGGTGCGAATTCATGTCGTCCTGTTTAAACATAACTATGAAATTACTATTGTCCCTTATGAGTTGCTTCGGTGTGCGTGAATATGTTTGAGCGAGATAAAAACAATCCACATTCCTATGACGCCCCATACTAAAATATGATCTTATAACATCCTGCTTCTCACATATTACATCATCAAATATAAATATTGACTCAGGCTGGGCTTCGGATGGTTCAACTATTTGTGCATTATTACTAAAGGTATAAAACCCTAATCCCTTAATCGGTGTTAATACGTTCTGTAAGTACTCATACTTGGGTTGATTTAGTGATTTTGAATATAGATATACATTCAAAAAACGTAGTCCAAGAGGGTGGGTAAGTAGAGAAATCATTACATTTGTCTTTCCGCAATTTGACGGACCGATTATAATAGATCGTACAGTTGATGGTAGTAGCGGTCCATGACGTTTATTTACATCGCCATACCCAAATCCCACTTTCTCATCTAAATTATCCACAATAAATTTTTCTTTCTGCTTGACAATGCGCATTGTATCGCGGTTGAAGACTATATAAATAGATGTATGTTTTACAAGGCTTAATTAAATGTTGATCACCACACAACACACATCAAAGACATCAACGCGACAAAAAGATCGGTGGGGGTATAATTAATTCCCTGATTGACAAGCTTCCATTTGAATTGCATTTACCGGGAGGTTATCAGTATTGCGGGCCCGGTACCAAGTTAGAAAGGAGGCTCAAACGTGGTGATAGCGGAAAAGATCAGCTTGATATAGCGTGCAAGGAACACGATATTGCATACACACAGAACGATATAGCAGCCAGACACAAAGCAGACTATCAACTTGAACAGGCAGCTTGGAAACGAGTTAAATCCAAAGACGCAACGATTGGAGAAAAAGCAGCCGCTTGGTTAGTTACGAACATAATGAAAGGAAAACGACATCTTGGTATGGGATGTAAGTCAACATTACCTAATATTTCAAAGAGAGAGAATATTCTAAAAAAGAAGAAGAAGAAGAAGAACGGCAAGAAGGATGTTAGAAAAATAGCTTTCGGTGGGGGAATAGTTCGCAAGGTGCGCGATGTATTACGGAAAGCTGGCGGTAAAAGAAATGTTGTAAAAGATACAAAGAAAGCTATGCACATTGCGCTTCAAGCTGCGCGACATCACATAAAAGCAGCAGGTGGAAAACGCAAAATTCGAACACCTCGCATAATTCCGATACCGAAAGTTGGAGGAATTCTACCTTTAATACCTATTTTTGCTGGCTTATCTGCATTGGGTGCTTTAGCTGGAGGCGCATCGGGTATTGCTAAAGCAGTGAATCTTGTGAAAACGAGCCGACAAGGGATAGCTGAAGCAAATCGTCACAACAGACATATGGAGGCGATCGCCATGGGAAAAAGCGGTAAAGCGTTGCATTTGAAACCATATCGTAAAGGGTTGGGGCTTTACCTAAAACCGCAAAATTCAAAAAACTATTAGACACCCTGCCCCAGAGAGCTCTAACCGACATTGATCTCAGATATTATGCTAAGAGGATGAAGATACCTTATTTTCGAGGTGTATTTATGCGAAATATTCTTCCAAATTCAGGCCCGCATTATAATGAAGCCGCAATCATCAATTTAGATCATGTGGACGATCCTGGGACGCATTGGGTGGCATATAAGAAACGTGGTGGTTTAGTCACATATTTTGATAGTTTTGGTGATTTGCCCCCACCCATAGAATTAGTTCGATATTTCCACACCGGTTCAAAGAAAATTGATAAAATCTGCTATAATTACAAGCGTCAGCAAAAATTTAATACAGTGTGGTGTGGACATTTGTGCTTAAAGTTTCTATCTTCAAGAACGAAAAAGTGACACTATGGAGCAAATATCTATCACACCAGCGATTGACAGAGAAAACATTAAAAGAATGGGACATTCACTAATTGCATTTTCTAGACTTCGCAGTCTGAGGAAAATGAGCAAATATCAACTTGCAGATATGCCGAAGGAAGTTATGTTTGCATGCGCATCAAACGAAATTGCGTTAGTATGGGATGTTACCAACACACCTTCAAAATGATATTGACATATTAAAATATCAGTATTGTCAAGATCATTTCTCTGATGATGGTCAAACCACTATTGTTGATGAAAATGACAGTCCACCACCTCGAAGAATATTTTGCTGCTACTGTAAATTAAATGACATAAACGTCTCAAACAATAATGAGATAAACATGTCACCATCGCCAGCAAAGAAGAGAAGATTACAACACCGCTGTTGCAACACGCAATAAAGCAACAGAACACGCTCTAAATAAATCAGTCATGTCGCACACCTTCACAGTAACGAGCCGCTCAAGCGTGCTTAGTACAGACTTTTATCCACCCATTCAACTAGATACAGCCAGTCGTTATGGGTTAGGTTTAATAGGGTTCTACTCTTACAATTCTATATTTAATGTGGATGAAAGTAATAACAATTTTTGCTATAAAATTAATGCGAAGGCTGCATCCACAACAAATATTCACATACCTCTAGGAGCTTATGAAATTAATGAAATCTATCGAGCAATATTGAAAGCTATGAATGTTGATGAAAAAAGATTTCGAAAAAACACTCTCGATACGGGCAAACAACAACACATTAAAATGTCAGATTTGGTCAAAGTATGAAATAGACTTTACGCAACCAAACTCGATTGGTAGCCTACTAGGATTTGAAGCAATACGTTTATATCCAAATAGAGTTTACGAATCAACACTTCCAGTTGATATTATGAAAGTAAGAATGATACGTATAGATTGCAACATTATTTCTGGAGCATATTTGAATACCGATGATTCACACACAATCTTTGAGTTTGACATTGATGTAGAACCAGGTTACAAACTTACCAGGGAGCCTGCTAATATCATATATTTACCTGTTAGACCTGAAGGACGTCAGTTTATCGACAACATTACTCTACGCATATTGGATGACAACGGTGATTTAATCGATTTTCGAGGAGAAAAAATTATTGTAAAGTTAGAATTGAAGAAGTTTTAACATCACAACCACTCAAATGGGTTTCAGATATAATAATCGACAGGGACAGGTAAACCACCAATATAATATACTCGATAATAATGTCGATAAAAAGAAGAACGCATGTGGAAGTAGATTCATTCAACGTGCACACCTTAAACAGTTAAGACATAGATTGTCAGCCAGAGATCGTAACTTTCTCAAATCTATTGGATTGAAATTGAGAAAAAATTAAAAATAACGATGGTGGTTATTGCAACTAGCGATAAACTTGAAGTGTTTGACGAGCCAGTATTTGACCATTCACTAATTAGTCTACACGAACATACATATAAACCTTATGGCTCGCCATATTACAGAAATTCGGATGAAATACGAATTCCCATTAATTTTCAAGATCTGATACTTGACATCGCAGAAAGTTACATATACATAGAAGGAAAATTTACACCTAACGATGCTACTAAACAATGTTATCTATCCCATAATGCACTAGCATTTCTATTTGAAGAAATACGTCTAGAGATGGGCGGTGAACAAGTGGCTGTAGTTCGAAAACCAGGTATTACTACCACGATGAAAAGTATGGTTTCATATGGTCAAACACACGCACGCTTGCTAGTAACTTCAGGTTGGGGTCTAACTCAAAAAAAGCAAGATATTTTAGACACTGTCAGTCACGTGTTTAGTGGTAAACTGCCCCTTAAATACCTTATGGGTTTTGCTGAAGATTACACTAAAGGTATTTTGAATACAAAGCAGGAGCTAATTTTAATAATAGCTCGCACATTTAAAGACTCATACATAGGGGAGGTGGATGCTGAATTGGAAATTAACAAGATTGAATGGAAGATAAGACATATTGTACCTGAAGATCGTCAAAAGCTTAAACTATTGAATCGAATTAATAAGAGTGCTTACAATGCTAAAGTTAAAATAGCCTACCGCATGTGGGATCTTTATGAGTTACCTAGTTTGCGTGATACAGCCTCAGATATATGGGCTGTTAAAACCACTAATGGCCGTATGCACCGTATATACTTAATCGGGATTAACAGTTAACTTGGTTTAACTCGAAATTTTGTTATGCACCGTCGCTTGTAGCGTTCTTAATCCAGTGTAAAGTTAAACCGACAATTTTGGACGTTTAAATATTTAATCTCGATTTTCGGACATGTGTGCAGTGTGCGCATTGTAAATATAACCTCCAAATTCCAAAGTGTGTTTACCTAAAATCAGGAAAATCAGCACATATAACATATTTTAAATAAAAATCAGTGTTTTTTGGAGATGGAAATAGAGGATGAAATATTTCTGGAAGACGATGAAGACATTTTAAATGTAATTGATTACGGCTTTCCCAGACGTCGCAATGAAAGAGCTGATTACTTTCATGACATGGATGATTTATCCTTTTTTTAGGAGATTCAGGTTGACCAAACCAACAGTTTTCACAGTGCTTGAACAAATAGAAGATAATTTAGAGTTTGAAAATGATTTGTAAGTACCTATTTAGTTTTTTTAGAAATATATAGTTGCTACCAGAGGATCAATTGCAAATGATTGAGAAAACTAATGTCATTTGAATCTGAATTATTGGGGCTAATATAATAAGTATCTGGTTGCCTACGTAACTAATTCCTGTTTTTTTTTTTTTTTTAGAAATGATAGTGTCTCGCCTATCAACCAATTATTGACGACTCTACGATTTTATGCATGTGATGGTCATCAAGTTAGCCTAGGAGACTTTATGGGAGTCCACCAGACAACTGTGTCCAGAATAATTTCAAAAGTTTCAGCCGCAATTGCAAATCTAAGACCGAATTATATTAAAATGCCACAAGCACATGAAATCCTTCATACTCAGCGAGATTTTTATGCAATATCTCGGTTTCCTAGAGTCATAGGTTGCCTAGATGGAACTCACATAAAAATCCAGTCTCCAGGTAACCTAATTTAGTTTCAATTTCAAAGGTCTTTTTTCTCCAAACGTTTGAACAGATGACATTTTGCGACTCGAAACAAAGTATTAAAGAAAAAACTCGGCAAAAATCTATCAAAGAACAAGCAAAATTAATCGGTGTATAATTCTTTGTCATATTAATTTTTCAGACATTGTGGAAAAATATTAATTATTTTTACATTTAATCTATTTCGACGTTTGTGAAAAAAGTAGTGTTTTATTGGGGGTAAAAGTGATTTTTTGCGACTCGTCTGTAGTTGCCGGACTCTCTAGCTTGTCCGTCAACATTACAAACAATAACTATTACATTTTTGTTAGGGGGCGAAGATGCAGAAATATATAGGAACAGGAAATCTTATTTTTCAATAAACACACAAGTAGTTGGCAATTCTCATTTAAAAATTATGGACATTGTGGCAAGATGGCCCGGCTCAACGCATGATGTTACCATTTTTAATAATTCCAGAATTTGTGGGCGTTTTGAAGCTGGAGAGTTCCCAAATAGTGTTCTTCTTGGTAAGTCTGTTTGTTAAAGTCATCATCTACAACCTGTTAACATTTTTTAACATATGAAAGCTACTTTCTAATGGTAAGAAGTAATTTTTTTTGAAATTTCTATTATTGAAAAAGTGAAAATTAGGGTTACCTTTAGGTTTAATCTAGGAGTATGTCTGGCATTGCCACAGCACACTAAAAGTCGCCGTTTAGTAATTCCGCTTTTTATTTAGGAGATGGTGGTTATGCTTTACGCCCTTATTTGTTAACTCCTCTTATTAATCCCATAACAAGAGCAGAGCAGTTGTATAATGAAGCTCAGATTAGGACCAGGAACAGCATTGAAAGGTTATTTGGAGTTTGGAAAAGAAGATTTCCGGTATTAGCCTATGGCCTACGATGCAAGATGCAGACGGTATTAACCATTATAGTTGCTACAGCTGTACTCCATAATATTGCAATGGAAATGAATGAAAATGTACCACCCCCTCCAGAAAATATTGGCATAGATGGACTAAATTATCTAATTCAGCAAGGACAAATCCCTCATGTTCCACCAGTAGCACAATGGAATGGTATAGCTCATAATAATTATAACTATAGAGAAGAACTTATTAATAATTTTTTTGCCCCGTTATAAATATTTAGTTATTAAACAATTATTTCAAAAAATAAAGTTTAATAGATTAGAGTAGAGTAGATTAATTATTGTATAATTTATAACAATTTTTGTTTCGTTTCTTAATGAAAAAATATATTTTAGTTTAAATTGTTTTTGTTAAAATACAATACTTTGTCCTGTAATTGGCTTGTACTGTATTATTAATTATTACAGCTTCGTATACATGAGCAAATAAAACCATCGCAAGTTACTGTCCGAGAGTACTTTTCATACATACTTGCTTGTATAACCGCGGTTCAGCTACTGTTTAATACTCTCGAGTAGTAACTTGCAATAGTTTTACTTGGTCATGTACACCAGGCTTATGTAATAGATATCTTACAAAAGGTTTTATGGTTTAATAATAAATGGAGTAATCTTTGACAATTCGTTTATTTAATTACATACTAAAAAAAATTATATAAAACATAATTTGCCCATTAAAACTGAGGAACATTACCACGAATAAACTGTTTATAAAGCATAGAAAATAAAAATAAAAGATGCAGCACAAATGAATTTATTTCTTTTTTTCTACCTCCAACGCGAGCAATTCGAGTTCCAATTTGCGCCTCTTTTCTTGATATGCACGTTCTTCATCTATTTGAAGTATTTGTTTTTCAATTAAAACAATGCGACGATCCAATAACACGTTGTACTTGTCGGCTACATGAGATGAAGTAAGTGTTCTAATAGTCTGTGTTGGCCTCCTTCTGTCCTTGCCGACTGGTGTTTTAGAATACTTCACAGATCCACTACCTGAGCTTCCTCCTGCTCGAGGAGATGTGAAAACATCGGATGCTGGCATAGAAGTACTAAGATTAACTTTTAGGGCAGGATGGATTTGCGTTTGTAAATTGCATGCTTTTTTCCAGTTTGAGTCCTGGGAAGTGGAAGCACTGCCAATTTCTATGTTTTCCTAAAAATACAGTAAAAAGTTACACACACTGATACACATAAAGATAAATTATTTTCCCAAATACCTGGAGGAATAGCCACATCCTCAAATTTGTAAAGGAATAAACAACAGTTAAAATTTAGGAAAACATTTTGATAAGCATCCCTGGGTATAATCCCTCGCCATAAAATAAATACAAAACAATTTAAGTGTTAATTACCTTATCTATATCCCTTATGGATACAAGTTCTCCGATTATTCGATCTTTAGGAGGTCTTTGTGTATACTTCTCTGTATTATCATCATAATTATTATCGTTATCCTAAATTACAAGAAACAATATTACTCTATTCAGTCAACATAATGGTATATTTTGCCTAAACTATAGTTACAATTACGTACCTGTACATCTAATTCTTCATTTTCAAAAACAAATTCAATTTCTGCCTCATTAGGGACAATTTTTGAATGATCGTCGTCACAATCAAAAGGATTACTCATTCCACTGACAGTTTTTTGATTCATGATCGATATCAACAATTGATCAGCACTATCCATTTCGCTTTTTTCTTCTGGACCTCCTCCAGTTCGAAATTGGTTTTGGACATATTTGGCTTTGAGTTTACGTACATCCTTCTTTCTGTTTTCATAAAACCGTTTTAAAGTTCCCCATTCACGTAAAATGCTACTCTTGGATGACGCATTGAATTCCTCTTCAATTTTCTTCCACGTTTTCATTCTGTCCACAACAGAAGCCCGATCCGTCTTTTTATCTTCCAAAATTGAGGCATATTTACTTGCAATTAAACTTATCAAATTATATTTTTCTTGAGCAGTAAAATTTGCTGATCTTTTCTTTTCTTCCATATTGAGAAATAATCATAATTATTGAATAGCAAAAAGCAAAAACACGTGGTAAAATAAAACTGTATGGACCTAGCAAGGGTAATAAACTTTACTGAAACCCGAAAACACAAATATTCCTAGATTTATCGACGTTGTCACATCGCTAACAGGATTAAGTAATCCACAAATTTGTACCAACGGTGCATAAGAAACAAAACTTAACTTTTTAAACGCGATTACTTAAACTCGTTTAAACATAAAAACGGTGCATATGGCCATTACAGTCTCGAGAGGCCACGATATATCATTATAGGTTTTCAAAACAATAATTATTCCAATGACAGAACAAAGAATATCACACAGTTTATACATGCAGATATTAACAATATTCGTCTATATTTAAACTCTGAAGTGTTCCCATATGAACGTTGGAATTTAGATTTCGATAAGAAACTGGATTCTGCCGCTTACTATGCCTATGAAAGCTTCCAGCGTAGTTATTATGACAAAGATATGGGTGAACCGATGATGGATCTTGGAGAATTCAGAAAAAATCCGCTGTTTGTCCTTGATTGCTCACACCAACCGGATGCCATGAAATCATCAACTGTTGACATAAAAATAGAATTTGAAACCAGGAAAACAAAGTTTCCAGAACAAACTCGAGTATATGCCCTTATACTTCATGATGCATACTTAAGTTACAGCGCCTTAGATGGTTCTGTTCAAAACGGTTTTGTTGGCTCCAAGTAAAACATCTCCTATGATCACAATGCTCTACTAAATGATCAATTTCTTAATAAATGTATTGTATATTTAAATATAAAATTATTGTATTAATATGTTTATTTAATGCTTAATTGTAATAATTATTTTGTAATTTGAGCAAATATGTAATAAAAAAAATATATGTAATCTATAAACAAGTGTTTTATTTATTTGATTTTAACCTGCAACTAGAGAAAATAAAAAAACATACACACATATTTCATTTTTTTATTATAAATATTTTCTAATAATACATTTGCAGTGAAAATAAGAATATACACAATGTTTTATTATAAACACATTCTAATAACACATTTCAGTGAAAATAAGAATATACACAATGTTTTATTATAAACACATTCTAATAATACATTTCAGTGAAAATATGAATATATGCAAATTATTTGACTGTGTTTTCATCATCTTCAGATTGTTCTTCTAGATGGTATTTTTCAATAATTTCCTTTGGCAAATATTTGTCTACTTCATACAGATAACGTTTCAAATCCAATTGAACCATTTCTTCACAAAATTCATCTAAATTTAAAATGCCTCTAATATATTTTTTACATGTGTTTGCACCCAAGTTGTATTTTTCTGAATCATCCATAAGACGTTGAACTTCATCATTATCGAAACAATAGTTTAGATCATAATTTGCGGCATGTAGCGATTCCATACTTAGATCGCTTAACTGAGAACACAACCTTTGAATAGATGTACCAATATTTTCTGCTTTTACCCATCCTTCAGCTGAATAACAGATCCACATATTTGCTACTTGTCTGGAAATTAAATAATTAGATGTAAAAATTTTGATTTTAAATAAAATATTATTAAATGACTTACATGGATGCTATTACCGTAGAATTGTTAAAGTAAATTTTGACTTATTTGGCTGATATGAGCTAATGAGTGATCTAATAGCATTATGTTTTATGATAAACTTTCTTTCACTCTATTCTAATTACTAACTAGTTACTACTTTAAAATAATCCTAAATGATGATAAATTTATTTATTTTCTTTGTTACGAAATAACAAAAATTATTCAAAAATAGAGAATTTTAATAAAGAACTCGATTTTGCACCTGGATAAATGGGAGTGCGCTCACCTAAATAAGTCAAAGTGTATCTGTCTTTTACTGAATTTATTTTATCAATAATATCCGGCTTTAGAACCTCTGCAACTCTTTTTGGCAAAAATGATTTAAACGGTGTAATTGTACTCTCATCAAACAAATTTACCAAGAGCGATTTTCCAAACCGCGTATTGACCTGAGATATGTTTTTTATTAGGTAAGCCTTATTTATAATTAATGAAGAAATCGGTCTCTGTTCCACAATCTGATAAGTATCTTGATTGATAAGTTCATTAATTGCTAATAAATCAATATCAGAAATTGCAGCCATGTCTAATTAAACAGTTTTGTATAAAGTGAAAGAATTGCAACAAAATATATAATAATGCTCACTTAGAAATATTCAGATCACAACACTATGCTCACAAAGCCTATTAACTGTAGACGATTCGAAACAAATATGATTTTACATCGCAACTTCGTCTCCATTTATTACAAACACATAGTTACGTCACGAAACCCCACCATTCACGAATACACACATATTTTTTCTTATCCTTCAAATCCATTTGTTAAGAGTGGTAGCATGAGACGCTGCGACCTTAATACGTGTACGATCGAGGTCGGAGGAATAGAAAACAACGACCTTGACAAAGGCGTGCGTACACGTGTGTCATAGACATTCAATCCGCGGCGCAACGGCCTTGAAACATATGCCCGTATACGTATGTGATCAAGGACGGAGGAGAGGGCCGGTATATATACCCTACTTGTAACTATGGGTGAATTCTCTGTTGTAGTAGATCCGTTTTCTGTAAGTTTTCTAATCTTTTTTATTTTGGTTGTCGTGTGTTTATTTTTCTAATTATTTTAGGATAAGCGGGCCTCAGAGTTAGTGCCTTTTTCGAGCATTTTTGAAGGATTACATCCAGTTATTGAGTTACAAGATGTAAAAGAGCCTGTAAGTTGCTTCTTAGCGTTTATATCTGAAAAAATTGTACACTCTCTTTGTAACTGGACAAATGAACGAGTAGGAAGGTACTTAGTTGAAACTGGCACTCGTAAAGTGTACAACTTAGTATGGAAAACATTACAGTTTCGGAGATGTACACATTCTTAGCTTTACAATTATATATGGGTATTGTTCATTACCCTAAAGTTCCCGACTACTGGAGCCCAGTGCTGGATTACCCTATACGCTAATTACGCACGGGCGTAAGGCGGCAGATTTTAAGGGGCGGCAGGCAAAATCAGAATAATAAAAATTCGCTCGACTGCACAACTTGCACTTATATAACTTTGTAACTTGTAACATAATAATGAATAGACATAATTTACTATGCCGCTATCGGTTGTCGGGTGCCGTCCATCAAGGCGCCTAAATAATATAATAATGTATAATAAATGATAACGTCAGCATCTTTGAGTGGCGGTACAATTTGTACAGCCATTCAAAGACGCCGACGTTTTTTATGTAAAATAATAACAATAACATAATATCGATATCACCGAAAACTATATTTAGGTTTAGTTTAACCAAAGTTAATTTTTAAACAGCGATGTTTGATGTTTACCGCTTTTACGGCAGTCGGCACTTTAGACTTTAGAAGACGTTTGGCGGCATTTTTTATACGTTTCAAACTGACTTTGGATACACAATACTACACATTTGTATTTGAGTATTTGTATCGAGGCATTCGAGGAGCTGCCAACTGCTATCTGCAATTTTATTGTAATTATAATAATTGTTAAGTCGTTTCGGAAGCTTCGACGCGCACACGTACAACAGCGGCGGTAAAGTCGGAGTTACGAGTACCAATAAACTACAATAATTTATATATTTTCTCTCGATTCTCTCGTTATTAAAATTTACAATACTTTTTAATTATGAGTGACGGTCGAAAAAGGTTGAGTGGAGCTCAATACAAGAAGCTCGCAGAAGATAAGCGGAGAAGACAACAAAGTGTTTTAGACAAAACTGCTAAACTTGATTATTTTTTGACTAAACCAACAACATCGGCGGGGGTGGAGGCCACTTCGAATTCTGCAGAATTAGAAAAAGAAAATAATGCGGGAACTAATGCTACTATTTCTGAATCCGACTTGGGAAATGACCGCCAAGAAGAAAATGAAGATTATCCGTCGGCTCTAGAAGATGAACTACTGTCGGTGTCACAATCGCAGCCTTTATCGGAGCAATCTCAAACAGTTGGTGTGGATGGCGATCCAGCCAAATGGGAAATGAATGATGGCAACCATTGATTATTTATTGTCAATTGAAATTAATCAGAACCAAGATGCAGATTTCTCTGCGACAAAAACAGTTATAGGCGACAAGATACGTTTTCTTAACACGTTGAGCGCTGATGACGTCGAAAGACGCCATCCACTTCTTGAGTGGGAGGCGCATGCCGTCTTTCGACGCATTTACGAACTGTGCTTCAGTACACCGTTAGCCTTTGAGTGGGGCTGTCGTACGGATCTCAGCCTGTGGAATAGGTTCTAAATTAGCGTAAAATTGTGCTCGTTCAAGTTCGCGATGGATGATAGCCGCCAGGCAGGGCCATCGAGAGCCAGAAGGCCCCGAAAGTTCAAAAAAACGTGCAAACTAAACGTGCTTTGACAGAGGAAGAGTTAGAACAATGTTTAATGAATTCAGATGATGATATTGCAGATCCGGATTTTTTAGATTCGGATTCTGAGTAAGAATATTCTGATAAAAGTGAGGACTGGGAAATAAATATACCAATATTTGATGAACCTGATCTTGACACTTCTTCGAATATTTTGGACATTTCAAACCCAGTAACACCTGTAAATACCCAAATACTACTACAAACTCCAACAGCGCCGCGCCAAACGCCTGCTGATGCAGTGACATGGGACGTAGTGGAAAATATTCCTAAAGAAATTCCATTTACCAGAGAGAGAGAACTATTAGTTCAACCCAACGGTAAGTTATGTATCATTATTTCCTATTCCAATTTCCTAAAAACATATATTATTTTAGGCAATGCACCAAAAGAGTACTTTAATTTGTTGATCGATGGAAATTTACTGCAAATGATAGTTCGAGAAACTAACACGTACGCAGAAGAAGTTTATCTTTCGGAGAATACAAAAGAAAAATCGCCAATAACACGATGGAAAGAATTAACTACGGATGAATTGAAAATATTTATTGGGATAGTGCTCCATATGGGCACTATAAGGCTAAATAGGCTTCAGGATTATTGGAAAAAACATTGGCTTTTCAACTTACCTTCTTTTTTTAGCTACATGAGTAGGGACCGTTTCATGTTAATTATGAGATGTCTGCATTTCAACAGAAACCCCTTACCTGGTGAACCGATACCAGCAGATAGATTATTTAAAATTAGACCGGTGATCGATTATTTTAACTCGAAAATGATTCAAATATATTATCCAGACAAAAATCTCTCCTTGGACGAGTCCATGGTATTGTGGCGTGGCAGACTAGTTTTTCGCCAATACATTAAAAATAAAAGGCACAGGTATGGAGTGAAATTGTACTTGCTTACAGAACCGGATGGCACAATATTGAAATTTGTGGTGTATACTGGCACCTTAGACGATCATGGTGGCAAAGGGCATGCGGCTAATATAGTGCTCCATTTGACAGAAGAAAAATTAGACGTCGGACATTCAATTTATTTAGACAATTACTACAATAGTTATGGCCTCGCCTGCAAATTGCTGTCCAGAAAAACTTACTGTACCGGAACTCTTAGAGTTGATAGGAGAGAAAATCCAGTTGAAGTAAAAAAGGCGAAATTAAAAAAAGGAGAAACAATTGCGCGCTATTCCAATGGAGTGATGATAGCCAAATGGAAAGACAATAGAGATGTGTTTTACATATCTACAGAGTTTAGGAATAATTTGGTGAAATATTACAACAAAAGGCAGCAAGAAAAAGAAAAGCCAGAAGCTATTTGCAAGTACAAGAACTTCGTGGGAGGAATAGATAAAAAGGACCAAATGATGTCGTATTATCCTTGCGAGAGAAAAACATCACGGTGGTAAAAAAAAATCGGGATCCATATCATCTACATGCTTCTAATGAATTCTTTTTTTTTTTGTACAAAAAAATATGAACCGAGAGTGTCTTTGTACGACTATAGACTTCAGATCCTGGATTATCTACTTCCTAAAAAAAGAGATACTAATACTGCTGAACAACAACGGCCCATTTCGTCAAATGATGTTCCCGAAAAAAATCTTCAAACAGGAGCAAAAAAGAAACATGCACATCGAAGGTGCACTCTTTGCCAAAAAAATAAAATACGTAAGGAAACAGTATACCACTGTCCAGTTTGTCCTGGGAAACCGGCTCTGTTTCGAACCTTGCTTTCACAAATATCATAAAAATATTTAAATTTGTTAAAAACTATGTATAAGTAACAATATACAGTACTAATCCGCATGGCGTCTTGCGACGTCATCCGCCTCCAGTAATATCTTTTACTGCACGAGGCTATTGACGTCAAAAGACGTCACTGTCCGTATGACGTCAGTTTTATGTTTTTTTGAAAATAAATAGTTTTGCATGTCAATATGAACCAAAATATTTATTATTTCACAGAAATGCCTTATCAGCGTCCTGAGGTAGCTAGCCATATATAGGCAGCAATGAAAGTGTTAATAAGGCTATATTTACGCGAAAACTTTTAAATGGAGAAGAGCAACCACGAAAATATATATTCTCCATCGAAACAGAGCCTATTTTGTATTCCATGTCGACTTTTCGGTGGAACTTCAAAAATTGCTACTGAAGGAGTCAGCGATTGGAGTAATGTAAATAAGATAGCAAATCACCATGAAAATTCTCAAGAGAACGGCAAATGTCAAATCGCTCTATTAAATCGTAGAAATAGTTCTAACAGAATAGATTCATCTCTGTGTCAACAAAAAATGAAATGGAATATTGGAAAAATGTTCTGCAAAGAGTAGTCGCTGTTATTAAAAAGTTGGCATCTAGAGGCCTACCTTTTTAGAGGGAGAGGAAAAGTTTGGTAGCTTGAAAAATGGAAATTATATGATGTGTTTAGAACTTATAGCAGATTTTGACCCATTTTTAGCCAAACATTTGTCACAGTATGGAAACCCTGGGAGGGGAAAAACATCATATCTATCGTCAAAAATTTGTGAAGAATTTATAGAATTAATGGGTACAACAGTTGTAAATCACATTTTGAGCGAGAATAAAAAATCAAAACATTATTCTGTTATAGTGGATTCAACGCCGGATATTTCCCATATTGATCAGCTATCAATTATTATTAGGTATGTTAAAGATGATGGAAAACCAGAAGAGCGATTTATTGGTTTTTTACCTAATGTTGGACATAAATCTGAAGAGCTGGAAAATGCTGTAATTTTGAAACTTAATCGTCATAATATACCACTAAAACATTGTCGCGGTCAATCATATGATAATGCCAGCAACATGTCTGGCATTTACACTGGCTTGCAAGCTAGGATAATGAAGCTTAATCCATTTGCCCTATACGTACCTTGTGCAGCTCATTCCCTACATTTGGTTGGCGTATGTGCGGCAGAAAGTGTTAAAGCGGCCACATCCTTTTTTGAAATATTGCAACATTTATATGCATTTTTCTCCGCATCTACACATCGTTGGCAGTTTTTGCTGTCGAAACTAAAAGTAAAAGCTAATGCTAAAGTTCCAAAACGTGCAGATACAACAAGATGGTGCTCACGACACGATGCTTTGATGAGTTTATGTGGTAGCTGGAATGAGTACTTGGAGACTTTAGCTGCAATGGAGGAAAATTTATCAGAAAAAGCAGCCGTTCGCGCAGAGGCATCTGGAATAAAACAATTAAACCGTTTTGAATTTGCATTTATGTGCGTTTTCTGGGAGGCAATATTAGAGCGTTTTCATAAAACTAACTTAAAATTGCAAAGCATCGATATCGATTCAAGTGATGTGGCACTTTTATACGCATCTTTGATCGACTTTGTGCAGTCTCTAAGGAATGAAAATATGTTTAATACTTATGTCAGTAAAGCTACAGAATTTGCAGAAGAATCATACGAATACGATCGCCAGCGAAAGTGTAAACTTTTTCCAGGAGATTTCAGAGAAGATGAAATAGTATTAACAGGGCGAGAAAAACTAAAGGTAGATTCGTTTTATGCTATATTAGACAAAATCATAGTAGAACTGAAAAAGAGAAGCACGGCTTATGAAAATATTTTCAGCAAATTTAGTTTATTTTTTTTAATGAAAGAATGTTCACAAGAAACATTAATCCAAAAAACTAATTGTTTAAGAGAATATTATAAAGATGATTTGGAAATGTCTTTCCCAACAGAATGTTTGCATTTTTCTGAACTATTAAAAGGAAGTGACCTAAAAAATGAAAAATATTCGGTGATAGACTTATTATCATTATTGCGGGAAAAAAATTTACAAACTGTGTTTCCTAACATTGACATCGCACTTCGTATATTTGTTTCTATGGCAGTTAGTGTTTGTTCGGCTGAACGTTCATTTTCAGCGTTGAAGCGAATAAAATAATATTTGCGGTCTACTATGGATGAAGACCGGCTAAATTTATTGGCGATTTTGGCAATAGAAAGTGACCTGACAATAATGACTTTGCCGCAAGAAAATCACGGCTAAAACTGTTTTAATACAGGTAATAATTACCCTTATTATTTTTACAATTACCTAATTATTCCTTATTTATTTGCTTTTATCATATTTAGAAATTATTATTTAGATATTAAGTAAATCACAACTTACACTTTTTTATTTAATGTGAAATTAGCTACTTTCCTATTATTATTAGAGGCGGAAATTTTAGGTTTGCGTAAAGCGGCAAATACTATAATCCGTCACTGCTGGAGCCGTGACTTTTTGTTCAAAGGGCCAAATATTTTTTGTGGAGAAATAATGAGCAGAAATAGATTTTTCATAATTTTAAAATTTCTCAGATTTAGTGATCCAAGAGCCTTTATTGACCTATTACCCGGTTGGCAATGTTTTTTGCATGTGTTAAAGAAAACTGTATGAATCTTATAGATCCTGGAGAAATAGTGGAATGTTTAGTTTTATATAAATTTAGACTGCATTTTAAACAATTTATAAAAACCAAACGTTCACGTTTTGGAATGAAACTATTTTGTGTGTGTCCCAGTCATCCAGATTTACGGGGATATACTTACAATTTTGCCATGTACTTCGGAAAAGACGCGTACAATATTACTCACATTCCTGGGTCAAACGATTTAACTATGTTTGAAAGAATTGTGGTGTTTTTGTTTGAACGGTTACTGGATGAAGGAAGAGAAGTAATAATTGATAACTGGTACATGTCTTTGAGACTAGCACAATTTCTACTCACTAGAATACTTATGTGACTGGAACCATTCGAGCAAATAGAGGTGTACCTAAAGAGCTAACAGAATTACCTCTGACAACATTCCAAACATGTTTTGTAAGAAAAGGTGATATTTTAGTTATTAGATATAAAGATAAAAGAGATGTTTATCTATTGACTACTAAAGTCAAAGCTGGATTTACGCAAAAAACTCGTTACCAAGTCTCAGCATGCAATAACATACAGGTTCAAAAGCCAAATGCCATTGAGCTTTACAATGTGAATATGGGCGGAGTGAATGCCGTTGGCCAATACATTGAGCCGTATGATTGTACCAGAAAAAGCTACACTTGGTTTAAAAAAAATGGTTTGCACATAGTCTAACGCATGGTACTAAATGCAAAAGTATTGTACACGAATGCTGGACGAAAAGACAAGGGTATCTTAGAATTTACCAAAATTTTAATTGATGCTCTATTGGAAAAATATACACCTGGATACAAAAAAATTAAACAAAATTATACAAAAACTAACAAACCTCGTAACAAACTCAAGTCAGAGAACACTAAGCATGCTTTTGGGTGCAGTGTCAAGGAAGAAGGCTGTCGTCGAAAAAGAGGGACATGTTACCAAAATGAAAAGAAAAGAACATATACAACCAACTTATGCGGTACTTGCCCAAAGGCGCCAGTTTATTTGTGCTCCAAAGCCCACTTCAAGGAATATCATAATTACGTGTAAAATTATATTTGTTTTTTATGAATACTCATTTATTTGCAGATAATGACTTATTTGTAGAAGTTTTTAGTAAAATTTTTGTACTTCAAATAAAATTTGAAATTTATATCGATTAAAAATCTACGCCACTGTCTCTTTTACCCTTACAACTCACCTACAAAATTGTTTTTTGGTAAAAGAAAGTCGGCATTGTGGAACAATAAAAAGTACAATACAAACAAAAAATATTTTTCTCAAAATAAATAAAATAAAAAATACACTTTTTGGACCCTTGTAGCTACGCCTCTGGATATATTTTATTTTATTTTCTTTACAAAAATGAGTCCTTTATTATAGTGGAGCAATGAAAAGTACTTACAAAAACAAAAAAAGAAAAATTTTTTTCACCTAATCTGGTATTATTATTGCAATCCATAGAAAGTGACTTGGAGCTGAAGGGGTTAATGAATTGAGGGACTCAATGCAATAACTCGGCAAGTCAATTTTTTTGGTAAATTTAGTTATGAAGATGTTCTTGCACAGTATAAAATTCTCTATCGTTCTGTGCAAGAACGAGGTCTATAAGTCAACTAGTATCGAATACACGGATGTATTAGTGGTTGCCTGCCTAACAAAATTGTGCAATAACCTGGTATGTCCAGGACTTGCCATGTTGTTGCAAAGTAGTAATGTTGTGATTCATTTGTGACTGTAAAAATGTGTATGGTGAAGTGCTGTATACTAAAAAGAGCCTAAGAAGTGTTAAGAAGTCTGACTGTATTTTTTAATGTTAAAATGTCATCATCCGATGTTAGTAACCCTTATTCTACGGATAGTGACGAAGAATATTTGCCGGAAAATGATATAACTCCTAGCAGAAAGCGACGTAACCTCAAAAAATATTATATCACTTTGATAAATAGTGATGATTCTGGGGATTCTGACACCCCTGAAAATGTTTCCCTTGCACAACCCAGTACTTCTGCTGTCACACGTCTTGCCGCTTCGTCAGCTGTGCCAAATGTCGAAAGGCCCTTTGAATATTCCGAGAATGATAGTCCTAGTGACGAGGTTGTTGATGGAATACAACCAGAAGCTGCTACGCATGCACCACAAGTTGGCAAGAAAAAGAAATTACGGCAAAAATTGTGGCAGAGAAATATCAGAAAAGAAAGCAGAACCCACGGACATGAATATGTAAATGTGAAGGGCAGAAAGGTTAATGCGTAAAAAATGGGACCAAACTGTAACTGCAAAAACCAATGTTTCGAGAAATTTGGGGGCGACGGCTGTCGAAAAGTATTTTCTGATTTCTATTCCATGACTTCAAAGGATATGCAAGATTCCTACTTATATGGTCTTATACAAAGACATGAGATTGCTCGAAAAAGACCACGCTCAGGAGAAGGGAGAACCAAACAGTCATCCTTTTCTTACATGGTGAGTTCTGTTATTACTTTATTAGGCATTCTTTACTTTAACATAATTTCTTAGATTCGGCTAGCTGGCAAAGAAGAAAAAATATGTCAACAAGCCTTTCTATCCCTCCACGGATTAGGCAAAAGTAGACTCGAGACTACAGAAATACCTAGCCTGTCAAAACAACACTCCACCTGTTGACAGAAGGGGAAGACATGAAACTAGGCCAAATAAAATCCCAGGTGACATTATTGCCCAAATACGGGAACACATTTTGAGTTTCCTGATACAAATCCCAATATAGCAGGAAAGACAATTTACATCACTATTACTTATCACCTTTACTGAATATATCTAAGATGCATGAGTTGTATTTGCAAACATATGAGCCTGCCCAATATCTTGCTCAAGATAATAAAGAAAATGAGCCTATTGTAAAGTATGAATTTTACAGGAAATATTTTGCAGAAAATTTTAAAATAAGTTTTAGAAAGCCCAAATCTGATACCTGTCAAAAATGTGACAAATTATTGATTAAAATAAATTCTGCTGACTCTGACACCGAAACAGTTGCCTTGAAACCAAAAAGTCTCTGCACGTAAGAAAAGCTGAATGTTTTTACTCTGAAATGAAAACCGCCACAAATTTATCTAAGACTGATCCGACAGTGGAAGTAATCACCTTTGATTTTCAACAAAATATGCCTTTGCCAGTTTGTTCAAGTGGAGAGGTGTTTTATAAAATACAGCTATGGGTCTTTAACTTTTGTGTTCATGTCGGTAGTAGTGGTCAAAACTATTTTTACGTATACGATGAAACCGTAGGTGGCAAAGGCCAGAATGAAGTAGCCAGTTTCCTTCTTCATTTTTTCAATACATACATTCGATCAGAAGTTAGTGATGTATATATATTTTCGGATAACTGTTCGTCACAAAATAAAAATTATATGTTGTTGCAATTTTTAACTACTCTTGTTGATACAGGACGATTTAAATCTATACAACACAGATACCCAGAACCGGGCCACAGCTTCCTGCCCTGTGATCGCAGTTTTGGAGCGATTGAAATAAAAAAAGAAAAAGTTTGACAAAATTACCGTGTTATTTACAGAGAAAAAAGTTAAAAAAAAAAATAAATATAAACACGTAATGACCCTAGCTGAACATTATGTACCCAAATGCGACTTCTGGTTCTATAAAGGTATTGCCGATTATCATCAAAGCTTTTTTGGAACCTGACAATGTCACTTCGGTGTCAGAATTCAGTAGTGATGAATAGATGAATTTTGTTAACACTTTATAATCTTAGACAAAAATATAGTATGTTATTAAAGTTATTGTGACCCAAGACCTAAGTGTTTTACTTTTTCTATTTTTCATCAACATCTTGGATTTTTGTTCGAATACTATGCAATAACCAGGCAAGTCCATGAGTTTTTTTCTTATACTTCTGGTATTTTTTGTTTTTAAAACTCTGAAATATAAGTACCATTTACCTGAGTTCACTTTCATACAGAGATATTAACAAAAATACCATTCTCCATTTTTTCATGTTAACAGTTTTCTTTGTTTCCTGAACATTTTGACTCGGTGGACTTGCCGGGTTATTGCATTGAGCCCCTCAATTGTATAATATTTACATATATTTTATTTGAAAATAATATTAACCCCCGCGATTCACATACCTGCGCAATTATTAGAAACAGCTCATTCCTTAATACTTCAATTAGAAGAAAGTGCAGACAAAATTATTCACACAAGATCAAAACGTGGCCTTATAAATGGCTTAGGCTCCATAGTAAAATACATTTCTGGTAATCTAGACCAAGATGACTTATATATCATTAATAACATGCACAAATTATTTGATAATCAAATCAAAGAAAATATACGGTTAAGTAAGTTCGCCACTTTAAATCACCAGATGATTAAAACTCTCACAATTTAAATAAATTAATGATTATTTCAAATAAAACACATGAAATGGTCATACAATCTCGTACCTTGTTAGAAAAAACGTACATGTTACAGATGTTATTAAATATCAATAATTATCAAAATCATGTAAATATGTTGCTAGGAACAATTAGTCTCGATGCTCAGGAATAACTAATGTAGAATTAATCTCTACAAATGAATTAAATACTATTTATAAATACCTTCTATTAAATTATCAAAAAGAGAATCTCATCTCATTCGATGACACACTTGTTTGAAATTCTGCAATTTTCAAAGTTTTCTTTCTTTATACACGATAAATGCAACAATTGTAATGATATTAAAACATCCCATCTTAAACCCAACAACGTACAACTGCTCCCGCAATTATCCTATTCCAAATTAACAAAATATCCTAGTTCCTCCAACAACATATTACCTATCAAACTCACAATTCTGTAAATGGATGCAACAACGCGACATTACTTCGCAACAAATTATGTGTCAAAACCTACACATTGAACAATACAACCTAAATAAACCCACACAATGCGATATAGCCCATGTACCTGATACCTATGCATATAAAGTTACTTCACATGGCATACTGTCTACATTCTCCAAAGAAGAAGTCTTAGAAAAATGCCATCAGCAAATCACAAGACACCTGATCAAAGGAAACAATCTATTGCATTCCACCTGTGAAATCAGTATTGGTGAAAATACCATTATCCCTGGCCCATTGAATATGACCAGACCATACCCAGTCCCACTACGACAAATAAACTAGAACATCCATTGATGGAAGTCAATTTGCGACCTGTTCACCTGGACGACATCTCTTCACTGCAGAAGGACCTGCAAATGCTGAGCCAAGATGATCCTCTTGATGACCCTACCATAATGGCTGCACATTTATCCATTACAACAATTCTCTGTTTGTTCTGTATAATTATAATTATATTAATTGTATTGTATCGAGCCAAATTGAAAAACCTCTTATGTAAAAAAGAGAATAGTTTTTAAAGTTAATTCCTCAGAACTCGAAAATGTTAAAAATAAAATTGTCTGAGGACAGTCAACACTAAGGAGGGAGGAGTTATATCTCTTAACCCCTAATATCAAACACGTCGCATTACTGATAAACAATTAGTATATAAACCCTGCATTTATTATGTACAGAGGTTAATCTCTCTGTGAGCCTTAGGCTATACTCATTGTATCTTCGTATTTAGTAAATAATGTGTTTTTTTAAAACTTGTTTGCTAATGCAAGAAATATAACTCGTGGCAAATCATTACTGCACTTGCTATTGGTTCACGGAAATTGATGCCGATCTATGTGCATCGACTTTTTGTATCCTGTACTGTGGACTATTTAAAAAATGTCTGTCGTTTAAAATTCCTATTGTAATTAATATACAATGATGGATAAGTACCTACACTTTTCAAAATCGAAATGCGATATTGTCTAATGCACTACTTAATTTAGCTATGACATATAATGTATTGATAACACAATTTTTTTTTGAAAAGGGACACTCCTAGGTGGAGGTGGATTCAGTCCAGATGTACTGAACGTAAACTCAAAAATAATAAAAAAAATTACTTGCCGAATGTTTTCACGAGGGACCGAAGAAGCAAGATCCAAACCAGGTTCCTATAAATATAAACAATTGAATTACAATTTTTTTACTAGTTATTCTATGGATGAATATCTATGTTGTACTTCAATAAGACCTGGAAAGAAAAAACAGATTCGCAGGTAACTGACATAAAAGTCATTAACTACAATCCTGAGGGATGCATTAAAGTTAAAATTGATGTAGATAAACTTTGGGTTGATCTTCCATTTAGAATGAATGGAATTTTCTATTCCATCTATAGAAAACTATAGATATAACTATAAATATAAACTAAAGATGTATACACAAAAATTAAAAATAACGAAGGAAAATTTTTGCATTTACATCAACTGAAAAGTATTATTCCACAGGATTACCATGCCTATCATGACACACTCCCATAGATAGATTTTCATATATATTTTGATTTGTTTTTAAACCTGTATAAGTATCTTGTTTTGTTCAAATGTATGTTCTGTAATGTTATTAATAAATAGTTATTCATTTTATTGCAATTTCTCCTATCTAAGAACTATTTAGTAGCAGTTTCTCCTATGTACAATAAATGTATTAATCTAAGTCATATTACGACCAATTTGCATAATAAACCTTTGCATAACTATAAACAATAACATTAAAACAGATCAATTTCTTATAATCAAATATATCGCAGCTTTTTGCCTCTCCCGTAAAA
Source organism: Rhamnusium bicolor (assembly GCA_029963845.1). Classification (NCBI taxonomy): domain Eukaryota; kingdom Metazoa; phylum Arthropoda; class Insecta; order Coleoptera; family Cerambycidae; genus Rhamnusium; species Rhamnusium bicolor. Next base: position 261,022 of record JANEYF010003168.1, read on the forward strand.
TGTTGTTTTTGTAGATATGAGATATTGTCACATCACCGACAATATACAACATATGTTAACTGCTTAAATGGACGACCATGATACAAAAATGTGGTTGGAAGATCTATCGTTGTTTGCAAAAAACACAACCTATCACTATTCGTCAGACTCCATACAGTCATGTTTAGGATTAAGCCAAAAAGAGGAATATCGTCGACCCTTCCACGTGGGAAAATTAAACCCTGAAAAAGAAAACGGCTTGAAGAAATGGTCAACAACGTTCTTGAAAATGAAAATTCAATGGAAGATTGCAACAATCAGAATACAAATGAAGCTGAAAATGATCACGATACTTTAGCCAGAACAAGTAGTGGTATTGAAGAAAATAACTGCGATGGTTGTAAAGACAGGTACAACGTTGCATGAACACAAATCAATTCCTGCTAAAAGGGCAAAAGAAAATCTTGGACTACAAGCAACAAAAATGTTGCGATCAAAAAACAATTTTCTTCTGCTCATGTTGGTGATACCGCAAGAGTACAAATCCCAGATGTTGACTGCGGCCGTACCGATCCTCGAAATGTGGTTGTTGCTGTAGAAGATTCCAATTTTTATCAATTAGCAACCAAAAATGGTACCCCTATGCAACTCTTCACCCAAAATTAGTTTACCATTTGTAATGAGAAGTTACTTTCTATTGACGAAATTCCATCGCACGAAATCTCGTTGCGAGAAAAGTGAGGGACAGGGCTACAAACGTTGTAATTGAAAAAAAAATAGTTCTATAGGCAAATGCAGCTGCAGAAACAAGGGGTTGCTTTGCAATTATTACTAAATCAAAATGTCATAATAGTTCTACGTGCTGCAATAAATAATTGCACTCTAATTGAATGTGACCTTTCGAATAAGCATTTGTTATTTCAAGGTATGTAGTTTTACTGTAGTTTATAAATTGTAGTGTTTATTTCCTCATTTGAAAAAAAAATGATAAGTAGGTGCATTTTTTTATTTTAATATATTATTTCTAATGAAGCTCTTTATTTTATTCGATATTCACCGCATGCTTTGCGAATGTTAAAAATCACTGGTTAAGTTAATATTTTAAAAGTATTTCGAACATACACTGAATAACTTGGTGCAACATTCACATCCACCGGTGTAATATCGACAATCATGCGATTTCGATCATTCCCAGAAACAGATATAGTCATAGTGTTAAAACGTTGGTCTTCCTACACAGTGCTCATCACATTACTAGAATACGACTGCCCTTAAATTCTGACATCATGGATGTTGTACTTTTCTTTGTCATATTCGCCCCACTGCTAATAAATCCCAAACTCTTATACGAAATTTCTGTATAAGGCCTAAAAGCATGTTTGGGACCCAAAATTAACAAAAATACGTATACCTTATTCTTTTTGAACATGGATATATATATATATATATATATATATATATATATATATATATATATATATATATATATATATATATATATATATATATATATATATATATATATATATATATATATATATATATATATATATATATATATATATGTTGTTTTTTCAGGTTTTCGCGGGTGGTGAATGTTAAATTCGTTTCCGGGATACTCCCGCGTAGGTGATAGGCCCCGAGATGGCAGATGAGATTCTGCCGAAACGTCGTTCAGACAACCACGGTCCCTCTCGGGGCCTATCACCTACGCGGGAGTATACCCGGAAAACGAATTTAACATATATATATATATATATATATATATATATATATATATATATATATATATATATATATATATATATATATATATATATATATATATATATATATATATATATATATATATATATATATATATATATATATATATATATATACACGGTGTCCCAACCAAAAGTAGGCACCCTGAATAACTTTGGATAATTTTTTTGAAAAATTGGTGAAACACGTCGACCTTGCTTCCAAGGGAGACATATTTTAATGTAATACTTGTATACCTATCATCATCCCTCTACCCTACACGGCCACCCCTCAAAAAATTCAAATGGCAAAGGGGGTCGAGTGATACATCTTCTGAAAGGTTTTTCAATTCTCTACATAACTGTGTATTTTTTTAAACTTTTATCGATTTGTTCTTAAAGAAAGTAATTTTTATTTTTGATGATTACACACAATCGAAATCGTTTAAAAAATCTAAAATACACGGCACTGGGTATTGGGATTTATAAAAAAAAAAACTACATTTTTTTAGTGTTACAACTTTGTTGAATTTTATATATATATATATATATATATATATATATATATATATATATATATATATATATATATATATATATATATATATATGTATGTATATGTATTTATTATAAAGTTCAACAAAGTTGTAGATTCGCTAAAAAGAAACATATATTGTTTAGCTTTTGAGTCACTTGTTGCTAGAAAATCGTTTTGATACCTAAATATGCGAGGCGAGCCTAAGCAGATCAGATATGGTGGACGTGACCTGTGAGTGACACGATTACAAATAGAGAGTAATAGTGTCACGAATAGGCTTAGAAAAAATAAACACCAAAAATACTCTGCAAATAATTTTAGACACTAATGCGGAAAGTTACATTTTAACATCTCCAAAATTAGTCCGTTTCATAATCCAAATATTTTAGACCTGAAAAAAATACGTATACAGATAAAAGCACAAAGGAGCGAACACGGCTAAAAGTACGAGCAATTTACGTTTGACCGTTGGCAGTGGAAGAGAATATGCAGTTGCTAAACGATGTATGCGGTTTAATGTCAAAGCTCGTCGTACATAAACCACCTACCGGTCAGAAGCGTAATTATACGAATTCATGCAAGACTACTGTAGGTCTCTTCATTCACAGGTTGAGCCAGACCACTAGATGCACGATTATGCGCAGTTTACAGTCGTCCGTCTGTTGCCAGCACGATGGGGCGATCGCAGCGTTATTGTCGATGCGATGATGAAATCTGCTACTCTCTTGTCTGCTCTGACCGGTAGGTGGCTCATTTATGATAATCTGCGACATTAATCCATGCTCACCACTTAGCGACTGTGCATATCTCCCTTCGCTGCCAACGCTCAAATGTAAATTGCGCATACTAATAGTCCTGTTCGCCCCTTTCGTGATTTTATCTGTATACACGTACACACCCACAGTAAAAAAACACGTTATAAATTAACCATATATCTAACATTTACATATTTTTTATTACATGAATATAATACATTGTTTTAGTAGCAATATAAATACATTGACATAAAATATTGACTTACAAAATTACAGAGAGAAAATAAACATAATTAAGTAGAAACATAAAATTACATCGTGAGACGATCACACAGAAACAGTAGTAACTGTTTTAAGCTAAATCAATACAAACGTTTTCCTCCGAGAGACCGCGATTAGCGGCCGAGAATAACTTCGGACAATCGCTAGTCGACTTCTCAGACAGCAGTATTGTCGCGATCGTCGGGCCGTTGGTACAAAATTTGTAATATTTGGTAATTATTAGTGATGGGCAGAGGAAACTTTCAATTTCCGGAAACTTTCCAATTTTGGAAACATTCCGGGAGGATATAAGCTTTTGGAAAGTTTACCACCAATTTTTTCCGGAAACATTACCTGAAACATTCTAACATTTTTGAATTTGGCACCAATAAGTGACAGTTTTCTTGACATCTCACATTTGATTAAAATCTAGAAATAATCAGACCAATTGTTTAAAATTTAGAACTACAGAACTATTAAAAAAAGCTTTTTGTTTGTGATTTTGATTGCTGGGTTAGGAACATAATCAGATAAGAACTTTGTTATTTTTGTTAATATCGATTTTGTGATAAAATATAATTTGTCTAGAGAAAATGCCAAGAGCAAAATCTGCTGTATGGAAGTTTTAAAACTGTACAGAGAAACAATCGAGAATTAGCACAATATATTTACTGCAAAAAATATATACTAGGATAAATGCGACTAAAATGTCCGGCAATTTGACCACTTCGATGTTGTAGTTCCAAATGTGGCTAACTACAATTTTGCTATTTTTGGGCTATTTACACATATAAGCTTAAAATAGTTTAAAGTTTTGTTCCAAACGTGGCCAACTACGTAAAATTTTAAATTCGCGCCATAACTTAAAATGTCAATAGTATCTACTTACAAAATTAACGCTTTTGTCAGTTCCATATGTGACTAAAAACAGATAGCCACTTTTGGAAATACATTATTAAACATAATCTCCCGCCATCTGTAGTTAGCTCCTTTATTTAAAGCAAATCAGCTGATTTCATGAATTATTACCTACTTATTGTTTTGGTTCAGTGTGTTATTTGAAACTGAGTAGTGTGTTTTACGGGATAAATATTGAAATACATATTTAAATATGGGTTCAAGAGCGAAAAAAATTTTAGATTTAGCGATTAATTCTAAACACGGTGAAAAGCCTTCTACATCGAACCCCAACGACGTTTTAGAACATTTTGAAGGTGTTATAATATAATTATTAAAAAATATTATTTAATATTATTAAAAAAACAATATAGAAAAATAACAGCATGCTACAAATATTTGTTTACTTACAGTGCAAAAAGTTTTTTCATTTTTATTATAGAAGGGCTGATTGGCCAAGGACCCTATGACTCTGACGATTCTGTACGTGATAAAGATTATACTCCTGATCCGAAAGAGCTAAGAGAGACTTCTTTAGATTAGAAAAAAATTGCAATTTTTTTATTTAAGCAAGTTTAAAGTTAAAAATTCCTATGTTTTAGAAATATGTGACGAACATTTAGAGACTGAAGATATTTCCACTAAAGAAAATGAAATTAATAATCCCAGTGAGCGCAAAGTGCCCAAAAAAAAAAACCGATCAGGTTTATGGAGAAAAAACGTAAGAAAACAGAACAAAAATTTCGGAGGTCCGTATATTAGCTGTAAAGGCAACTACGTTCCAGGAAAGTTAGTGGGAGAACCTTGCAGTGACACGTGCAGGTAACTTTAACTTATTTCTTAATTTTTGACTCCCGCGTGGATTTTTTTGTTAGTCTTAAATGCAACACACACAAATCAAGAAAAGAGAATTTTAATCTTTTCATCCTATTGGAAACTTGCCAGTATTGACAGGCAACGCGATTTCATCAACAATTTGGTTGAGGTCGGGAATGTTCAAAGAAAATTCACGGCGATCACAGACATTCACATTTTTTTTTTCACTGTTGAAAATTTCTGTAAGCAAGTGTGCAGGCGAATGTTTTTGAGTACTTTGGGTATTAAAAAAGGTGTTCTTAATTTCGCAATAAAAAAAGAGAATTGTCAATACTACCACGACTGAACGGGATCGTAGGAGAGGCTATGGATCCTCTAAAATTTCTGAAGAATCACTTAATTTTTTAAAGGATCACATAAAAAAGTTTCCCACAATGGCGTCACATTATTGTAGGAAAGATTCCAAGAGGTTATACTTGGATTCCAAATTAAATATTTCTAAGATATATAAATTATATCAAGCCGATTGCGCAGAACATATCAAAATCTGTTTAAAAGAGAGGTTCTATCGCCACATCTTTAATATCCATTTCAATTTGTCTTTTCACACACCGAAAAAAAGATCAGTGTGTAACTTGTACTGCTTATGAAATAGCCAATGCAGAAACGAGAGTTACATTACAAGAAAATTATGACCGGCACATAGCTTCTAAAAATAGAGCAAGACAAGAAAAAAATTCTGACAAAATCGAATCTGTCAAACTCTAACATAACACATTCTTGCTATTTTGATTTATAACAGGTGTTATACGTTCCAACAGATCCAACAAATCCCGTCCTTTTTTACAAAACAAGACTGTCTACCTACAATTTCACGATTTTTAACTGTGCCAATAATTCCGGAAAATGCTTTATGTGGAGCTAGATAGAGGGTTCACGTGGTCCTTGCGAAATAGCTTCGTGCTTGTTTAATCACCTTAAGAGCCTTCCCCAGAGAACTTAAAATGTTAGACTATTCAGTGACACATGCGGTGGTCAAAACAAAAATCAGTTTGTTGCCGCAATGTTTATCTATGCAGTTCAAGCTTTAAAAATCATTGACCAAAAATTTTTGGTATCTGGACAGTCAAATGGAATGCGATTCAATGCATGCCAGAATAGAAACTGCAGCGAAAAACTTCCCTGTGTATTTGCCCCATGAATGGGTAACAATAGCCAAAAATGCGAAAACGAATGAGCCGAAGTAGTTACGAAGTTTTTCAAAAACAGGACATAAATTTTATGGATTGGAAACCTCTTGCTAAACTTATTATGGTTAACCGCAATAGACGAGGATGGAAATACAGTTAAATGGCACGACATTAAATGGATTAGATACGAAAAAGCTAATCCTTTTGTGATTAAAATTAAAACTAATTTTGATGAAGAATTTCGTAAAATATTGGTCATTCCCCGTAGAGGTCGCCGGGTTACTTCAGCTACAATGGAAGGGTGTTTTAAGCCTTTGTACGAGCAAAACAGAAAAATATCTGCTGTAAAACTCCAGAATTTAAAAGAAATTTCAAACGCTAAGAATTTTCCTAACGACTGTAAACCTTTTTATAGGGAGTTGACTAGCGACGAAAACATTGAAGAAGAAACAGCTCTACCCGACATACACGATGAGGAAGATCAGGATTTTTTTCAAAATTGAAACATCAAAAGATCAAAGCTCTGTTGTTTCTATTCACAACTACAGTATAATAATTGTAGGTAGCTACTGTTAACTTTTTAGTTTAAAAATAAAGTTGAGTCCAAATTTAGCTGTTTTGTCAAAAAAAATATATTAATTAAAAAATATAGAGCCCAATATTCCAGTTACCTATTACAAATGATTAAAAAGACCCTACATAATAGTATCATAAAAACAAATACGATAAACTTTAAAAACCTGATTTGATTGAACTTTTCAAAGTTTAAATTTTGTTTCCTGAAAAACAATGGTTTTGTACTTAGCCACATTTAGAATGCAAAAGCTTTATATTTAAGTTGCTCTCCTTTTAACATTGTCGAAAATTTATAGTTGACATCAACATTACTCGACAGAATATGAAAAAGTGATAAATGCAGTAAAGAAAAAAATTGACGCTGTTAAGTCTCTGACATTGTTATCTGATGGGTGGACCGATGTAAATGGAGTGTCCCTAATTAACATAATCTTTACTACTCCTGACCCTGTATTTTGAAAACTAATAATTCAGGTATTGTACCTCCGAATATCTAACCGAGGTATACTGCCAAGAAATTGAAAATGTTAGTGCTATGAAAGTCAGTGGAACTGTCACTAACAATGTCCCTGCTATGAAAAGAGCATGGAAAATAATCCAGAGAAGATACTCCCACATTATAGCCTATGGCTGTACAGCTCATGGGCTGAACCTACTCTCCAAAGACCTAACGAAAATTACAACTGTTAATAGGACTATTAATATTACTAAAGATATAATCCAATATTTTAATAATAAACGTGTCTAAAGAAATATTTAAGACAAATCAACAAGATTGTGATAAAAATACAACAATTTAGAAAACGGTCGACACAATGGGGACATATGCTATAATGTTGGAAAGTTTGAATAAAAATAAAACAAATTTGAAAGCTTCCTTTAATCAATAATATGGACAAAAATTTGATGAATAATATGGACAATAACATAAAAAAATACATTGAGGATAATAGGTTTTGGGAAAAGGTTGAGAAGGTCCTACATTTACTTAAACTTATTTTAAATACTATCACAATGTTTGAAGGTGACAAAACAACATTAGCATATGTCAACAAACATCTTAAAAACATTGAAAACGAGTTATTTTCGGTTGCTGAATCTTACTCCAATGTAGAAAAAGGACAGATTATCGAATTTTGGCAATCTCGAAAAGAATTTATTTCACGAGTCACAACTTGCTGCAAGTTTTGTTCACCCAGATCAACACAGCACTTATCTAAATAGCGTAGAGATGTTAAAAGCAATATAGTTTATTTCAACACAAGGAACATATTTGGGAATGGATGAAACAGAAATATTAACAGTTAGCTGAATATCGTGCTAAATCAAATGATTTTGGCAACAAATCTTATTGGAAAGTTGCCTCAAAGGGAGCTCCAACTAGATGGTCGACTGGATTTTACCAGAATAAATTACTATCTAAAATAGCCTCAAGACTGATATTAATGCCTGCGACTACAGATATCTATGAGCGTAATTTCAAATTACACTCCAATATAAAAACTAACAAACGAAATGAAAAGAGTGTAAAAGAGAACAGAAAAAAATAATTTTCGTTAAACATAATCCAAAACTTTTAAATATAGAAGATTTATATCATGATAATGCCGAAAACGATCATAATATGAACAGAGAAGCCAAAACAGATGATTTGATTGACGATAATGAGGATGATGGTTAAGTGCACTTGTGTACCTATTTAAATAAAAATGTTAAAAGTGATTAATACAAATCTGTTAACAAACGAGCCATCTTAATGATTTCTTTACTTTTTATTATCCAATTATATTTACTATTCACTTGAAAAATAACGTACCAGCAATATTTTGATTGTAGATATGAATGGGCCTTACAATGAAGATATTTGATAGAGATAGAAGATAATGAAACCTTTTTAGAAGGCTACGCTTCAGGGAATTACAGTGGCATTACTGAGAGTGATTTCGAGTTACCACCGAAAATCAAATATATTATGAACGACGGTAAACAAATACTTTTGTTAGAAAATTATAAATTATGAAATTACATTAATTTTAATAATGCTTATTTTTGAAATAAGTTCATTCTCTCATTTTTATTTTTTATATAGTTCTAACATTTCATATTCATATTCAAATATATATATACATATGATCTCTGTTTTGTAACTAATTAGATTGTTAGTTCTTCTTATTAGCAGTGAAATGGATGGATCACATGACCGTGTCATGACCGGAGGCATGACACGTCATGACAGTCACGTCACATTGAAAATGAGCGTTGGTCAGTTAACCTCAAATTATATTTGAAGTTTGTCAGTTGTGTATTGAAACTAACATGAGTAACTTTGTAGAACGGAATGATAAATATTGTGTTAATAATTAAGAAAATGTATTTAGTTAAATAAGAAAGGTAAGTTATATTTTATTATTTGCAAATTAGTAAACAAAACCAGTTAAATTATTCAAATAATTGTTTGTTCTGCTGTTCTTGGATGCTGGATAATAACAATTAGGGCTGGGAAAAATAATCGATTAATCGAAAAATAATCGATTAATCGATCCTTTGATTATTTCCTCTTATATAATCGATTAATCGATCATTTGATTAATCGATTAATCGATCATTTGATTAATCGATTATTCGATCATTTGATTAATCGATTAATCAATCATGTAATTAATCGATTATTTGATTAAGCGATTAATAGATTGTAATCGATTAATCGAAAAAATCGATTATTTTTCAATAATTGATAATCGACTACGACTTTTGACAATCGCCCAGCCCTACATCCTCATTATCTATTTTTTTACTTAATACAATTATTATAGTATTATAGTCATATAAATAAACAGTATGTAAATAAAATTGAAAATAACCCTAAGATGAATCCTACAGCTCCGTAAATTAGAGGTGGGCAAGAGAATCAAATAATCGTTTAAGGCTGGTTAAAATCGACTATAATCGATTGATCGCTTTTACGATTAATAGATTCTAACCGATTTTCGATTATACGATTAATCAATTAATCGATTAATCGATCATTTGAATAATCGATTATTTGATTAATCGATTAATCGATCATTTGATTAATCGATTATAATCGATTAATCGAAATAATCGATTATATTTCAATAATCGATTATGACTTTTGACAATCGCCCAGCCCTAATAACAATGTCTTGAATGAAAACTTCCAGTAACAATGCCGGGGTTTATTAAATTATCCCTCGTTATTGTTATTAATAATGATATTTTATTGTTTTCAGCAACTAAAAACATGAAAAGCAAAGAAGTTGTTTTTAAATATTACACTCTCAACCGAATTCCTGAATCTGGATCAAAACAAAAAGTTGCAACTTATATGTGCAATTTTTGCAAAAAACAATATGCCTTACACGCCACTAGAATGGTAAAAAATTTGATTACTTGTAGTACTTGTCCTCCTGATGTGAAAAATGTTTTAATGAAAAAACATAAATTAAGACAATTAAGAGATGTTTCGCACTCAGAAATTGATTCGATTAAAACCAATGTTCCTGCTAGTTCCGCTACTACTTCCACTGCAGTGACAGAAAATCCCCCCGATTCTAGAAATAACCTCTCCAGTGACATCGCCAAGTTTTCCACGTTCAAGTTTAGCTGGTACTAGTTCTGTATCAAGATCAAATCTGAGACAATTTTTTGATCACATAACAGAGCCTGAAACACGGAAACATCTGGCTAAAGCTATATTTGCTACAGGCATACCTTTGAGTGTAACTGAAAACATATATTGGGTTGATACATTTCAAAGTATTAGATCATCCTTGACATTACCATCTCGGTACATTTTATCAAACTCTTTGCTGAACGATGTGTATAAGGATGTAGAACATCTGTAAAATTTCTAGTATCAACTGCCGATTTCATAGGGGTTCAGTGTGATGCCTGGACGAATATTAGAAATGAGAATATCATTAACTTCATCATAACTCCAAAGCCTGTGTTTTACAAAACTTTTACTACTAAAGACGATACACACTGGCGAGTATATATATGAGTAGTAAAATTGCAGAAGTTTTCAAAGAAATCGGTCTAAAGAGAGTTATAGGATGTGTGACAGATAAACGCACGGAATATGACAAAGGCATGGGAACTTTTACAAGAAAAATATTCAGAACTTCCAATCTCATATTATGGGTGTGCCTCATATATTTTAAACCTTTTGACTAGTGACATCATAAAATTAAATTCAGTAAAATTAATGATAACTTCCGCCAAATCCATCGTTAAAAATATGAAAAATAAATTAGTTCTACATGCTGCGTTTTTAAGAATTCAAAAGGAGAAGCTACCTCATGCTCAAAGGCAGTCCCTGAAATTGCCAGTTGCCACGAGATGGGCTTCAATGATCATATGCCTTGAAAGTTTAAACAAAAATAAAAGTGTATTACAGACATTAGCGATTAATGATGATGACCATGACTTGGACAGAAATGATAGGAATAATATTCTTGATGATGAAATATTTTGGGTGAAGGATAACAAAATTCTGTCACTTTTATATTCAATAAAAAAAATGGATAACGCAGCTTCAGTCGGACGAACCACAAATTAGTGAAGTAGTGGAGGCATTCCATGAAATCAAAATACATTTTGAATCTGAAATTGCCAATTCACCTCTTTTGAAAAATGAGGAGAAAAATACATTAGCAGCTGTGAATGATAGAAAAAATATGTATCAAACCTATTCATTATGCTGCCAATATACTTGATCCCAAATTCAAAGGAAAAAAACCTGAACGTTTCAGAGTGTAACGAAGGAATTGAGCATATCGTCGGCTTACTATCAAAACCTCCTAAGTCTAATTTTTGCGAGTTTGGAGTTTTTGATATAAATAAGCTTAGAATACACCAAAGAATCCACATACAAAACCTTGTCTAAATTATATTTAAATACCGTTAAGCGACATCTGTTATTAGTTGTCAAAACCTCAAAAATCCATTGGTTGGTTTTCCCGCCATTAAAACTTTCTATGTCTTAAATTTACACTAGTACTGGTTTGTGCATTGTCAGTTCCTATAAAAACTGTGTTTTAGTGTATAATTATAACCAAATTATTCAGAGGATGGAGAAACCAGCCCACAAAAAAGGTGAGTAAACATTTTTTGTAACCGAACTAATCTCAAATATTATCATTAATTGCAATTATAACCTTTAATTTCGGTCGGGAGACTTAGGAGCTTTTGATATGTTAATGTTTCGTTTGGTTATTCAGACATAGGAGCTTTTGAACTTGGAAATGTACAATGAATTACTGCTACATTTCATTTAATTATTATCAATTGCAACGGAATAAACTTGTACACTATAATAGAAATTTGCACTATAATCTTAATTTTCTGTACCAATGTTTTTTTTTCCAGTAAAATTTTCCTGTAAGCAGACACTAGCAAATGTTCTCCATGATTATGGAGGCAAATGAGGAAAAAAATAATCTTAATTATGAAGTAAAACAAGCGATTCTTGCTCTTAGAGAAATTGAAAATGTCATCGAAAACATTGATACCGAAAATGTGTGTATTATCGACAACACTGATATCGAAAATGATGTTATTGAAAATGATGATGTTATCGAAAATGATATTGAAAATAATAATGAAAATAGTATTACAAATGATGCTATTGAACATGATGATATTGAAAATGATAATAACATGGCTTTTCAAAAGGAAGAACTGAAGGTAAGAAAAAGAAAACGAAAACCAGACAGCAAATAAACAAAGCCAAAAGAGAGAAGGGTGAGAAGTACCTCGGATTTAAAAAAAAATGAGAAAGGTAAATGGATTGCTGACCAACGAGATTCTCGACATATGAAACCTTTTTGCAACTGTAAGCAAAGTATGAGGCCTACAAAAATTCAGTGCAGGAAATTTTCTGAAGAGAGACTGCGAATATTTACATACTTTTGGAGCGGATTAAGTTGGGCCCAACGAAAAATCTATGTGAACAGTCTTGTTGACAGTGCACCCCTAAAGATAAAAAAAAATCAAGTTAATGAGACATCACGTCGTCCAACAACTTTCTTTTGCTATCTAAAAAAATATAGTGTAAGAATTCGAGTCTGCACAAGAATGTTTTTAAATACTTTAGGAATTGGTTCATGGATGTTACACAATTGGGCAATAGCAACAATTGGAAAGCAGCAAGAAAAGATTATTTGCAAAGATTTAAGAAAAAGTAGTAGGTATGAAACCGAAAAAAATAACTCAAATTTATTTTTTAATGAGTTGCCAAAGGTAGAGTCACATTATTGCCGAGCTTCATCAAAAAAACTGTATTTGGAGCCAATATGGCAGTCAAAATCCAAATTATATAAAGAATACTCTAATTACTGCACAGAAAAAAAATGTTAAAGCTTTATCCATTAAAGTGTTTCATGAACAGGCCAAAAAAGGATGAATGTAATCTATGTATCAGTTATAATAGTGGCAATACTTCTGAGGATACTTACCGAAAACATATTCAAAGAAAAAAAAGAGCTGTAGAGATGAAAAGGGTGCTGACAAGAATAATACAGACAAAAAACCATGTGTGTACACCATGGATATGGAAGCAGTTTTATTGTGTCCAATGTTAATAGCAAGTGCAGTATACTATAAAAGAAAATTAGTTGTGCACAACTTTACCCTTTATAATTTAAAAACAAAACAGGCATATTGCTACTTGTGGTATGAAGTTGAAGGAGGCGTCATCGCCAATGAATTTGCCTCAATATTATCCGATTTCATATGTGCTAAATCAAATGTTGAGGCTGGAGAAGAAATTATTTTATACAGCGATGGGTGCACATACCAAAACAGGAATTCCATTGTAGCAAACGCTCTATTAGATTTATCTGTTAAGAAAAATATAACAATCAAACAAAAAATATCTGGTATCAGGTCACACACAAATGGAGTGTAATAGTATGCACTCTACAATGGAGTGACAAATTCGGAACCAAAATATGTATCTACCAGCTAATTATGTAGCTGCCGCAAAATTAGCACCCCATAATTGAATTATTATAGTTCGATACGACCCGGATACAAAAAGGGAAATCCAACAGTAACTGATGTTTGTACTTTTCAATATAAATCAGATGCTCAAATTAGATTCAAATTAAACTTTGATGATGAATGGGAAACACTTGTTAATCGCAAATCAAAGAAAAGTATGAGTGATGATATTGGTTCGATACTACAATTATATAAAAAACGGATACCAATTAAAAAATGCAAGTATGAACACCTTCAAGATCTGAAGAAAATCATACCAGAAGATTAGCATCATTTCTATGACAATCTGCCTTTCCAAGGTTAACCTTAGCAAAATTGTATTTTTTTTTCCTGTGTTGTATTTGTTAGAGTTAGTGTAATACCTGAATATATTATATAAGTGTAATGTAGTCTTTTGTGTTGTTAAATACCCAATCATAATTGAAAGAAACAATATAAAGTTATTTTCAAAACCTCTTTTGAACTTCTCCACATTTTTAAGCAAGACCTTCTAAGTCTTTTTTATTATAGATAATTGCTGGTTTTTTGTGAAAACAATTTTTTTCCCTTTTTACAATTTTATGTGATCTTATATAATTTAAAGGTATGTGCAGGGGTGGTCATTTTAAGTGTCTCACTCGATTTCATTCTTTGATTTTTCACCTAGATTTCATTGTTTGATTTTTCACCTATTGAAAAAATTCTAATTATATACTTATGTATTTTTCTGAGGAATCTGAATTCGAAAAGAAAAACAGTTGAATGTCGATTAAAAAAGTTATAGCGAAAAAAACTGAAAATTACAAAAATTTACACCCTGTATATTAATGCCGAAATGGACATTCTACTTATTATAATTGCATTACACACACACACACGCACACACGCACACACGCACGCACGCGCCCGCGCGCCCGCACGCCCACACATACCCACACTCCCACCCCCCCCAAGATGTCCGTATTTCTTAAACAAGATGCGCAATTGTTTTTTTTTTATTCAAAATTTGGATTCTGCGAACAAAATTAGTTAGGGGAGATCCTTACACCTTTTTGATAACCTCAAATATAACCAAGTTATTCGAAAAAAAGGACATTTTCGTGCAATGACCCTGTAGGGTGTCCCATAATTAAATAATTCTCTTCAAGGAATGATAGAGCTAGAAGTTGAGTTTTGTATATAAACATTTGCCTTAAATCAGTTCATAACGGAGCTTCAACCCCTTACGGGGTAAGTAGAACATAAGTATTTACCAAAAAATTGGAAACGTTTTAAGTTGCAAAAATTAAATTTGGACCATTTATTAATTTCGTAACGTTACATGTTTTGTCACATTTTTTATCTTAATATCGTGGGTTAGTTGCAGAGGAGGTGTGGGTGAATTTTCGCCATAACCGTTTCAACTTTTTTATTTTAGACATTTATAATGGAAAAAAGCGCAGATGTTAAAAACTGCATAAAAAATATACTCTTACTAAATTTCGATAAGACCTATCATTTTGAAATTATCTGTATTTAAATGTTGCAATGTAGTACATTCTCTAATTATAATGCCATAATGGAAAACAAATTTCTCAGTTAATTTTAAAGCAATTGCCTTTGTTTTATATTATTAGCACAATTTTATAGTGAAATATTTTAAATATATGAAGGAAATTTGCTTTTTAATGTTTCAAAAATATTTTATTAGGAAACTCTACACGTGTTTCGGCTTTTTAGGCCTTTGTCAAGAGTACAGGGAATACTGTACTCTTGAGAAAAGCCTAAAAAGCCGAAACACGTGTAGAGTTTCTAATAAAATATTTTTGAAACATTAAAAAGCAAATTTCCTTCATATATTTAAAATATTTAATAATGTTTCACAAGGAGCCAACCGCAGAATCAGTTCAGTGTAGTGAAATATTGTTGAAATTATTATATTAAAATGTCAATTATTTTGTGAATTTTAATTTAATATTGGGCCAATGCAGGGGAAATTCGGGAAATATTGGAGAGGATATATTTTAACTTAGACGATTACACACGTGGATTTAATTTTAAAACATCAAGACAAATTAATTTTGTTAGTTTTAAATATTTTTTAAATTCTTTCTATTTGAATATCGATATTTATTTCACAAAAAAAAAAAAAGAAGTTACTTGGTCCTTTTTTTATTATTCTTATTAAGAGTAGTCTGAGACTTACTTTTAGGAGAATAAACCTAGTCGTAAAAATATGTTGCTTTATCTCGGCATTATTAGCGTAGATTTGTAATAATTAAAGCTGCAAATCGTTTCTTTGTATCATGGTCGTAGAGTACAGATGTACTTACTGTCGCCGGCATTCACTTTGACCGCCAAACTCTTTCTCCAGTCCAGTCTATTATTAGCTTTCGAGTTGTGTACACGTTAAGTCACTTGGGCGTATTGCATATTGTTTTTGTTTTTATTTTATTTGTTGTACTGTATTGCTGATATTAATTTAATAATAAAGCATGGCAGGGGTAGAAAACGGCCATTTACTGACAAAATGAATAAATTCATAGGTGAATTCCCGGATTTATTCTATGATGGTGCTAAAATAATTTGTAGTGTGCGAGAAAGATTTGATGTGCTAAGCGTGATTGTGGACTTCAAGTAAATAGTGTACACCATAAAAATAAAAAAATGGCGTGCCTTCGACAACACAGTTTAAGTTTGATTTACTATTAATGCTGATTGCCTGTGATGTTCCACTGCACATACTCGATAAACAACCATTTCGAGAGTTCTGGAATAAATACAATGCCCAGATGAAGTTACCAAGTCGCACAACGTTATGTAACTATATACCAACAAATTAGGCCTTATTGTAACCATAATCTAATTTTTACTTTCCTTTTTTTAAATATGTATTAGAAAAGAAAGAAGTTTCTTAATGTATGTAAAATATATATTCTTGTTTTAATAGCGTGAATGCTCAATAATCGAGTCAATAATAAACGAATGCGCTATAATAGCTGCATTACTGCTATAATCTCGAAAGCGAGAATCTGAGGTGAGAGGCAAGTGTCTTTACTGCTCGGTCACGAAACCAGAAATTCAAAATCATAACAGAACATATGTATTACAAAATAACACATAATCGGTGAATATGCCAACAAAGACATTTCGTAATTATTTTAAAATTTTACCTATTTATAATTTACTATAATTCAAAGACCATCATTTTGTTGACATATAAATTACACAGTATGTACCAGTATAAAAAAATATAATTTGAAAGTGAATATCTTAAAAATAACAGAGCAAAAAAAATCATATAATCATTGTCTATTAAATTTGACTGACTTAGGTTAAAGCATTATGAACATCTTTTAATTTATACCATTTTTAATGGTCATTTTTTGGAAACCTCTAATTAGTTGTATGTAAAACTTTGTAATTATAGGAAGGAACATCCTTTTGTGGTAATTTTCTATTTTTTTGTCCAAAACCAAATTATTTACAAAAATATGTGACCGTGTCTGTTCAGTTATCTTTAGAGATGCAGTGCATATTTTTTTTAGAACATTAACTTGACAATTATTCGGAAAAAAATATTTAAATATGAACGGTTAATTAATTACAGCCTTCTAAATAAATAAATAAATAAATAGAGAAATATTTACATTATCTATTGCGGTTGACATCTCAATTAATATTTGATATATTCAAAATCTTTCCTCTGAAAATGTCTACATTTTATGTCATCAATCATTTTCCAAAAATGTTTAATACCTTGTAAAATATCTGAATGAGCATGCACGTTTTTGAATGTAATTTTGAAATTTTAAACAAAAAATTATGAGAAAATGGCAGTGTATGAAAAAAGCTGTATCTTATCGACACCTAAAAGTTTATTTACATAGGGATGATTATTTTCCGAAATATAACGGAAAATCCTCAAAGCTGTTCAATGTGTTATTGTAATGTTTTTTAAAATCTGCAACAGATTTTTTTTTTGTAAAACTCCATAATACACATTCATTTACCAATTCACGTTTACGTGTGATCAATCCCAACTGCTGGCTTTAGAGATATCCTCGCACAGTAGCTGCAGACTGATTCGGTCTGCAGCATTAAATAAATAGCTGCCGTGGAGATGTGCATGGTCGTGAACAAGGTCCAATAAGAAGATATCTTTAAAATTTATACAATTAGAAAAAATGCTTTGGTTCCTGTTTTTTTTAATAAACTTTCAAATGAAATCACTATTACCATTTTATCGATTTTGTTGTCATATTAAAAGTTTAATAGTAAATGAAGCTTTTTATAATTTCAAGGAATTTTTATGGACTGATTTTTTTTAATAAAATTAATTCATAAATCAATTTGTATAATACATTCTTAATCTATATATTTGCTAATTTGTTTCTTTGTTTATATACTTACATGTGTAATTTATTTATTTATTTATTTTAATTTTAGTATTTTACTTAATGTACTTAGTATATACTATCACTATTTTATTGCCTTGTGTAAAACTTTGTTATTAACATCAATAAATTATGTCTATTTCCATTTCTATTATTGTAGTGTAATATAGTCTGTTCACTTAAACTTTGCAGTGGTGGGTTGGTCCTAATGAACCCGATGTACAATGGGCAAAGTAGCAAGTGTATTGTAAACTGCTTATTTCCAGGCGTAATAAATATATCATTGTGGATTACTTATTTATTACCAGGAGTAAAAATATTTCAAGGCATTAGAATTAAGATAAATGCCTTTTAGGTTTATTGAATCAGTGGAAAAATATTTCAACAGTGTATATACATAAATTTATTTACAATAATAACGAATGCCTTTTATTGGTTAGCAGTGGAAAGAAACAAAATAACAAAAATAAAATTGACATATTTTCTTTAAAGTTTTGAATAAGAAACTAAAATGACGCCGAAATAAGAACATCCTAATTTAATAAAAAAATTCGATTTAGCTATAAGAAAATAAAACGTCTTCAAAATTTCCCTTACTTTTTTATTTTGTGGATCCATTAGAAATAATGTCAGAAAATAAAACAATTTTAAATTCTACCTGCTTTAAAGCGGACCAACTTTTTGCTGCACAATATTCATACTTCTGCTTTAAACAACGTTTATGTTTCTCTATCTTAATATAAAGCAATATGCTGCATTTTGAACTGACCTGTGTAAAAAAGTGACTAAAATATACATCATATTATACTCTGTTCATTCATATGAGCACCTGAAAAACTGTTTACCTTTGCCGACCGTCAGTCTTGCGTAGTTCTCTTAGGCGCGCGGTGCATTTTAAATGCACAAAATGTATTTATATAATACCGCGCTCATGTGCTAGAATTTTTTGTGTTAAGTTGAAATAAGTTTATATCTACAACAAAAATCCTCATTTCGTTGAGATCTATCGACTGTTAAAATTTTCGCTATTAAAACTGAGTCACCTCGTATAATAAAAAATAATTTAAAAAACAGTCAATCATTAAAACACCAAATAGGTGGTACCTTACCGATTATTATAAAATCAGCCAATAAGCAATATCAATAAAGGTAAATAAATTAATATAAACATTACACAACACATAAGTTAAATTATTGTAAAAGTAAAATTACATACACAACATACAAACGCCCGATGCCTATGAAATAAAATAAATAATGAAAATTCAATTAACCGCTATCGAAACTTTGCACTTGTGCATATCTGCCTGCCATCTGCACCAATCATCTGCGCACATTTTGTGCATTAGAGATTTTTGGAGTAGGTTATCCAATGGAAATTTTCTAGATATTTGGAAATTCACCAGTCTCAAACGATGTCCCCCACGACTGAATCGATAAATGGCATAATCCATTTTAATATTACATAACCATTGTTACTACCCATAGTTTTTAAATATAGTTTGCTAAGGCCCGGTTTTTTAATGCATTTAGAATCTCTCCAAATATTTATCAAATTTTTTCTAATATGAATTTTTTATTACCTTGTCTGCCATTTTGTTTTGGGAATTTTACTTTAAAAACTGATTTAACTCGACTGAAATATTGAATAATTTGTACTATTAAACTAACCCGTTAAAATTTTAGAACTACTTACTAATAAAACAAGTTTTTACCTGGATTACTTGGACTATGTGTTCAAGGTTACACACAAAATTATCTTGTTACATTTTCTGTTACCTATTTGTATATTGTTTTCATACTAGATTAGCTCATTACATGACTCTTAATGACCCATTGTACCATGTAAACAAACTGGAAAAAATAAAAACAATTTTTATGTTGACTAAAACACACCACGCCATTTTCTACGCCATCACCTCAGTACCTCACCAATAAACCAAAGTTAGTTGCAGTTTTCTGCACAGAAAGGTATTCTGAATCAGTTCTGCCAATTTCAATAAAATAAATTTATTTTTTAAAGCAGGGACAACCCAAGATTTAACTTTATAAATCTTGAGCAATGACTTCAGAATTTCTGAAGTCATTGATCTTGAGAATGACCAACAAGCGACATAAAATTACCAATGACATCATATGATCCAACGTCATATTGAATAGGAATAGAACAGAGGGTTGTCTCTGAATAGAACAACTGCATTTTACGTCACGCATTCAGTTTAGAGTACTAATAATAAACAAAATATTAGCATGACCTATAATGAACATTTAGAAAAATTTCATAATAAAGCATTGTTTATAGAAGACATATTAAGAACACGTTGTATATATTTTTTAAAATATATTAAAAGACATATTTAAAACATGAACCTTGTTCGATTCACTGCCCAGCCACGGACAACTTGAATCGACTGTGGTCCAGTCTTACCAACGTGGTCACTTAGGGCTATTGGGGGGACAATATACGTTATTTTTATGTCACCTACTGATGTCACATCCCTTTATCTGTAAATATAAATAGGTGGAAAACTCTTACCATTGCTTATTTTTTCTTTCAGACCTCTCTCTAATAGAAGGGACATATTTATTATAATAAGACAAATAATCTCTTATATTTGTTCTAATCATGCCAGCAAATTTCAAAAATGAATATGGACAATACCAGGGGGCGACACTAAAATATTCTTCTTACTGTATTGATATTATTCTTTAACATTTTATTAGCTAATAATCCATTATACTTTTTTCAATAAATGTGTCAAATAATTTGGATGAGTAGTATTAATGAGAAAAAACAAGAAAGCAACATCGCCCTCTGGTACTGTCCATGCGCATTTTTGATATTTGCTGGCTCCAAATAGAACAAAGAGATTTAAAAATTTTATTTGTAATATGTTTCGGATTAAGAATGGAGAGGGAACTGTTGATGTCCTAGATGTAGTACAGACTCCACAATAAACTCTAGGATCTCGTCTCTCTTTACTCATCACAAAATCCTAGGACTTCCTGGAAATTGCTTCGATGATTTGAAAGGCGGTTAAGAAAATATTTGTCTTGTTATAATAAATATGTCTCTGGTAATAGGAGTTGATTTCGAAATTGATTTTCTCCACCTTGCCCTCAGCTTTCATCACAACGGAAACGTTAACCACAGAATGAGGACTACCGTTTTTAGGCTCACCAGTTGGCGCCACTGGCGAGTAAGGTCACTTTAAAAGTTATTGTTAGGCGCAGAACAAGTTTATACGGTTCCATTATAATTAATTAGTACACCAGTAAATAAAAAAACTTGTTAATTATGCCTCAGTGTTGTACAGTTCCATTTTATTCGGAAACAATTCGCGGACATATGCTTCCGAGAGACAATACTCGCCTAAAACAGTGGTTGGTAGCGAATCGCATTGATAACTTTACTCGTTCAAAACATTCGTGTGTTTGTAAGGAATATTTTAATGCTGACGATTATGCATTACCAAAGGAGTCTACTAGAGAAAATCGTAAGTAATGATCATGCACATTCGTTGTTTTCATCATGCTCATGCTTGATATAACCTAACTTAATGACTTAAGACACCTCTGGTAGGTACAATAATTTCCCTACTGAGCAAGTAAATTACTACTTTCCCCTGCTGCCATCATTGTGATAAATGTTTTTCAGCTAATTTTTATAAAAATTACTAAAAACTAGCGTTAAAAAGCCATAGTAAACAGCAACGTTCGGTGACTGGCCCTTATCCTACACTCGCGCCTTTCGTGGTGAATTCAAGCGCTTTAGCCCTCATTGTCAACAATCCACCACAGAACGCATAAGCATTTAACTAACCCAAACATGCATACTCAACTGCAGCTATAGAAAATAGGGGAGGTAACCCAGGTGGTGATACGTCATTAGGGCAGTGAAAAGAATGACTGGCCGAGTGCCATAGACACTGGGGCAGTTGAACAGAATATGGTTATGCTATCAGTTTAGACAATTTGCGTGATTGGAAACAGGTATGTTTATTATATTTATGATCCAAACTGAAATGGTCACGTGACTGATGCTCTATAGAAATCAACAATTTGTACGCAAATATGTCGTATTTATTTGTTTACACTCCAGATTGAAAAGGTTACATGACTGATGCATATTTCCCACTCCACCAAGTTGAATTATCTGTGTTATATAGATCGCATGCACGTGACGTCATTAAGTTTGACAGTTCTCAGAATTTTGGAAAATCAAACCAATCTCTATTTGATCTTAGCGGTCAAGGCAGAGACAACCAAGAGACGTTCAAGTACGTGTATTATTTCTATTCGGAATATTGCACTGGTCTACTGTTTGGGAAGGTGAGAATAGATGGCGTGCGCGATGACGAGCCGTGATTTAAAAAAGTGCGCGATGCGTTTTGTTGGCTGTTGTTATATTTTCAATTACATTTTAATGAAGAAATAAAACAAAACAGGTAAAATACATCGTTTATTGATAGAAAATCAATAAAATAACAAGTCACAATGAATGCAATAATTATGAAGATATTTTAAATAATCTAAACCACAGAAAATAAATGGCTAAACAAAATGTTAAACATTTTACAATTAAATAATGATTATAATACTTTCTTGACCAACAGGTACCTATGTAATACAAAACCTATATGGCAAGTACAAAAAATATATAATTAAGCCTACCAATAAGGAAAAAAAATGTACATTTGCTTCCCAACATATTATAAACGCCGATAGGTTTTTACAAATAAATATACATATCCTACACAAGAACGAAGAAGTACTTGTTCGTAGGTACATAAATTATATCCTAATTAATAATCATTGGGTAAATATAAACTTATTAGGTAGGCGCATATGTACATATTACAGTTTCAAGCAACATCAACACTTGAAATTATAAAAAAACATTAATAATAGCATTAAAGTTATCAAGCCATAAGAAGCTAATAATAAAATAAAACATATTTATTTATTTTATAGTTTGCAAACTGTTTCTGACTGCTGTTGGAACAAACCTCATATCAACAACTATCGATGCTGGAATATCCTCAGCTTATGTTTAGATTTCTTTGCATCCTTACAATTCTGGATGCTTTCTTGGTTTTTTCTTTTACACCACCAAGGAATACCAATTTTCCACACAGCTTTCACGATCTCCCTGGTTACAATTTTATAATGGTCTGCTCCAATTCACCTGCAAAATTATTGAATAATTTCAGATGTCTGTGTGAATATAAACTGTTCGACTTACCTCGACTTAGCAATGTATACAAGAATGCTCCTACAGTATGGCTCATCACTTGGGCAGCAATATTCACTTTCATGGCAAATTGCATTTTTGGGTCTAAATGGGTAGACTTTATTTTGTGCATCACTCTAAACACTAAAGGCGATGTCTGGTCAATATCATGTGCTTTCACGATATCTGAAAAATTGGCCTCCATTGTCTGTTGTGTCCCAGCAACATCAACTGGTAATAATACGTTGTGTTTCCTAAATAATGAAACTGTGCACTTAAGGAGATGAGGCGGGTCAAACATAGTAGAAATATGTTTACTGTTAATAGAAATATAAGGGTGTTCTACAGATGAGCCCATTTCCTTTAAAGTTGTCACATTTGTGGACCCCATATCGCATATTGTAGCGACTATATCCACCTTTTTCTTGAGTGCTCCATCCTCTGCCGTGTGCTGTCTACTTCGCACAACGTAATTGGGAGATGAGGAAATCTGTAGTGATTCTTGACATGCCCGTGAATATATTTCTTACAACAGGACTGTCTTGAAGATCTGTTAAGGCCCTTATGTCATTGGCCTCTTTCTTGCACAACTTCTTCAAGTTTCTTATATGCGCATCTTTTGTTTCTATCATATGTATTAAATGTTGCTTTCTAGGAGAAGCATCAACACAAGAGACTCCCTTAATACCTCGAAACATGGAGCGGTGCGTAGGGGTACTTGGACTCCTTTGCAAACCGGAACAGCTTGGAATTGGGTCTTCAATTATTGCTTCTCCTGTAATACAATATCCATGTACTGCTCAAATTGAGATAAAAAATGTGATTTTGCTAACAAAACAGCCACAAAGCTTTTCATGCAAAAAATATGTCTTTTTATACATATGTAATCTTGCAAATTAAATAGTATGATGTTTGTAGCTTGACAGAAAATAGAAAAATGAGTATGTGATACAGAGACATCAGCGAATCTGACTTATCAACTTACAATCGCTGAGTAACATAGTACAATAATAAGAACGTAGAGTGTACATACTCCAAGTAAAAGAAGTAAGTAACCAATAACTATAACATACCTATGCCTGTATTAGTACCTTCTAAAAGCTCTTGATCATTTGTAAGCTCCACATTTCTTTGAATTACCACCATTTCTTGTGAAGGATCCAGTTGTACTTGGCACGGGGATAACATGGGAACAGCATCAGCACGCAGCCTCCGTGTTGCAAGGTTCATGTAACTGTCTATAGAAAAATGACGATTGCAAATCGAATAGTTGCGAAGTGATATATCAGGAACACATTTTATTCCCATCATTTCTTGCCAAACTTTGGACCTAACAAGAAGGAAACAATTTTATTTAAATACCTTTAAAACACAAAAGACAAACTTACTTTTGGTCATTGACTGGAAAGTAGTGCATTTTTTCTACCTGATCTAAATTGAATCCACCAATAAGACAATGTTTTTGTGGCATGGTTATAATAAAATTAAATATTACACTAACTAATAAAAAGTTCAAATAAAATAGTATTTAAAAATCACAGTATTTTACAGTTCGTAATCCTATAAAATAAAAAACGACAGGCACCACTCAATATCAGCATCAAAACAAACAATATGGCGACAGGATCCAACATCAACGATGACGTTTCTTGTGCTACTATCGCCATCGCCATCTACGAAAATCTTCCCAAACTTCAACAAAGATAGATTAATTGAGAAGCACGTATGTACAACAAGGATGGAAGTATAGCAATAATTATACCTAAAACCGAACAAATTTTCATATGTACTTGACTGTCTCCTGGTTGTCTCTGGTCAAGGTCGCGACGGTCAACAGAAAGTATTTTCTGTTTTAACTCTTTCATCCCCAAAACACTAATATCTTTCGGGTTTTGCGTTTGGAATCAATAGTACATTATTTTTGTCGCTTGGGTATTGCAGAGTTGCGTGAACAGAGTTCATACGAAAAGTCACATCTCGTGAGGTGGAATCTGAATATTGGATATGCGTATTAACGGTTGAAATAACTTCGTCAAGGAATAAATTTAACGTTAGAAACGATTTTTTTTCAAAATGCTCTCTTTATATTCGATTAGTCATTCTCTAAGATCATTTCTTAAACAAAGTGGATTATTGCTAAAATTTCGTTCATTCTCTAAATTCAATAAAATGAAATTTTTAAAAGCACAAAACATCTAGGCATCTTAAACACACAACTATTTATTTAAATGGTTGAAGTTAAAAAGATGATAAAATAATTCATGATAAAGCACATAGAAAAATTCTCATAAAATTCCTTTATTAATGTGACCGGTTTCGTGAACAAGTAATTACTTCACATCATCAGACACAGGACTACAATAGAAAATGAGTATGGTGGTTACATACATATATAAATAAATGTTAATAAGTTAATAAAACTTAAAAAACAGGAATACAGAAGACAATTATTTCAATTTTTTTACTAGTAAAAACTTATTGGTAAAAAATGTTTAATAAAATTTTTGTACAAGAAAGATTGAAATTATTTAAATTGATCAGGATTTAAATAATTTCAATCTTTCTTGTACAAAAATTTTATTAAACATTTTTTACCAGTAAGTTTTTACTATTAAAAAATTGAAATAATTGTCTTCTGTATTCCTGTTTTTTAAGTTTTATTAATTTATTAACATTTATTTATGTATGTATGTAACCACCATACTCATTTTCTATTGTAGTCCTGTGTCTGATGATGTGAAGTAATTACTTGTTCACGAAACCGGTCACATTAATAAAGGAATTTTATGAGAATTTTTCTATTTGCTTTATCATGAATAATTACTCATATGGGATCAACCTACCTACGATAAAATAATTGTTTGACTTCTGTATTAACAGTTGGAGTACCTACTTCCTGTTCGGGTATAATCATTTACTTTCTCTCTCTCTCTCTCTCTCTCTCTCTCTCTCTACCTTATGATCACGTGATCAAAAGTATGTTGAATTTTGTCACGCCGCGCACCGGCAGCGTCAAAAAACTTCATATACTCTGTTAGCCGTCAGAACTTCGCCGCTAGTGCGCAAGAGCCCTTTATAACGGTTTGTTACATTTTTCTACAGAAACATTAAATTTGTAATATATCATAATATCTGTGTTTTTGTGCTTATATTATACAAATAACCAATTTGTCAGATTTTTTATAATTCATTACAGCGTAACAGTAAGAAAATTGAATACTGAGACTGATAATTGATCTTCTACCTGGCTATGTATGCTTCAAGTCTTGAAATATATTTCTTTATTATGTAGGCACTGCGCTTAAAAACTAAATGGCTGACAATCCCTATGTGTACCATTTGGAATACCTCAATATTTGTAGCGAAATCTGTTTTCTAAAGTATAATAATCTAAGCAATAACGTGCAGATTTGACGATGAAAGGTTACCGTCTGCCAGTATGTAAGCAAAGAGACCATATGAGTGCCATACTTTTTTCTCTTTTGAAATCTTTTGGTATGGCGGACGGATACGGAGGGCGGGCATTTTTTTTTAATCGAATGGTTACCGATATTTGTCTACATAGGTAGTTAGTATATGTATTCCGCATACCCTAAGTACGTTGGCAGACAAAACTTCCGGTTGGCGCGCGGTAACCGAAAATTGAAAAGTTTAGTTACCGGACCAAACATAGCGCAAAATGATTGTTTTGGTGTGTACAGTACTGTACTGTAGTGGCACACATTGCTTTCAGTCGATTTTTGAACAATTTGCCATCAAAGTGGCGAAAAGTGGTACAAAATTTGAAATGTTGATAAAAATAGTTCAAATTAAAAAAATATATCTGCCCAGCCAGCTTATGGTTCATGAGGCACAAAAAAATTTAACCTTGGCTGACAGAAATGTTTGTCAAATTTAACCCCCAAACCACCCCTGACAGAGTTAAAAATTTCCAACCAAAGCTCAAATTTTTCGTATTTGCCACTGTAATAACATATCCAAAGGACGTTTTTTAATATTTATAAGAAAAAAGTACAGACAAGAAAAACTGATTTTTTTTAAAACTCTTTAGGGGGTGGTTTGGGGGTTAAATTTGGCAAAATTGTCTGCCAACCAAGGTTAGGGTTTTTTAGTACCTTGTGAAGCATAAGGTGGTTCGGCAGACGTTTTTTTAAATTTCAACTATTTTTTATCAACATTTCAAATTTTGATCCATTTTTCGCCACTTTGATGGCAAATTGCTCGGTTACGATCCACATTTCACAGACGACAGATTCTTATCAGTCACACATCATCAAGCCGTATGAATTAAGATGGAAAAGTTGTTCAAATCAGTAACAGGATTCATTCAGTAAATAGAAACAATTACCTAACTTTAATTGTAAACAAAATCCAAGCTTTGACAAGAACTATTCTAATAACAAAAGTACTTGTAGGTACTGTTAAAATATCGCAAAGCTGAAATAGAAGCACAAAGAGAACAAAGCAATTAAACCGAAACCAAACATCCTCGATTTACCTAATACTTAATGTCAATATCAACGCTATAATAGATATTTTTTTCCAAGAATAAGACGTTTACGTAGATTAACTCGGAAAAAAACAATTTGCAATTATTATTCTCTCTATCTAATGCTATAAGAATAACAAAGACAGCGATAGTGAATTGGCTACTCCGGGTAGCATATAAGCATACCTTACAGTCATACGGAAATGGCAGCATTTCTAGCAATTTCATTGGCCGTTTTAGGGCATGCGCAGTTACATGATATGTAAAAGTGTATTAAATACTTTTGGAATCGTTTGTCACCAAGGAACTCGTTAGGCGATAGAGAAGATGCTTGCCTAGCACGCGGTAGGTCCAGGGTTCCAATCACCAACATATTATTTTTTTTTTAAATAAGTATTTTTTAGTTCGTTAGTAAGATTTTCCTTGCCTTTTTATTATAGTTTGTTTATTTTCCTTGCCCTTTATTATAGTTTGTTTATATTTATTATATTTGTTTATTTAAAAATGATATCTGATGAGCACGCCATGCCGTGGCCTTGAAACGGCCAATGAAATTGTTAGAAATACTGCCATTTCCGTATGACTGTAAGGAATGCTTATATGCCTCCAGGTATATTTTCGTAAACTGCTATAGTGAATAAATGACATACGCAACTTGGAATTGAACAGGACGGGATTTAGAAGTTGTACAATAACATTAAACCATTTTCTAGGTGAATTTAAGTCAACATTATTTCTCATTGACAATGAATATTTCGTCCGTGAGAAGACATTGTAAGTATATTTTTATTAGTGATTAGGTGCAATTCTCGGAAACTAATATTATTTAATGGTTATTAGTGTGTTTTTAATTTTTGATTATTATTAGCGATTTATTTTTGCTGTGTACCAGGGTATGTGGTTTATTTTGATATATAAGAGATTTTTTCCAATTAGGTATGTACAGAAATGTCAATTTTTTATTATTTGTTTCAGTATTAGAATTTTTTTATGGTTTAATTTATTTATAAAGGAGTGTACGTTTTTGTTATTAGAATTTATTGGTGATTTTATTAACATTTTACTAAACTGGGCAGAAAATAATTATATTGTAGATGTGATAGCAATTAATAATTTAAGACTTAGACTTAGATCGATTCACGAAGCAGAAGTGAATCGACTTTGCGGCCAGCTGATGTTCCATGCTATCCACGTATTAAGTAAACAAATCTTCCGTTCCGCTCTTCCGTTCGTTAAAGTAGATGCTTCTTTATAAGATGATTATTTTCAATTTTGTTTTATTTTTAGAATTTAAATCAAACCGCATATTACCAGTTGTGTAACAATTTAAAATAGAATTGTGATTAACTGGCAGAGGCAACACTGCCTTCAGTTACGTCTTTTCTGTGAATGGAGTTTATAGAGATATCCAGTGACCATCAAAATGTTAGTTGCTGGAGGACGAAAAAATTATCAGAAATTAAAAATTTTTTTTGTTCAAAAAAAATTTTTTGAGTGCCAATCGATTGTACTCGACGAAATATATTGAGGGTTAAAATATAACTACGTATTTAAAACTCACCCTGTATAAGAATTGCGAAAGTTAAAGTTAAGGTATTTTATATTTATGCAGCGCGTCTCAATGATTGCAGTACACTCGCATTCACGCATGTGGTTAGGTGTGTTTTGCAATCTACCAATCCCATTCTCACATTTTACTAATTCAACTGGTTATAGCTGAACTTTTTATTTGCGTTTGAACGTTTTGGAGAGAGGTTACGTTGTTAAAAATGTTAAACTATATTCATAAGACGAAAAGGTAAGTAAAATAATATTTTTAATTGCTCTACGTCTTTATACAAGTTTAAAAATTTCTTCACAGAGATACAAATCAATACGAATCTACATTCTACTGTCAAGACAGTCTTTTTTCTGTTCTGTGACGTACAGTTGGTAGGGCAGATGTGGACAGATCACACAATTGACAGATATAGGAAGAAAACTATAGGTCTGTTCGCCGGTGACCAATTTTTACTCTAAACAGAGTCTGCTCTAAACAAGAAATTTGTACCTGATCTTTGTTCGTTAGTGGACAGCACCGTCATCGGGGCGTCATCATATTTTACTCAGAACTAAACATTTTTACTGTTGCTCCAGACGAGGAGTAAATATAAAAGAGGAAAGCTGTTCGCTAGTTACCATTTCCAGCGAGATCAAAGTTGAACTAAGTTGCTTGATGACGTCTCATACTTGGAGTATGAATTACAACTTATAGTAACATCGGCGGACATACCTTATGAGTCAGAAGGAAACATGTCATAAGTTATGACATGTTTTCCTGTGTGACATCACATACGCGATAATGTTGGTGTTTTAATTTTTTAGCATTACAACCAAAAATTACATAATCTCTGAATAATTTAAAATTAATTAAAATAATTCATGTTACTATTGACAGTATTGACTGAACCCATAGATAAGAAATAGCGGAACAAATACCTATAGGTTCCCAATATATTGGGAATTTAATCCTTCACATCGCCCCCTGGTGGCTAAAAATAGCACTTTGACGAAACGCGTAAGAACTTTGTTTACATACATATTTACATCCGTTTGATCACATTAAGTATATTTTTTCAAATTGATTTAACTTATTCAAATGAATAAACTGATAGTAGTGTCTTATTATTACAGAGTGCAATAAACTCACTACTATCAGTTTATTCATTTCAATCGGTTTGGAAAAAGCCTATTCCTATTACTTGTAGTTTGTTTGATGGGGTTCTACTAAATTTTTTTATTAGCGTTTATTCTACAATATGCCGAAAAAAACAGTGCGTAATACGAATTGCTGAGTGTGCATTTTTTACGCAAAAAAAAATTGCACCGAACAATCCACTTTCACTATTTTCCAAGTAAGATGCGCGGTTTGTATATATCACCAGAGACAACCCGAGACGTGCAAGTGGATAGAAAATTTTGTCCGATATTAACATTTATTCGCTATCTCTATTTAATATAAGAATAGTCAAATATAGCTGTCCTAGTCCGATAAAATGGAAGGTGAAAGCAGAGGGTAGCACTTGCACTGCTGTCATTTCCGTTCTATCTCGCGCTTTTTGTGTGGTATTTATCTGTCAACTTGAACTGACGAAAGGAGTGTTTGTTATTTTGTCGTGATTTTGATTATTTCTCGTTGTATTTTGTGATATTTGTGTGTTATCGTCGTCATCGTCGCGATGCCTTCAAAAAGAACATTAATTTCACTATTGGAAAAGGCCCCATTCCATGTTGGCATTAATGATCACTTATTTAGACACATCAACAACAGTTTAACAAATGGGCAAGATAAACTGTGTCTGTTGCTATTTGACGAAATGGACATTAAGGAAAATGTTCAATGTGATGTAACCTGTAACCTTCTAGAAATTTAACTGTGACCAATTTTTTGAGTAGAAAATACATATTTACAGGTCATACCCGGCAAAGTGACATAAGGATTTGTAAAGTCTACCGATTCCTTATGTCATTTTCTGTTGACAAAAAGTATCCGATAACATTTAAAAATGATTAATCTATTCTTCTTTGAAAGTAAGCGTCTGATGTCTGTCAGTTGAATTTTATATTTTATTAAAGTTAAAAAGTTTTTTGAGACTAGCAGGAACCATTGCAGAAAAAACATTGTACACAACACACCCAGAAAGTGACTTTACTGGGCTCGCTAGGGCTTTTGCAATGGAAATTGCCAGCTCGCCCAATAAAGAATCACTTTCCGGTCTTGTTGCATAAATAACTATCATGCTTTCTTGATATTTTCTGTAATATATTGACAAAATGTCCTAAATTTGCTTTTGTAGTTTTCTAATTTTAATAAATTTTGTTCAAAATATAATTACCTACCTACTTGTGTTTTGAGTGTTATGTTAATTATCCAATACAAAAAAAAAATTTCTTTTAAATCTTATGTTCAACAAGGTTACGATTAACCTTTTGATTAGTTTAACATAAAAATTGACATCTGGTTTTGTATTCTAACTTTAAAATAGCTTTGTTTCTGCAGCAGTTGGTGATCGTTTGTGGATCATCAGATATAGTCACTCGGTTAGTTTTTAACTTCCAGCGAATAGAAGTATTTAAAAACAACTAATCGACTACTTCTTGTCCACAAACGATCACCAACTGCTACAGAAATAAAGCTTATAAATAATATCAATAAAATAATAAAAGGGGGGTTTTGAATTTTCGTGGGCGTTTGCTTCTTGCGCCATCTACTTTCACCTTCCATTACAATCGACCAATTTAATACTGCGGATTAAATTTTAGCACGTACCTGCGCCAAAGAATATTTACGTTTAAAAACGAACTTTTAAACGTAAATATTCTTTGCCTGCGCGTCTGAGGGTTGTCTCTGATATCACCAATAGCTGTGGTATCTGGAGAAAATAGAAGAAATGAATGGGAGAAAGCATAATTGATGGAAAAATCATTAACTTCGGCAATGTGTGTCCATTTCAAGCTAGAGTACTATATTAAAAAAGTAAAGTTATTATAGTGACACTTTTAGGTTAGGTACTCACACAAATTAGCAAAAAATAGTGCAAATAAGGTTAAACACTGACCTTCCTGTCGTCAGTTTTTGACAGATATAATTCAAAAATGTATTTAATCTTTGGTAAAACAAAAGTTGTGGAATATATGCATACATAAGAATATGTTATTGTTTTTCGAACATACAAGAGAATATACTAGGACTATGTTAAAGAAACCTGTAATAATTTATTTCAATAAATTTTTTATAATAATAATAATAATGTTTATTTGTAAATCAAATATTTTACAAAAGGAAAGAAAAAAATAATAGGTACATTATCTACAAAATAGACTAAAAACAGCATGTCTCTGTCAAGGACTGCTGATCATAGTTCTAGCCTGTCATACAAAAAAATAAATCAAATTTTTGTTTCATCTATACACATGAAAGATGTGAGTTTTCAAATTGTTAAATAGATTTGCATGTAAGGGGTAGCCATTGGTTATTATGATTTATTTTATAGGGCAGTTAATAGAGTTGATGTAAAATATATTTTTTTACATGTTTTTTAAAGTTTACCTTTGATTGATTGATTCTTTATTCATTGTTTATGTCAACTTACAAAATATTGGATAGAATAAGTCACTTAGTAAACTACATTGACACAGAATATAACATGAAAAATGTTAGACAAACAACTGTAGCATAAAATATGTGATCACAATACAACCATACAAATAAAATAACAACATAAATTCATATTTGTTGTTAGACTTGCTATACTAGACCTTAAAATTCTGACAGAATAGTAGCACTTCACCGATAAAAATGTTTTTAATTTTTTTTTAAATAGATGCTCACTTTTGATACATTTTATGTCTTCCTGTAAACGATTAAATAGTGGTGACTCACTTATCATTTTTAATTTAGCGCAAGCTCATGGATTTTATTTTTTTGTCTTATATTGACATTATGATAATCACTATTTAGTACAAAATTATTTCGATTTTTAAAAACGTATGTACATATTTCGAATATATACATATATACAAGGTAAGGTAAGAATATTATATTCTTTGAAGATATTCTTGCATCTGTGAGTGTTCGGTACACCGGCAATACATCATAAAATACGTTTTCGCACTACAAAAACATTTGACGACATGGTGGAATTTCCCCCAGTAACAGATACCATATCTTAAACGTGAATCGATTTGAGCATAGTATAGGTTGATAAGCTGTTCTTTTGATAAAATCCCCCTAATATTACAAAACAAATATACTATAGATGAAATTTTGGATATTAAAGTTTCACAATGACGCTTCCAGTTTAGGCATTCGTCCAAATGTACCCCTAAGAACCTAATATTGTCCCCCGTATTAGATATAGTGGTATTGTTTATTTTAATGTTTAAATTATCGCATTTTTTTTCGCTTGCCATGAAATCTAATAACTTGTTTTCTCAGTATTGAGATATAAGGTATTATGGGAAAACCAATGGTTTAAATTATTTAAAATATCATTACAATTTTGTTCTAAAACACTACTAGATGGATTTGATATTATCACAAAAATGTGATAATTCCTTATATACAAGCAGAGCTGTCACAAGTACTCCTAGAAAGTATTTGTAGTATTAGTATCAAGTATTCAAATATCAAAAATTACTTGAAGTATCAAGTACAATTTTTCTTAAAACTTTACTTCAATTATCAAGTCTTCTTGAAAATTATTTGATTTATCGTCAAGCAATTTACTCGAAGTAAAACAACAGTACTTGAAGTATGATTCGTAATTTAAGTATATAGAATACTTAAAGTACATAAAATTACTTGAAGTATTAAAAAAATTCATAAAAAACTAACCTTCGATTTAAATATAATTTGTATTTTTGGAAGGGATAACTGCTTTAATGTTTCAGATTCAGATTAGAATTGTGTAAAAAATATAATTTGACATATTTAGTTATATGCTAAGAATGTGAATCATACGGTGAAAATTAGTGAATACAAAAATAAATTTATTATTTTAAATAAACAAAGAAAATTTGCTTTTAAATGTTTCAAAATTATATTTTCACTCTATACGTGTTTCGGCTTTTTAGGCCCTTTTCAAGATTACAGATGAGAAGTACCTCTCATCTGTACTCTTGAAAAGGGCCTAAAAGCCGAAACACGTGTAGAGTGAAAATATAATTTTGAAACATTTAAAAGCGAAATTTTCTTTGTTTATTTAAAATATTTAATGTTTCACAAGGAGCTAACCGCAGAATCAGTACAGTGTATAAATTTATTATATATAGGTGTCACGTTTTAAAAATGTTACTTTGTTCTGGCCCCCCTGCAATGGATCCGGTACATCTGAAATCAGTTTTAAATTAGCAAAGTCTACACCAAAAAATCTTATTCTGAACCTTTAAACTGGAGATCATTTTAATTGTTTCGGAGGAAAAAGGATGGAACATATGTAACCTTATCGTAATAACAATTATGTAATGATAATATTGTCTTGCTTAATATCTTTCCATTCTTATTTTCTACTATTAATTTACAAAAATAGGTAAAAAATAATGTATATAATAATTATAGTTACTTCGGAAACTGGCTTAATATTGTGGGCACTTTAATGCGCAACAACCCTAACCACTGGCCTAACCATATATTACGAATATTATGATTACGACAATGTCGATTACCGAAATAACAAAGAATGTGAGAAAACAAAAGAGCTGTAAATATACTCAAACACACTGATAGAACTTGAATTTAAAAAAACGTATAGATCTTTTTTCTCAAAGCAACCACCACAGGTAGTTTCTACCCATGAAACAAACAAGTGTATGAAACGTGCCAGCGTAAATAGTTAAAACAACACTGAACGGGTGGTGATATTTCTTTGTGGTTTTTAGTATCAAAGATAGTTATGGTATATTTATGTGTTGAACTATAATATCAACTAACCGAATTAAAAACGAGGATAAATCATCTGCTGGCAGTTCTATAGCCGTTCTATTTTGAGAACATTTACACCGGTTGCCATCAGTGAGACACTCCCCTGCCGATACAATACTTCCACGTGACGTGATGTGAAAATAATATTTGATATAAATGGTTTACTGATTTACATGCAAATATACCGTAATTCACCCACTGATGTTTGACGTAGTTATATATGCTATCTACCTACCTCTTTAATTTTGTAAATCACTAATCACTGATGCACTGTGCTACTTATTGTACACTATACACAAGACAAAATTTTAGAAATGTCTTTTTAAAAGCACCTTATCTCGAAATGTTGTAGCATCGAACTAAATTAAATAAACCCTAAGTAATTGTAGTAAGTCCGAAGCATTTCTTGTATGGTTTTGTTTATACGAGTTTTGACAAACAAAATATAATTGAAAAGGGAATTTTACTTGAAATAATTGTTTCAGAGTACAAGTATCACACAAATATTTACTTCAAATAACCCAAGACTAATTCAAGTACAATTTATTACTTGAATTATGATGTAATACTTCAAGTATATTTAAGAATACTTAAAGTAACTTACTTGACAAAATCAAGTAAAAATTCAAGTTTTTTTTTATGTGAATAATTAAATACAAGTACAAATATCTACTGAGATAAGTACTTAAAGTAAAGTATTTCAAGTACTAATAAATACTTGAAATATAATTTCAAGTATTTGACTTTAAGTATTGACAGCTCTGTATTCAAGAGGTAAATATTATATGAGAATGACCTACGATATGTAACAGTTTTATGAGGAGGTAGTGAGATTGATCCATTATATGTCAGATTTAAAGTATGAACATCTGAACAAAATCTTATTTTATTATGCAAATATGGAGGACTTTTATTAACAATTATATTGTGAAAAAGCGTCAGTGAGTGAAGTTGCCTTCTAACAGCCATAGTTAGCCATTTAGTATCTTTTAATTTGTAGGATACTCTGTTATACTCTCATACTTCTTAATCCATGTATAAATCTCAGGCAAGGTATTTGTACTTTCTCTACTTGGTTTATATCAACTTTATCTAGTCAAGGGTCATATAAAACATCACAGTAATTAAAATGGCACAAGACTAACGTGTCATTTAACTTAA
Organism: Rhamnusium bicolor; assembly: GCA_029963845.1. Classification (NCBI taxonomy): domain Eukaryota; kingdom Metazoa; phylum Arthropoda; class Insecta; order Coleoptera; family Cerambycidae; genus Rhamnusium; species Rhamnusium bicolor. The sequence continues at coordinate 297,505 of JANEYF010003168.1, forward strand.
TTTTTAGTGACTTAGAAAGCAAATGACGATATGGTTACAATAACTTTAAATTTAAATAAGCTTTTTGTGTACATTTTGCAATATGGTTTTAAAGCGTACATGTCTCAAAATCAACACCAAGATTTTTTTGCTACATTGGTAGGTTTTAAAATATTATTTATACAGATATTATTTTTCACAAGATGTAGATTTTTACCAAAGACTAACACATTTGACTTGGTTGGATTTATCTATGAATTGTGTAGCCCTGATATTGATGCTAATGCTTTTAAATCACTGTTTATTTTAATATTAGCATTTACTATATCTGTGTGATTAAATGAAAAATAAATCCGCGTATCATCGGCGTACATATGCGCATTACAATTTTGTAGAACATTGATTAAATTGCAGGTGTAAACATAAAAAAGGAGGGGTCCTAAAATAGATCCTTGTGGCAATTATGTAGGTAATTTTTTATCAGTATTATTGAATTTTGAGAAAATCCGACAGTGTGGTATAGAACATAATAATTGATGACTAATTGTATCAAATGCCTTGGAGTAGTCGATTAAGCACCAGTTGTTTTTCCTTTGTCGGTTGCAGTTAAAATATCGTTTATTATTTTTAATAAAGAAGTTGTACAGCTATGACCACTCTTGCATCCTGACTGATTTATACATAAAGTATTATATATATTTAGGTGATTCCTTACTTTGGAAAAAACTGAAAGTAAACTTATGGGACGGAGGTCATTAAATCATTAGGATTATTACATTTTAGCAGTTATTATTTTAGCCACTTTCCAGGCATCAGGGAAAACGTTTTTGGCAAGACAGAAATTTATAATGTCTTTTAGGGTAAAATATGTGGGCAACATAATAACAACATATCAATATTAATCTTATCTGCACCTGTAGCTTTGGATTTTATTTCTAGTAGATATTTATAAACATTTTCTGAAACTGTTTCAAAAGTAAAAAGTGAGTTAATATCTGTTTTTAAGTTAGGGTCATAAAATTGTATCAAGTGCCTATCTGGAACAAATGTACAATTACTTTGCTGCAGAAAATTGTTATTGATGTCATCTGGTACATTCAAGATATCGGGTAGTTCTTTATTCTTACTTGATTTATTGTGTACGTTCAACTCATTTAATTGTTTCCATAATAATTTGATAGTATTATTATTATTTACAACATAATCCAAATAACATTTTTTTTCGTTACAAATAGCAATATTTGTTTGATTTTTCAGTGTTTTATAATAGTCTCGATGTTCTTTTTTCTATGTTTTTTTCATATTTCTTAAGGGCCTTATCCTGTAAAGATATAATTAATTTAATATTATCATTTAACCATGGAACCTCTTGTTTCTTAATTTTAATGTTTTTCTCTGGTGCAACAGTATCAAATAATTCTATTATTAAAGCATTAAAATGGTCTACTTTGGCATTAATATCCTGCATATCAATTATAATATCAAATGGTGTTAATTGTAACAGATTATTCAATACTCCTCTCAATACGTTTAAAATTGCGAATTTTACAGAAGGTTGTTCTGTTGTGGTTTATTATTTGGTGTACAAAAGACTAAACAGTGATCAGAATCATTACTTACGGTTCTTACACCACATTTTTTATAGTCCATATCATTTGCAATTAAAATAATACATTTATCAATGTATCAAAGAACTGTTGCGATATTCAAAGTACATATTAAAAGTATTTAAAACTAATACATAGATATAAACGAGTTAAGGAATTAACAAAAGACGCAACCTATCGTGGGTGGAGATTATAGTAGGTACCGTACTTCTTGAGGGCGTTGTTAGTGTGATAGAAATATGCTTGTAATTTAGCTGAGTAGCACTAAAACTTGATGACAATCTTCAAGCTATTAGCAAAGAAATACAGTACCTACTAAAATCTCGACCCACAATAGGTTGCACCTCTTTAATTCCTTTACTCAAGGGTATAAGGTTGCATATATAAAAAACATCATGTATGTTGTACCAACATTGTATAATGTAGATGTGGAGAACAGAGATACAATGTGTCGCCAACATAGATGTGATCATTATAGTAATGTTTATGCAATATGAAAAACTGTGAGAAAATAACCAGCACACAACTTATTTTGAATCAGTTTTAAATATTAACACAATATGCCAAAGTTATTTTGCTATATATAGTATATTGTAAATATAATAAAAATCATTTGGGTTAAATTGACATTTATTTGATGAATATAACGGGTCTTCGTAGATGGTCGTATACCTCGTAACCAATTAGTTACCTTTAACATCCTCGTTGAGAGTCATCTTGTCAGCAAAAGATGATTAAAAATTATTATAGGTACATACGTATATGTGAAAATCTTCTTCAGGTACTGCCACAATATTGAGAGACACAAAATCACAAGTGAAAAGGTACCAATCGATTATGTGGTTTACAATCATTTATGAAAGCTCTATAGATAGGGTCTTGTTGATAAAAAGAAGGTTCATGGGACATGTGAATATTTAATTTAAAACGTTTTTTGACACTGAATAACAAACACTATGTTTCAGGTGGAGTTCTATGTATTTTTGGCCTGGATTCAAAAGCACAGTCGCATACTTTATCTCCACATATAGCACACGACCCTAAAAAAAAAAAAATTCTGTAGCAGAAAAAACATATAACACTAAAAAAGGATTAACCCTTTCGTTATGAACAATATTGTGTGATCCAGTGCCCTGTGAATGAGGGATTTTTGGTCGTTACATAATCGTAGAGCAACTATTCTAATGGCACGATCTCACCGTCCACAATCGTCCGATTATGTCAACCATCTAGTTGGTGTAGTATAAATATATAATATTTCTTGTGTATATATAATATTCCGCGCATTGTAAAATTAGACAACCTACCACTTTCAATACTAATGAATTACTAACGAAAATCTGTGCGAAGCACAACTGTTCCAACAAGATTATGCACCGCCTATTCACTTATTAGCCTAATCTGAGCTATAAACAACGAAGTGGATGGGTCATTTAATGTTTTAGTACATCCCAATACAATATGCAATAAAATAAATTGAACATGATCACATGACAACCGCTTTACATGAAAAATGTTTTTTGTAAAATCACGTCAACCATCCAGTGGACACAAAATATTTTGGTCCTGATAACATGGCAACATATAACGAAAGGGTTAATATTGTAACATGGAATCCAAGCAAGAAACATACCTTAAACTTTCAGTACCGAATGAAGAAATTTTGCAGAAAAAGAATATTCAATAAACATCTGAGAAAAAAAGTTGGAAAAATACCCAGCCTCCTCAGGTTACTTCTAGATCATTAGTAAAATATTTGCAAAAAATATATGTTTTTCATAATCAGGAGGAAAATTTATCGACCCGTGTTTCTTTTCTTTTCGAAAGTTAACAATTGAAATTAGTTTTTAAAACAGTGGCAATAATATTGCGCACCATTGTAGATACCATAACTGGCATACATGTTTCATTTAATATTTATAATAATACATCAAAAACAAATGTATTCTCTCTTTCCTATTGTACTAAATTACTGCTTTATTACTGTTGCTAGACTATTGAACAAGTGTTAAAATAATCAATGTGACATGAAATAATCGTTTTATTCATGCATAACATAATATTTAAATAGTAAACATGGTAATTTCCGATAATAAAGAATAAATGGCACACACTTACCATTAACATTTCGTTGGGAATTGTCTATTACTTCGATGCTTCCTTCTCTGTAAGTTTTCTATAAACAAAATATAAAATTATCAAACACAGTTGCTGAAATTACAAATAAAATAATTCAGCATAATATGAACATGTGAACAAAATTCTCATCTATGAAACCTCAGAGCGAGATACAAGCAAGGAGACATGATATAAAATTAGTTCATTCCACTTCCTCAACCATGGATTTATAAGCAAGAGGGATATAGCATTGCGCCCATTTTCTAGACATTGTTGTGAGGTAACTTATCTGCTGTTAATTCAGAAAAGCTACTCAAAAGCTACTCACGCCATGGGCGTGGACATTAACACGGGATTGCAGTTTTAATAATTTAAAAATAATAATTCTTTAAAAGATTAAATACGTCTATAAAATAAGTGTTTAATGACTTTAGCTGCAGTTTGTATGTTTTTATTTAATTAGTTTCAGAAAAGTCCTTACGAAGAGAAAATATCTACGAAATATTATTTAATGTTTTATGTGCCTAATTACAAAAAACAATTTAATGCAAAAACAAAATGCATCGTTTATATTCACTTTTCAAATAAAAATTCGTTTTAACCTAGACGGGACCTTTTAGAGTAAATTGTGAATAAACAAACTTGATGTAAGTGTAAATATCATGGACGTAATGTACATAATATACATCCATGGCAAAAATAAAATAAAAAATCTCTCCTAAAATTCCTCAACTGTAATGATTTCTCATTTACAAAGCTACTCAGGTTCTAAGTTTACTTGGTTAATATAAAACTAACTGGATAATTCTTGGTGTGGTTGATTACAACATTTACCAGTTTTCATGCATTTACCATATTTGTCACATGAATAATTCTTTAGTTTTTCTTTATCTAATTCTAAATTCTGTACAGGTATATTTAAGAAAGTGTTTTTTTTTTTATTTATTTTATTTACAATCTACTTTATCAAATACAAAGTAATTAGTAAATGTCTTGTAGGAAGCTTGGCTTGAATCAAGCACCAAATTAATGAAAGGTAATGAAGCAATAATTGAATTTGAAATAATTTAAGCTCGGTTTTTTTTTTTTGATTGAGTTTCTTTTATGCGTATATTCTCACAATCATATAATTTGTATGTATAAGTTACACAAACCAATATTTTTACTTATGTTAAACATCCGATGATGGATTTAAGCGGTTAAGCATGCATATTATTGTTTTCCATGTTTCAGATGATGATATCTCAGGAATTGTGATTCTTAGGAAAAAAAGTATAAGAACAATTTCTGTAGATACTTTCATGATCTATAACATTTGTCTGACCTATTTTTATGATAAAATTTACCGTTTACCAGAAAAATGCAAAAACCAATATTTTTGATATTTGACCCTGAATAACTTTTTTAGCAAACGTGGGATCGATGGGGATTTTTGACATATTTGTAATAGTGTTCCCAAGATCTTTACCAATTTTCAGCTCTATACGAATTATTGTAAACTTACTATTTTTTTGACTACTTTGACCGGATAACTAATCATAACTGGTCGACGGCTTGAATGATCAGATAACGACTGGCCCGTTAAAGAATTATGAACGAACTCTTATGCCCAGTATGATCTTATTTTTATTAATAGGTATGGCGTTGATTCTACTGATTTTTTAAGCTTTTAAATTAGAAAATTATAATGTAAAGTATATGATTAAAAAAATACAAAAATACAGATTTAATTTAATTTTATGTTATTCTAAAATTTTCATTACATACATACAATTATCAATTAATTGTAATTTTATTTTGTGACATTTTCCAGGCTAGGTACAGTTACACATTTAATGTCTTCTGATTCTGTGGTACTATGTCTAACCTATTTATCAGCTGACAATAACCTAACCGCTTCGCCACCTCCAATAGCTACAGTACACGTGACCGTATCTAGTAATAGTAAAATCTAAAATTAACTGGTGAGCAATTATTTTTAAAATTTACTTAAGTAACTTCCTTGCAAGTTTATTTAAAAAAAAAGAATTACTGTACCATGGCTTCTACCAGTGTGTTTAATGCATGTAGAAAAGTAGAAAAAATTCTATTATAAACTTTTGTTCTTTCCCCGAGGACGATATACGCCGGGGGAAAATTGGTTGAGGATTAGTGGAAATTTTAATATTTTAGATTTATGAATCTTATGATCAACTCATGCATAAACGCGTGTGTGTGTGTGTAATGCACTTTTCTGAGAAAAGCTTTCTGAATAAAGATAGGAAAAAACTAATAAGAAATACTGTGTCTACAATATGTGTACAATATATGGATACTGTTGATATTATTGTAAGTTCAGTAATTTTTATTGGTAAAACAATATTAGTACAGGGTGTCTCAATTTTAGTGTCATGTTGATATACTTTTGCGTATTTTTGTAGTAATATGAATCCGTAAATAATATTTGTATGAAATCGTTTTTGTTCTGAGGTAACTCAAATACTGTTGGCCAACAGTGACATGTATTCTTTAAGAATTAAAATTTTCTGCTGAAAAACTTTAATTAGACTTAAAAAATTGTGTTTGTGTCTATAGGTGATATTAATGGAGCACTATTTAGGCAAATACATATAGTTTTGTGATATAGTGCAATAAAATAAGATAAAACTAAATGAGACCTTCACCATCTTGTAGAGCATCATTTTGTCAATCTGAAATGGGATTTTACAACTTTTTCTAATAGGGACGAATTTTGCAAAATCTAATTTTTCATGAATGAGAAATAATTCAAAAAAGGTGCTTTTCATACATACGTCGAGTTCATAAATCAAGCTACGATTATGAATTTTTGGACTTACTCAAAAAACTAGAGCGTCTTAAATGGTATTCACTATATTTTCAAAATGTAAAGTCTTTTCAAGAAAATAAGTTCCAAAGTCGCAACTAGCAAAATCGTGCATAAAAAACTTCACCATGCGAGGAACTATGTTAATTATTGAAAATGTATGTAAGATGTATGTAAGAAGTTTTTTAAACAAAAATTCACCTAGCTCAGAGTTTTCGAGAAATCAAATTTTTAATGCATCTCATTCTCATGGCGCTCGGACTCTCGGGCATTTGTATTTGAAATAACGTTCAATGATCAGTGGTACAGCTGCTCTGTATTATTATTTATAAATCTTGGAATTTAGAAATGAAGTTTGGTAAGTCAGGTTCTAATATGAAGAACTAAATGAGGACGAATAGTTTTACTTTTAAAATGACTTGCAGTTTCTTTTTTCTCGTAAATTGATTGTGAATGGAGGAGTATTAGTTGTTTAATTTGTGGAAATCTTTTTGACTCCTCTAAAGACATGATTGTCAACAATCCAGGTGAAAAACTGATCATTAAACATATAATAAAAACAGCTGAATCCAGACGATGAATTTTCCAAAAATATTCTTGTATTTATTTTGTATGAGAGTGGGAAAAAAAGAAACAAGAAAAATTAACTTTCATACTTATACAGGGTGTTTCGGATACTGACAAAAAAGATTTACTAGATCTCGATGAGATTAAGTACAAATAAATTCTAATATAGTTTTTGTATATCTCTCTTCATTTCTAAGATAAAACGGATTGAATAGTAAGAGGTTGAGGTAAAAGCTCTTGATGTATTTCAAAGTGTTAGATAATCCGTTTTATCAGAATTCTCATCAGGTCTTTTGAAATGTCAATGTCAATAGATATTAGTAACTTGACTTTGTTAATAGCATCTAAAATGTTTGCCCGTGTTGATTGCCCTCTACCTAATCGATCGAAAATATTAATTAAATTAGAAACATACGATTATAAAAACCACATACTGCAGGATGTTTTAGAGACTCTAACGAAAAAAAAAAAAAATTGAGGTTCAGTAGACCTTCTCAGACATGTATATATTTTTTTTTCTTGAAAATTTGAAGAATTTTTTTGCACCCCAAAAACATGGTTTTAAAAAAAATTATATTTTATGTTTTGCATGGGGTTTTAAATATCAATGCAACATGTCTATGCTGAAAATTTTTTTACTACATTGATTTAATTATTTTTTTATTGCTTGCAATTTGAGGAATGTTTTCAACCCCTTTTAACTCAGAAATGGAGCGAGATATAGAAAAAAATGATTAGAATTTGTAATTGCCTTATCGAGATCTACTACAGTTTTTTATCGTCAATCTCTAAACCACCCTGTATAAGATGTACCCGTTTGTATAAAAATTATTTTTTCCTGTTTCTTCTCTCCCCGCACTCTTACAAAATGAACACTTTTTACATTATATATCAAAAGAATCAGTACTTATAGTCCGAAAATATCCATTTAAACTAGTGCTCGGCAAACCAGAAGGGTTACAAGGCATTAATTTCACAGTAATATTTCCTCAACTAACAACTACGATAAAATATTGTATGAACTTCAAAACTTTTCTTACCCAATAATACTGCATTTTTATGAATAATATATATTTTAGTAAATTAATCTTGCCTGGATTCAGGTGCTCTTATTATGTTTAATAATCCTTTTTTACTTGGTTTGTAGATAATAATGTCATTAGAAGACACACAAAAATTCCCACAAATTAGACAACAAATTCTCCACCATTTTCAATCACTTTACGAGAATAAGAAACTGCAAATTATTTTAAAAGTAAAACTATTCATCCTCGACTAGTTTTCGTATAAGAACCTACTTATTAAACTTTATTTCAAAATTTCAAGATTAGTAAATAATAATACACGAATGAGACAAATGCACACGCTCCTATTTTCGCAATACATCTCCGCTGCACCACTGATCATTAAACGTTATCCAAATGCGATTCCGAGAGTTCGAGCGTGTAACAATGAGAATGATGTGCACTAAAAATTTGATTTCTCAAAAACTAAGAGACTGAGCGAACTGAATCTTTGTTTAAAAACTCTTTATATTTTTTTCTACATTTATAATAATAATAATAATAATAATAATAATATTTATTCACCAATATGAGGATACAGAAATGTACATTTGGCAAGTCAACATAAACATAAAGCATATGATATTGTCAGTTAAAATTAATAAAATATAAGTTAAATAAAATGGTCGAGTTGTTATAAACTAATGGGCCATTTTGTCTACAAACTCATTTACTGAGTAAAAACCATTTTTTAATAAAATTGATTTAATTTCCCTTTTAAATTTATATAGCGGAAGATTCCTTAAATCATGTGGCAAGTTATTAAATAACATAACGCAGTTATAATAAGGTGAATCTTTAAAAGTTGTTGTTTTATGACTAGGGTTTAAAAGTTTATCACCTTGCCTTGTATTATATACATGTCTTTCACTTAAGCTAGTGAAACCTTGAGGATTGCTTTTAACAAATAATAGGCATTTATATATATAAATACAGGGAGTGGTGAGAATTAATTTATCAATAAAGATATTTCGACAACTCTCTCTGTAATTCATACTGAACATTAAGCGTAAAATTCGTTTTTGAATAATAAATACTCTTTTAAAATACTTGCCCCAAGCTAGAATATTAAAAGAGATATGTGAATAAGCCATTGCATAGTATATGTTTAATAGACCAGATTCGTTAAGAGTATCCTTCATTTGTAAGAGTGCATGATAGGATTTATTCAACTGTTTACATACATGGTCAATCTGACACTCCCATGTTAATTTGTTATCGATACAAGTTCCCAAAAACTTAGTGACATTAGTGAGCAGAACATTTTCTAACGTTATGGGCCTTCTTATATTAAAGTTCATAAACACCGTCTTAGTATCATTTAACATGAGTTTATTGCGGTCGCACCATGCTTTCATATCATCAATTATAGAGCGTATTTTACGCCGTAATTCATCTAAGGTCACAGCAGATACAGTTACCGTTGTGTCATCCGCATACATGATGGTAAAACCATCCCTTATATGAGTAGGCAGATCGTTTATGTACAGTATGAACAGCAATGGTCCCAGAATCGAACCTTGTGGGACTCCCAAGTTTATCTCGTATATATCTGATTCGGTACTGTTACATTTTACCACAAGTTTACGGTCCTGCATGTAAGAGTTTACCCATTGTAGTAAATTACCCCTGATCCCAATATTTGCCAGTTTGACTAAGAGCATATCTTTATTCACCGTATCAAATGCCTTTGACAAATCAAAAAATATAGATACCACATAATTGCCTTCATCTAGCTTCTTATAGACATGGTTCAAAAATTGACACGATGCAGTTTCAATGGATCGCCCTGTCCTGAAACCATGCTGATACGTTGTAAGTATATTCCCAAGCTCAACAAAAGATCCTATTCTAATGGACACAATCTTTTCAATTAACTTAGATAGAACACTTAAGAGAGATATCTGGCGGTAATTTTCAATATCGTTTAAGTTACCTTTTTTATGAACAGGTATCACACAGGCCTTTTTTAATATACTAGGAAACACTCCCTGTGCAAGCGATAAATTAATTAAAAATAACAGGGGATCAATCATTTCATTGATAATATTTTTGATTACTTGAGCGGTTAATTCATCAAAACCAGACGATTTTTTATTTTTTATATTTTTAACAACATCTAATAGTTCGTTTTTAGTAACTGGTGGAACAAATATAGACTGCTCATTATAGTTAGCTGTAGTGCAGGGCAAAGACAAATTACAACCAAAGTACTCAATCATCTTGTCATTTGCAGCAGATACAAAATGCATTGCAAATAATTCAGTCACGTTTTTTCCAGTTATTAGATTATTATTTATATTTAAAGTTACTTCTTTATTTTGACTTTTCCTACTTTTATGTCTACCTAAATTATTATTAATGATTTTCCAGGTTTCTTTGGATTTATTTTCAGCTGTCCTTATTTTTTCACTAAAGTAATTTTTCTTTGCTATGATTATCTGTCTCTTATATTGTTTTTTTCTGTTTCTGTATAATATAACTGAGTCTGGATCACTAGAGTGTAACATCTCCGAAAACAAATTTTTTAGAGCTCTGCTCTCAGTTACTATTTCACGTGTAAGCCAACCTTTATCCAATTTTTTTGCGTTTGTATGTTTTATACGTTTATAGGGGCAACTAACATTTAAACACCACAGTAAAGACTCAATGAAGCAGTTAAAACCTATATCTATGTCTGAATAAAAAATATTTTCCCAAATTACGGTTTTTAGATGGAATCTGAGTTCACTTAGGTTGTTCTCATTTATCATTCTTCTATATGATGGTATATCATTAATTTCATTTTCACTGTTAGTAACTGAGTATGCATATGATAATATAAGAGCATAGTGATCACTAAGCGCTGGGTTTATAACAATAACATTATAAGTTAGTGGGGGTAGATTTGTAACCATGTAATCAATACATGTTGAACTAATATGTCCTCTTCTATCTTTAAATACTCTGGTTGGTTCGTTAACAGTTGTGATGAGATCAAAAGCGTCAAATAAGTCACATAATAGTTTTTTTTTTCAGCAGAATCTGAAAGGAAATCAGTATTGAAATCTCCACAAAGAACAATATGAGAACATTTTCCATATGCTAGTTTTAGAGCCTCATTTAGATTTTTTAAGAATAAATTAAAATTACCATTTGTGGGTCTATATATATTAATTATAATAATTTTTTCATTAGAAATAATAATAGAAATGGCACACATTTCTATATGACATTCAGCAGAAAGATCATTGATTTTTGTAATATCATATGAACAGAGATTGTCTTTTTACCAATATTAAAGATCCACCATGTATATGATTTATACGAGAGAAATTACTTCTTAAAACGTAATTAGGTAATATTATATTTCTAGTATTTTCGCCCACTAGCCAGTGTTCTGTGATACACAGGATGTCTAAATTATTTTCTGCTAGAAAAATAGCAATTTCATTTAACTTATTTGTCATAGATTGTATATTTATATGTAATATTTTGAGAGTTTTATCATTTATATCTGTAAAACTAGAGATTGGTCGGGGTCTAAAAAATGTGATGTCTCGCTATACACTGAATCAGAAATATTAAGGATTTCATCAGGCATCGAGTCATTTGTATTCTGCATAATACTCGACTCTAAGTTAGTCTGTGTTTGTATCTTTAAATTATTTTGTGTTTGTATATTCTGATTATTTTCTGTATTTATGAATATTAGGTTCTTATGTTTATTTTTACTGGTGATCAACCTTATTATTTGACTGCAGATATCATTTCTACTTAAATGATTTGGAACGCCATTTACATTTAAAAGGTTGATGGAGTTAGGAACATAATTATTGAGTTTAGTTATAAAATCACCTAACTTGACATTAAATTTGTGTATAAAATTATTTAAATTGTGATTTTTACCAAAAGGTACTGTCGCAATTGAAATATTAAAATTAGCAGATTTTTTCACTTTGCTACAGATTTCTCTAAAAAGTGGATACCTATTTTTTACATTAAAATTGTTTGAACCTGCCATTATAACTACATGATCCTGAGAAGAGTATGTTCGAGTTAATGAGTCCAGGTGTTCTATTACTTGTTCAAATGTAGCCCCAGGTTTGATGATGGTTTCCATGTGATATTCATTTCCATTTAATTTGTTCATCAGTATCCTGTTTATATTACGTCCAGTCTCATCACACAGTATTAGTAGCTTCTTACGAGAGTGCTGCTCTTTTTGTTTATCAGGGCAGTTTATGGCTTCAGTTATATTATTGGGTGTCATATAAAATAATTCCTCTTTCCTAGAGCTGTTTCTTGAAACACTCTGTTCTGTCCCAATTTCCCGTTTCTGATTTAAAGCATTCAATTCGTCCATGATTGTTTTATTTTTTATTTTAAGATCCTCCGTATATTTTAAGAGTGAAAGATTTTTTTCTTTTAATTCCTTGATTTCCTTCTCGTATTGTACAAAATTATTTACTTCGGTTGATAAGGTTTCTTCCATTTCCGAGTTCTTTATTATAAATTTGCCTAATTTTGACTTTAAATTTTCAATGACTGTTTTATGTTCTTCTATTTCAGTGACAAAATTTTGTTCAGCTTCTAAGACTTCATTTTCAAAACTTTCCGATCTTTTTTTTATGTTTAGTATATAGCTATTTTTTTCCTCAATTTCAGTCTCTAGCTTATTAATATGTATTTGTAATTCTTTCACGATTTCTTCGTCAACATTTGTTTTTTCTGCACACACTTTTGAGCAATATATTTTATGCTTCTCAACTATAATTAGACCTTTTTTTCTTTCACAACAACTTTTATGAAAAATATTATTGCATGTTAAGCAGCAATAGTTGCCAAGTTCTTTGTTGCAGCACTTAAATTTTAAATCATAATTTCTTGATACGGACCTGTTCATGTCTATTTTTGAGAAAAAGAGGGAGACAAAACGAAATGCAAATATTCAAATCAAATAAGTTTTTACAAGCAACACTAGTTTTTGTTCACCAAGATAAGTTTTTTGTTCTATTCTTGATTTATAACAACAGATATTTTTAAAATAAATGAGGTCAAATTTTGTTTATAATCAGATTATAAGACTCTTTTTTGTCTTGTTGAATGAATCACACAAGATTTAGCTTCGTAATGATATAACACTCGCCAATTTAATGTGCACTTTACTAGTCAAAATCTAAACAATTTTCACAGAGAACAAACTTCATATTCATCTCACAGTCACATATAATCAGCGACGAATGATTTTGACTCCCATACAAATATACGCAAATTTCCAATAATTAACATAGTTCTTCGCATGGTGAAGTTTTCAATGCACGAATTTGCTAGTGGCAACTTTGGTACTTATTTTTCCAAACAGACTTTACATTTTGGAAATTTGGTTCTTTAAGTAAGTCTTCAAAAATTCATAATCGTAATTTAAACCCTTGATTTATATTAATTTGTTTTCATTCATGAAAAACTGGATTTTGCAAAATTTGTCCATATTAAAAAAAAGTTGTAAAATCCGATTTTGAATAGCGAAAATGATGCTCTATAAGATGGTGAAGTCCCATTTAGTTATACCCTTATTTTAAAAAACAATATAATTTCAGAAATTTGTGTTTTTAAATACATGTCGCTAAAAAAGCAAATCTATTGATTGATTTTAAAATTTGTATATACAATAAGTAATCAGTCAATGAACGACAAGGACGAAAAAGTTGAAAAACTAATAATGCTGACATCTTGTACAGTTTTTGAGTTTTGATTTTTCGAAGTAGCGCAATATTTCTTTGCATGTTGTTATCGCAGCGAGTACAATACAAGTTTATATCAAACTTATTTGCAACATAAAAACGTCGGTTTCTTTGATCCCTTTACCGCCGTCAAAGAAGCCACCGTTTTTTATGTTATAATTAAGTTTGAAATAAACTTTACATATACAAGAGAATGCCCACCTAGTAAAATTATATTGTTATATTGTTTAACAAAAAGGGGTACTTGAAAATTAAATTTGCTGTGGAAAATTAAAGACATATTAAAATGAAAATAGAGAATAGTAGATACATTAAAATGGAAACTTTATGTGGAGGAGAGAAAAATGTTTTTGGGGGAGGAACTATATTTAATTTTTGAAATATTTTGCAATTCTGAATAAAAACATATAGCATATATGCAATATGTTTTATACATCACAATTTCAAAGTGAACACGTTAAAGATCTTTACCCCTTGACAAATTCAAGGTTCGGCGAAATTTCTAAGTTAAGGTGTCCCCGGCCTATCTCGTGGCAACAGTGAATGAAAAAGATGTTTTACACGTTTTAGTAATTCAAGTGAATTTGATCGAAATATTAGTGCAGAGAAATTTTTAGCCTTTTTTCGGAGACTACATTTTTTTCGAAAAATTTGCAAGAACGTAATATTTTTTGATATATTTCATTGATACTTCATATAAAAAATCCCAATTGTACATTAATAACAAAGAAACAAATATCAAATTTGTCACCTGGTTAATTTTTCCAGAACGCACTGTGCGATTTATTAAATCAGCAACTATTCAGATAATGTGATAACGCGGTGTTCTAGGTGTGTTTCTTAAGTGGCAACGTTATAATTTAAACCTGAGGCAGGTATGCCGTCGCGCATCAACGTAAGCATTAGGATAGCAGAGACATCATTATCCATCTAGCTGTCGTGGGTTTAATAGTGCACACTGCCCGCGATACGTTGCCAATTTTCAGTCCTCCCCTCAGTGTACTCTAATATAGCTGGGCGAAAGATACTCTCAAAAAGTAACTTAGATACTTTTCACAAAAAGTATCTTAAGATGCAAGATACTTTGGAAAGTATCTTAATTACTTTTTAAAGTATCTTACTTAAAATTATCTTAGTTACTTTTAAGTAACTAGAAATATTTTATAAGTAACTAAGATACTAATGTTGTAGCAACATTATGAATCATACAAATTTTTTAGTGTTTGGCCCACCCTACATATTTTTTAGTAAAAATATATCCGTTTTCTTCCATGATGATAGTGTCAACTACATGCCAAATTTCATTTTCCACCATCAAAAAAACACTTACGCACGCGTGAAAATCGAAAAATGACACGTATAAACTGTCACTTCCAGTTGAGCTATTTTAATGAAAATTAACTGTGCTCTACTGGCTAATATCAGAAGGCCAGATATAAAATTTCAGATTGATAGCTCAAATAGTTTTGGCCTAGAGCATGGACAAAATTCAGTGGACAGATAGACAACATCACCCTGAAATCTATTTTCTGATACTAGGGGGGGCCTTAAACCATGTAATTCCGTTGAAATCTCGAGTTTCATTATTACTATATTTTGTTTTAATTTTAATTATTTCAGATTATCGTGTAATAATTAGAATGTGATTTTAATTTTTTTGGTAATACGATAAATTTAAGTGTTAATATTTTATAAATATGTATTTGGCATACTTAAATTGGTAATTAAATTTAGAAGAATAAACTCCTTTTTAGTCAAATATAATAGTAAATCAATGATTTTGTGTAACAAGAACAATATCTGTTTGATTAATTCGTTCGAAAATAAAACAGTTCTGAGTTTATTTAAATTTTTGAAAGCCAACTCTGCGCAATAACATTAGCAAAGTTAAAAACTTGGTTATACGAATTCTATGTCTTGGTACTGTTAAACGTGATCGTCCGTACACACAGGAAATAACTTTTGATGCATTGCAATTGCTTCCGATCAAATCTCTCTCAAAACGATATTCTCTTTACATTTTATACGGTATTCTATATATCTACGACACATGCATAGCCATAATTTTTTATTAAAATAGTGTAACATTGGATGGAATATCTGTATTGCTTTATATTTGTGTTTTTGAACAAAACAGGTTGCATAATTTTCTAAAATATGTATCATTATCATATAAATAACTACCAAAATAATGAAATATCGAAATATGAATATTCTTATAGCTCCATAAGGACTTTTCTTTTAATACCTTCAGAAGAGAGTTTAATGTTGTAACTCTTGTTCTCAGCCTTTGAACAGTTTCTCGAAGAGTATTCAGTTTTCTCTTTTGCGACTGAAGTTTGACTCTCATTGCTTTAAAATTTCTTTCGACTCTTTCTGGTGATAAAATCATCAGTGTTAAAACTGCAACCATCTTGCCTTTTCCTACAAATTATTAAACGTATTTTATGTGATGACATTACTTATTTATTACTTATTTATAGGGGTTTTTCACTGAATATATTGCTTATGACTAATTTTAATCACAATTCCAATTGTCAACTAGCATTGTGCTTAAGTTTTCGTGATTAAGTTTTCCTTTGTAACTGAAATTAGGATCAACTATAGAACCCTGAATTTGTCCTTCTTTAGCCATATTAACCCATTACCGCCCAGTGATACCATATGGTATCAACAAATCAGCTGTTGCTCTTGGGGCGGGCATTCTCAGACAATTAGGTGGGGGTCAAATTTTATTCTCGATTTGGCTTAACCGAATACCATCAGTCATAGGACAACCATTGCGGGAGAAGTTGCGCTGTCGTGGCAGTTGAAAACACGTGTTTTTATTTGGAAATTTCTTAACCTTGAAAAATCATGGACATTCGATTCATGTAAGTAAATTTATTTCATTGACTTCGCTTTTTTTTCTACAATAAGTAGTGCAATATATTAGGTTTGAGGTATACTTTGCCAGGATATTATGTATATTACTTAATTTTTGAAAGCAACTTTCTATAGGGTGGTCAAATGTCAGTGATACCAAATGGTATCACTGGGCGTTTACACTACTATAATATGCGGTTTTATTTCAGAGGAGGGTTAACCTTATCCGAAGCTCTGGATATGGTTTATTCCGATGAAAATATTGCTAATCAAGTAGACGAGATATTTATTGAACCTCCTGAGACTAACGTTGAGACCGATGAAGACTCTGCAGATGAGGACGAGGGAGGTATGATTCACAATCTAACGGGTAGACAGCTACGGGCACCTGTGGAAGTCAAACTAATCGACAACACTCGATTATGTGACAATAGTGTCGAGCCTTCAACGGTACCTGAGGAACCTCCAGCTTCAACCGCTGAGGTTATCCACGAAGAACATCTTGTGCAGACAGAGCAGCACGTACAACCAAACTACATTTGGATCAATGATCATCTCCGTAAAAAATTGAATTGCTGTTGGATCGAAGGTGATTTAGAACCTACACAACACATTTTTCCAGAGGCCAATTATTCCCAATATGAGCACTTGTCATGTGTTGACATATTTGAGAGGTTTTTTGACAATGAGATTATTGAATACCTGGTAGAAGAAACTCAAATATATGCAATTTTTTGTAAACCAACCCGATCCAAAAATTTCAGCAAACGAAATTAAATGTTTCCTGGCTATCCTAATTCTAAGCGGGTATAATACTCTTCCATCAAAGCGTATGTATTGGGATTTAAAGGATGATGCAAAAAACATATTGGTTAGTAGCTCTATGCGGCGAAATCGTTTTCTACAGATCCAAAGGTTTCTCCATTTGGCTGATAATACTAAAATGGACGCTTCAGATAAGGCGTGGAAGATTCGCCCTCTAATGGACAAAATGAAAAAGCGATTTTTGGACAATTTTGTGCCTGTTCAGAACCTTGACTTTGATGAATCAATGATTCGATACTACGGCCGCCACGGATGTAAGCAGTTCATCCGTGGCAAACCGATTAGATTTGGTTACAAAATGTGGTGTTTGAACACAACAGAGGGTTATCTGGTGAATTTCGATCTATATCAGGGCCAAAATCCTCACGGAAATGTACAATACGATACACTCTTTGGGAAATCAGCGTCTCCATTAGTACTGATGCTTGAAGAAATACCACATTTACGGTACAACATTTATGTCGACAATCTGTTTACAGGGTTTAATCTTTTTAGTTATCTAGGACATTTAGGTTATGGTGCTGTAGGTACTATCAGAGAAAACCGGATACCGAAATCATGCACGTTGCTGAATAAAAAGGCTTTTTCAAAAAAGAGACGGGGCGAATATCAGCACGTCATAGAAAAAAATTCTGGAATACTTCTAGTGAGATGGCTAGATAACTCTGTAGTAACAATGGCTTCGACAGATGCAGGAGTATCTCCTGTGGGATCCGTCAAACGATTTTCGCAGGCTGAAAAATGCAATATTTTAGTAGCTCGCCCATACTGCGTTGCCAAATATAATCAAAATATGGGCGGGACCGATCTCATGGATGAGTGTATTTCCAGTTATCGAGTTGGTGTGAGAAGTAAGAAGTGGTACTGGAATATATTTACATGGTTATTAGATGCTGCAATAAACAACGCTTGGTTACTGTACAGAAAACACCATAGTAAAACTACAAATTTATTGTTTAGAAGAGAATTAGTACAGGTATATTTGGCGCGTTACGGTGAAACTCCTAAAATGCCAGGACCTGCAAAAACAGCCACCTCCCGGACCGTTTTTCCAGCTATACGTTTTGATGGTATGCACCACTACGTTGCTCCATGTAACAGACGTCGATGTGCTGGTGTAGACTGTAAATCTTTTGGAAGAACCATGTGTACAAAGTGTGATGTTGGGTTATGTGTTCCATGTTTTGCCAAATATCACAGAAATGTATAAATAGGTTCACGCCCTAGACTCTATTTCTGTAGATTTTCATACATGTGTTCAAATTTTTTTCAATATTGCACAATATATCTTTTTATTTGCAAAAGAGTAAAAATGTGTTTTTTTGTTAATTGATTGCACCTTAACCGCCCAGTGATACCATATGGTAGCAGCTAATATTTCTGTTGTCGACAATTTTTTTTTTTTTTTAATTTTTTTTTATTGTCAATACACTATTCTTGAAAATTATAAGCCATTAAAAATCAAATTAAAAACAAAAAATAGTTCTGGGCGCTAATGGGTTAATTAATACATCCTCTATCTCTGAAGCAGTTAACGTACTAGACGAGTATACAGGCTCAGCACCAGTTGTTTTAGTATTATTTGGAAGTGTGAAAAACAGTTAATAAAATAACTATTTTTAATTTATTTAATATTTACCATTCACATTATGAAAACTTTCAAATCCAGGATTACTGTTTTCTTTATTTGCTGATAGGATTTCAACTACAATGCATTTCCTACAACAAAATAATTTCAGGTTGTTATAAAAAAAGTTGCAAATTGATACTCATGGCCGGTTGTATCCACATGGTTTAGTCCAAATTCAACTGACCTTCGTTTAAATTCCAAGGATATGATTGTTAGTGCAATCATAACGTTGGATATTAAATGAGTTCAGTTGAAATTTGCTGAACCACTTGGATACAACTAGCCCTTACAATTTCTATATATTGCTATGGAAACTGTCATTTTCAGTTACTTAGGTCCGGTTTTTTAATGTTTAGTTAGCAAAATTATCCATCGAATAGTGTGAAATGTGTGAATTCTATTGGCTGAGAAGTCACACTAACTGACAGATAATTTAGCTAACCGAGTATTGAAAAACCGAACCTTAATGTGAGAGTGCTTGAAGATTGTTCATCAAGAATTTTGAATAATAATAATATAATATAATAATAATATCATTTATTAGTCTTAAATACACCGTAGTGCTTTGACACATCCTCAATAGTACACAATATAAATAAAGACAGATTACATAACATTTTTACTTATATACATACATACATATTTTTTAAGTAAAGCTTAAAAGTTTACATTTACATACATATTTAAAAAGAGATTTAAAAAAGAAGAAATAGTTTAAAAGTTTATTAAAAAGAAAAATCATTTATATCATAGTAGGCTTTTTCAATTAAATGCTTTTTTATAATCGATTTATATTTTATTAATGGTGCTTCTCTCACAGTTCTTGGTAATTTATGGAATAACATACCAATATATGTTTTGTTTGTATTAGTTAATCTGTAAGGTGGTATGACTAAATTTGTTCTCGAACGAGTCAAGTGATTATGATATTCCATATTTGTGATGAACTTATCAAGATTACTTCTAACATGAACTAGATTGAAATATATAATTACTGATGGAAGGGTTAATATTTTGAAGTGTATAAATCATGGTTTACAACTATCATGATGTGTAATACCAGATAATGTTCTAATAGTTCTTTTTTTGAACTATGAAAATTTCTTGGGAATGACAAGAAGTTCCCCAATTTATTATGCCATAAGTCATGGTACTGTGGAATAAAGCGTGATAACTAATTAGAGCTGCTTCCATATTAACATTGTACTTAATCTTTATTGCATATACAATAGATGAAAATTTTTTAGACAGGGTAATAATATGATTTTGCTAATTTAAATTTGTGTCGATGTTAAGACCTAAAAATTTTACTACTTCTAATGTTTTTGACTCTAGTTGGAATTCTAGTGATTGTGTCTTATCCCTGTTTCGACATAAGTAGTATGCATTGTACCAATCTGAGGCAATCTCAATAATTTCCTCACTGATAGTATTTTGATTTACATTTTTGGTTTTATATATATATATATATATATATATATATATATATATATATATATATATATATATATATATATATATATATATATATATATATATTTTTTTTTTTTTTTCTACAATAAGTAGTGCAATATATTAGGTTTGAGGTATACTTTGCCAGGATATTATGTATATTACTTAATTTTTGAAAGCAACTTTCTATAGGGTGGTCAAATGTCAGTGATACCAAATGGTATCACTGGGCGTTTACACTACTATAATATGCGGTTTTATTTCAGAGGAGGGTTAACCTTATCCGAAGCTCTGGATATGGTTTATTCCGATGAAAATATTGCTAATCAAGTAGACGAGATATTTATTGAACCTCCTGAGACTAACGTTGAGACCGATGAAGACTCTGCAGATGAGGACGAGGGAGGTATGATTCACAATCTAACGGGTAGACAGCTACGGGCACCTGTGGAAGTCAAACTAATCGACAACACTCGATTATGTGACAATAGTGTCGAGCCTTCAACGGTACCTGAGGAACCTCCAGCTTCAACCGCTGAGGTTATCCACGAAGAACATCTTGTGCAGACAGAGCAGCACGTACAACCAAACTACATTTGGATCAATGATCATCTCCGTAAAAAATTGAATTGCTGTTGGATCGAAGGTGATTTAGAACCTACACAACACATTTTTCCAGAGGCCAATTATTCCCAATATGAGCACTTGTCATGTGTTGACATATTTGAGAGGTTTTTTGACAATGAGATTATTGATTACCTGGTAGAAGAAACTCAAATATATGCAATTTTTTGTAAACCAACCCGATCCAAAAATTTCAGCAAACGAAATTAAATGTTTCCTGGCTATCCTAATTCTAAGCGGGTATAATACTCTTCCATCAAAGCGTATGTATTGGGATTTAAAGGATGATGCAAAAAACATATTGGTTAGTAGCTCTATGCGGCGAAATCGTTTTCTACAGATCCAAAGGTTTCTCCATTTGGCTGATAATACTAAAATGGACGCTTCAGATAAGGCGTGGAAGATTCGCCCTCTAATGGACAAAATGAAAAAGCGATTTTTGGACAATTTTGTGCCTGTTCAGAACCTTGACTTTGATGAATCAATGATTCGATACTACGGCCGCCACGGATGTAAGCAGTTCATCCGTGGCAAACCGATTAGATTTGGTTACAAAATGTGGTGTTTGAACACAACAGAGGGTTATCTGGTGAATTTCGATCTATATCAGGGCCAAAATCCTCACGGAAATGTACAATACGATACACTCTTTGGGAAATCAGCGTCTCCATTAGTACTGATGCTTGAAGAAATACCACATTTACGGTACAACATTTATGTCGATAATTTAGCTAACCGAGTATTGAAAAACCGAACCTTAATGTGAGAGTGCTTGAAGATTGTTCATCAAGAATTTTGAATAATAATAATATAATATAATAATAATATCATTTATTAGTCTTAAATACACCGTAGTGCTTTGACACATCCTCAATAGTACACAATATAAATAAAGACAGATTACATAACATTTTTACTTATATACATACATACATATTTTTTAAGTAAAGCTTAAAAGTTTACATTTACATACATATTTAAAAGAGATTTAAAAAAGAAGAAATAGTTTAAAAGTTTATTAAAAAGAAAAATCATTTATATCATAGTAGGCTTTTTCAATTAAATGCTTTTTTTATAATCGATTTATATTTTATTAATGGTGCTTCTCTCACAGTTCTTGGTAATTTATGGAATAACATACCAATATATGTTTTGTTTGTATTAGTTAATCTGTAAGGTGGTATGACTAAATTTGTTCTCGAACGAGTCAAGTGATTATGATATTCCATATTTGTGATGAACTTATCAAGATTACTTCTAACATGAACTAGATTGAAATATATAATTACTGATGGAAGGGTTAATATTTTGAAGTGTATAAATCATGGTTTACAACTATCATGATGTGTAATACCAGATAATGTTCTAATAGTTCTTTTTTGAACTATGAAAATTTCTTGGGAATGACAAGAAGTTCCCCAATTTATTATGCCATAAGTCATGGTACTGTGGAATAAAGCGTGATAACTAATTAGAGCTGCTTCCATATTAACATTGTACTTAATCTTTATTGCATATACAATAGATGAAAATTTTTTAGACAGGGTAATAATATGATTTTGCTAATTTAAATTTGTGTCGATGTTAAGACCTAAAAATTTTACTACTTCTAATGTTTTTGACTCTAGTTGGAATTCTAGTGATTGTGTCTTATCCCTGTTTCGACATAAGTAGTATGCATTGTACCAATCTGAGGCAATCTCAATAATTTCCTCACTGATAGTATTTTGATTTACATTTTTGGTTTTATATATATATATATATATATATATATATATATATATATATATATATATATATATATATATATATATATATATATATATATATATATATATATATATATAGTTAGTTTTATCGAAACAAAAGCAAGAGTTTGATTCAAAGCAAAAGTCGAATTTGACAAAAGCAGAATCTTTCTCAAAGCTAAAGTTGATATTTCTTTCTTTGCATAAAGCATTGGATAAACTGAGAATCTTGAGCTGATCTTGCGATCTTTGCTCTTACTCAGAATTCCTTTTGAAATTTAAACAAAAGAACTTGTCTTGTGGTAATTTTCCACAACCGATGAGCCGAATTTAAGGCGAAACAACTCAGAACATATCTTCTCCAGCAGAACTGAGATCTTTTCCAGAATAACTGGATATTCTCAGTTTATCCAATGCTTTATGCAAAGAAAGAAATATCAACTTTAGCTTTGAGAAAGATTCTGCTTTTGTCAAATTCGACTTTTGCTTTGAATCAAACTCTTGCTTTTGTTTCGATAAAACTAACAATACATAGCTCTAGGACTAATTTTGTCCTACTGAAGAGACCAATAAGGTCGAAAGCTCAAGATACCCACATAATCAACAGAAAGTGTTCTGGTTTTATCCAGTTCGTTTTCAAATTTAACTAAAATATCCAGTTATTCTGGAAAAGATCCCAGTTCTGCTGGAGAAGATATGTTCTGAGTTGTTTCGCCTTAAATTCGGCTCATCGGTTGTGGAAAATTACCACAAGACAAGTTCTTTTGTTTAAATTTCAAAAGGAATTCTGAGTAAGAGCAAAGATCGCAAGATCAGCTCAAGATTCTCAGTTTATCCAATGCTTTATGCAAAGAAAGAAATATCAACTTTAGCTTTGAGAAAGATTCTGCTTTTGTCAAATTCGACTTTTGCTTTGAATCAAACTCTTGCTTTTGTTTCGATAAAACTAACAATACATAGCTCTAGGACTAATTTTGTCCTACTGAAGAGACCAATAAGGTCGAAAGCACAAGATACCCACATAATCAACAGAAAGTGTTCTGGTTTTATCCAGTTCGTTTTCAAATTTAACTAAAATATCCAGTTATTCTGGAAAAGATCCCAGTTCTGCTGGAGAAGATATGTTCTGAGTTGTTTCGCCTTAAATTCGGCTCATCGGTTGTGGAAAATTACCACAAGACAAGTTCTTTTGTTTGGTTATATATATATATATATATATATATATATATATATATATATATATATATATATATATATATATATATATATATATATATATATATATATAACATACCTGTGGAACTCCATGTTTAATTTCTAAACTTGAACTTAACTCATCGTTGAATAGAACGGACTGGTATCTATTTGAAAGATAAGAGCGCATCAAATCTAATGCAGTTCCTCTAAAACCGTAATAGGTCAGTTTAGTTAGTAATACTTCATGTGATACACAATCGAATGCCTTACTTAAGTCAAAGAATATGAATCTAAATGAAAATAAAATTTTAAATTCTACTAATTTACAATCATTAATTAAATGAGAAAGTTTTATGATAGATATAAATTTTACCTTTTTGAAGATGCAGGTATAGCCATGGCTCCATTGTTTTCATCTGGTTCTAAAGCAATTTTAGTTGAAGGCAATTCAGAATATTCTGCTTCCTAGAAAAATCCAAAAACAAAAAAAACTGGCAAGACATGTTCTGTTGGGTATCAAATTTGTCCGCCATTTTAGATCTAAAAACCTACCTCTGGGAGAAACTTTGGAGATCTCTTCGACAGTAGAATTTGAACTGAAATTATTAAATATGTTGTCAGATAATATCCAAACAGTGAATTAATAGAATCATTTATATCTAAAGTGTGACTCTTAAAATGTCCTAAAGAAATTAGACAATTTAAAATTACACAATTTAAAACAAATGTTAATGGTGATGTAAGTAACTACTATATTTCAAAAGAAAAAAAAATGTAACTTGAACCAACTACAATCTTCTCACCAGTGCCAAAAGGGCATTAAACATCGTCCAATCGGTAATAAAAATATTCTCAGCTTATTCAGTTGTAAAAAAAATTATCAAGGGTAATACCACAAGATTTTGTTATAAGAACTTTACTGTAAAATATATTGTTGAAATCAGAATTACATTACCTTTCGAATGGTGTTATAAAAAACATATAGTTATATTTAAGATAAGAAATTTGTGCTAAAAGGACACTAAATGTTATCCAATTGAATGACATTTAGTGTCCTTTAGGTACTAAAAGCTTTTTAGCTCATCTGCGGTACTCATAGATCTATAATAAAATATACATCCATGACGGCACTAATAATATCCTTGTGCCAAATTTCAGCAAGATCGGTTCAGTACTTTTGGTGCTATCATGTTTACACACACTCCTTGAAACACCTATAATATCCACACACACACACACATTCACACACACATTCACACACACACACACATGGACATTTTGTAAAATCCACTTTTTGTGTTTCTTATACCTCGAACCGTAAATTCTGGTCTTATCTCAATTTTCTATTTTGGACCAATTGCAATAACTTCCCCATTTTCATGGGTTGGTGGTCAGGTTAAAAGACAGGACATTTCAAGAGAGCCATGGTATATGAAGACCAAGAACATACAGATTTTTATTTACATATTTTTGACAGGAATACTTTACTTTTACAGATAATATGAAATTATTTTTAAATAGAAGCTATACTTTAATAAACTTGGTCTAGAACAGCATTTAGCTTATCCAGGGTATCTCACCGGGAAATGCACCGATCGATATAGGGAAAAGTACACACCAGAAAATTTTGAAAATTTAAGGAATTGCTAATGGCAGTGTAGTCAATCCAACTAAAATAATTACAAACATCTGGCACTTCCGGTTATACTGGAAGTCGATACCAACTTGCTTATTATAAATGGAACACCCTACATATTTTAGGGTTTTCGAAAAGAACATAAAATTTTTAGTCAGAAACATGTAGGATACCCTATGCTTAAACCCAGCCGTTTCAGAGATTTGACATTTTAAAAAAATTTTGATAGGTGTAATGATTTATGATAACCTTTATAATTATTTTCTTTGTGTAAAAGATACTCATTTGCCTTTTGGCATGCAGAAGGATCATAAGGTGAGCTACACTCTACAGTTTAAGGAAATTCAAAAATAGTATACCAAGTTTTCCATTCTTGACGTTACATTTTGTAAACTTTAAACCGCGAAAACTTGCTTAAGTCAAATGGAACACCCTGTGTTTTTACATCAAGTTATGTAAAATTAAATTTCCTTTTTTTATATAAGTATTGTGTGGGTTTAAGTTACAGCTTTTTGAAATATTGCGACTTTCTTAGAAATTCAAGAATTTTTAGTAAAAATTTTATCAAATTAGCCATGATTAGAAACAATCAGTAATGTTAGTCTTTCTCTTATGTCAAAACATGCCACTGTGTTTAAATTACTCCTACGAAGACTTTTTGAATTTGTTTATTATTTATGGAGAAAGTCATAAAGTAATATCAAGAACTTTTAGTACACTTGTTACTAGATATCCACAAAAACGGAAAATAACATTAAACACTGTAACATGCCTATTAATCGGATTGAAGACAGTTTGCATAAACTAAAATAGCTAAGATAAAATCAATTAAAAACATGATTCCATTTTAATTTAATAATTGTCAAAATTCCGCCTTCGAACCTCCACACATTTTTCGCACCTTCAGATTAGTTCTTCATGGTTAGCTTGTCTAATTGATCTTGCGATAAGTTTTGAAATGCATTTCTTATTCTCTGCATACAATCTTCAACAGTTGTTAATGGGCTCTCATAAACTTTATTTTTAATAGTTCTCCAAATAAAATAATCTAAAACTGATAAATCGGGCGAGTGAGGAGGCCATAGGAAAGGTCCATTATTGGTGATCCATTGATCATAAAAGTTTCTTGAAAAAAAATTATTTATCAAATACGCGTTGTGGGGGAGCACCGTCGTGCTGATAAAAAATGTTTCTATGTTCGGAGAGAGGTAAATGTTCTAAATAGTTATTATTAAAAATTTTGTAAAATATTTAGATACCACCTAAAAAAAAAAAAAATAAAAACAAAAAATTACCTATACATATTAGCAGAAGAAGAAATCTTTATAACTTAATGTTAAAATTTTCCTGATAAAATTCTAATGCCACCACTCTATCATTTCTTATGGCACAGTGAACAATAAACTGCCAACTTTCTTGAAAATTTCGCTCCCTGAACACATGAGGATTCAAGTCACTCCAATAATGCAATTTGTGTCGATTAAAAAGTCCATTTTTGGTAAATTTAGCTTCATCTGACCATAAATCCATTATTATTATTATTATTATTATTATTATATAATATTTCCCAAATAAGAATCGTCGCCTACGGAGCTTATTAGAATAAATTCACAAAAATTTTCTCTTCTTAGGAAATCTGCTTCTTTTAATCGTTGAACCATATGGAACGAAAATGGGCGAAATTTATGTTTAATTAAGATTCTGTGAACTGAATCCTTGCATAGTCCCAATTCCAGGGCAGCTTGTCTTAATCACATTATTGGAAATGCATGAAAATATCCCAAAATTGCTATTTCTACGATTTCGTCATCAACAATAGGCTTCCGCTATTGAATTCTTGCCTTGACAGAGCCATAGTTTTTAAAACTATCCAGTATGCGTTTTACAGTGTTTGATGACGGTTTCCGTTTTTGTGGATATTAAGTAGCAAATGTACTACAAGTTCTTGATATTACTTTATCACATTCTCCATAAATAATAAACAAATTCGAAAAGTTTTCGTGGGTGTAATTTAAACACGATGGCATTTTTTTGACATAAGAGAATGACTGACATTACTGATTGTTTCTAATCATGGCTAATTTGATAAAATTTTTACTAAAAATTCTAAGAAAATGGCAAATATTTCAAAAAGTTGTAACTTAAACCCCCACAATGCTTATATCAGAAAAATAAGGAATTTAATTATACATAATTTGACGTAAAAAAATACAGGGTGTTCCATTTGACTTAAGCAAGTTTTCGAGGTTTGAAGTTTATAAAATGTAACGTCAAAAATGGAACACTTGGTATACTATTATTGAGTTTCTTTAAACTGTAGAGCGTAACTCACCTTATGGACTTTCTGCATGCCAAAAAAGCAAATGAGTATCTTTTACACGAAGAAAATTATAATATATAATATTTTTTAAAATGTCAAATATCTCTGAAACGGCTGAGTTTAGGCATAGGGTATGTTTTTGACTCAGAATTCTATCCTCTTTTCGAAAACCCTAAAATATATAGGGTGTTCCATTTAAAATAAGCAAGTTGGTATCGACTTCCGGTATAACCGGAAGTGCCAGATGCTTGAAATTATTTTAGTTGAATTGACCACACTGCTATTAGTAATTCCCTAAATTTTCAAAATTTTCTGGTGCATACTTTTCCCTATATCCATCGATGCGTTTCCTAGTGAGACGTATGTATGTTCATGTTTAGAACACTTAAGTAACGAGACACTACGACAGTTTGAGTTTCAGTTTTATATAATAAATTTCATTTTTTTACTTTGATTTGATGGAAACCATGGAATTTATCTTACCTAAGCTGCTGAGACGAATGCGTCGTTGGAAAATTTTTTATGGAACGGCACCCTTCTTTAAATATTTTCGCCCACTCGGTTTAATTGTAAATCATTTTCATTGAAATGTGTCGATCAAATCATATTATGTTCAACCAGTTCTTTCTCAAATTTCCATCAACAGGAAATCTGAAAAAACAAAAATTTGTTGTTATGAGATAAAAATTCTCTAATATTCTCATTTCAATTCTGAGGTACATTAAAGTTTGATTTCTCATTAAATTTGATTTTCATCACAATGCATTTCTATTTTTCTGTTTGAACATAACAGTTAACGACCTAAGTGTATGCCTATTCCACTGCAAAACAATAGTTTCATATTTACCTGTGAAAATATATGTTTGGGCTCTTATAATCCAATTTTTTGCATACCGTCTCACCATATTTGCAACTCACAAATGCACATATTTCAAATATAATTGATTAATAAACAATAATAATTTTCACAAAAAATAAGACAAACTGACAATGTAAATAAACTTCCTCCAACTATTATTCGACGTTGCCACGATTCTAAAAATTCAGAAAATCAATCAGGAATATACAAATTACAGGAAGCAAAAAATATTTATTTGAATTTCGATCGTCATAAAAAAACGTGTATTAAATTTGATATAATTATTGTTTAAATATTCTTTCAGATATACATACTTTCTATTACTATGTAAATATTGAATAAATTGCAGCACACCACAGTGAGTTGTCATTATTCTATTTGTGTGTACTGACAACGTTGTTTGTTTATTCATGAACCAATTGTTAGAATGTGATTTTTAAGCGAACAACATAACGATATAATACTATATCCCTCTTGCTTATAAATCTATGTCCTCAACCAACATTCTACGTCAATTTCATGCAATTCAGCTCTTTAAAATGTACTGTTATTTTAATTTAGCTTAAAGTCTACCCACCTTTATATATTTTGTCCTGCTGATAGTTTGACTTTTGTTATCAATCTCTTCTGCAATTTCTCTGCATATCATATCATAACATCCACAAGAGTATCTACTTTTACCTGGAATACATTTGGTGCATCTGAAATAGCAACAAAACAATTGAAATAGAGGGAGATATCAAGAGGGCTACCGCGCTTGAATTCACCAAGAGAGGCGCTAGTGTACGCAAAGGTCAATGTCACTAAACGTTAATGTTTATTATGGCTTTTTAACGCTAGATTTTAGTAATTTTTATAAATATTAGCTAATAAACTTTTAACACAATGATGGCAGAAGGGGAAAGTAGTAATGTACTTGCTCAGTAGGGAAATTAGTGTACTTATCAGAAGTGTCTAATGTCATTAAAGTTAGGTTATATCAAGAATGAATATGATGAAGACAACGAATGTCATGATTATTATTCACGATTTTCTGTAGTAGACTCCTTTGGTAACGCATAATCGTCAGGATTAAAATATTTCTTACAAACACACGAATGTTTCGAAGGAGTAGAGTTATCTCTATCAACCACTGTTAGTTTTGTCTCTCGGAAGCATATGCTCGCCTTTTTGTTTCCGAACAAATTGGAACTGCACAACACTGAGGCACAATTGATAAGTTTTTTTATTTACTGGTGTACGAAATAATTATAATAAAACCCTATAAACTTTTTCCGCGCCTAACAATAATTTGTAACATGACCTTACTAGGTCCGTGGCGCCAACTGGTGAGCTTAAAAACGTTAGCCCTCATTGGCAGATACTTTTAAGTGGTAAATCCATCAAAGAGCAAACATGCATGCAAGTACAAAAATACATAAATTTATTACAGGATAATTTATTTTGAAACATGAAAACATGTGAACATTGTGAACTGTGAAAAGGGCAGCATACGGACTAGTTGCCATCTTAAATTAATTAAAATTGAAAATATGTTTGTAATTAAAAAAACGCTGAGTGCCGTCTGTGCTTGGAGGATGATGAGAAGGCAGACCACGTCCTATGCACCTGTCCCGCTGTGGAGAGGATCCGATTCTCAATATTTGGCAAAGGGCAGAGGATCTGCACACATTCTCAACCACTAAAGTTATCAGTTTTATTAAGAGACTGAGCTTATTAGGTGAAATATAATTAGGAGAGAGCCACAATAGGCCTGCTAATGACCGCAGTGGAGGGTCCACAAGAACCCACTCATAATAACCTCACCTACTGCAATGGGGGTGGATATATCTGCTAAAATATTGTATCCCTCATTGTTTAAATTCTTTGACGAATATTATAAATTACTCTTTACCGAATGGTAGTGTATTCGTGGAAAATTGCCTTTGTTACTCGCATTCCGAAAAAACAGAGCCCTTTTTACTTAATGTACAAAGACCCATCAGTGTGCTGCCAGCACCCTCCAAAATTCTGGAAAAAGTTAGTTGATTTTGTAAACAAACAAAATATTATCCAATCAAGTTTAATTGATAAAATAATTAGGAAACGAAAGTTTAAAGAGTCGCTTCGAAATTCCTCACCTTTCAAAATGAAAGAGAAAATTCGAAATTTGTATCGATTCCATTCGATCCTCGATTCACCCGTGGTATTGGTAAGATTTTTTAAAGTAGTAGGTATGACGGTGGTTCATTCATCGGGAAACAAACTACAACTTTTAGGCAATCCAAAAGACAAAATTGAAACAAAGGAAAAGTCGGGGATTTACGAAATTAGCTGTAAGGACTGTATTCAAAAATATAGATTCAAAGAGCATATGGCCCATCTCAAATATAGTAGAACAGATAAGTCCAGTGTAGCCCAACATGCATTTGAGAACAACCATAAAATAGATATTAGCAATTTAAGATTAATTAGGAATGTAACAAATACTAGACAGCTTGATGCATTTAAAAGCTTGGAAATCATAAAGTGTAAAAATAGTATGAATAGTGACAGAGGGCATATCCCAAATAGCCCGCTTTATTGGTTAGTAGATCACGGTTCACCGAACCATGACGGTCCGGTGAACCGTGACAATAGTTTAGGTATAAATAGGGTAGATTGTTAGCATAAGTTTAGTTTTAATCATCTCCAGATGATGCTAACTTGGTTGGCGAAATGCTCGTCGAGTGCAGTATATAATGTTTTGGTGTTTCGTGGAAAACTACGTCAGTGTTATCATCACATCAAAGGTTCCAACCCACTCAGTTTAAAATGTTTGTTTGTTAGCACTATGACTGATGGTCGAGAAGCAACATCATTGAGCTCTCGTCAAAAAGTTCCGGGTTCGATTCCCAGTTGTAGCAGTGGAATTAACTGTATGAGAGTTTACATCCACTATAGACGAATATTGGGTACGTGTCTGTTGTCTCTAAATGTGTAACCTCTCCTGCACAACATTAGTTTAGAGATACAGGGGATTGTACTACATGTGGTGTTTATTATTATTATTATTATTATGCTGAATATTACTAAATGGCAGTTGTGATTCACATGTACGAGTAAGGGGAAAATAATCATCTTAAATTCATCACTGCTACAGTGGTCAGTGGATCAGTTTAGATCCTACTGACCATCCCTAATTTACTGTTACAAATTTTAAATCACAAGTTCATCTTTGGTTACTAAACTAAAAATTCTCAATCACAGATACAAATGGACTGCTGTAAGATTGTAACTTTCTTCACAGAACCAAAGCCAAAAGTAATTTTATTCATTTCAATTATCAGCAGAAGTTATACAAAGGTATATGCATTAATTACTTATTTACAACTACTTTGTTGGATAATTGTAGAGTAGGATTGAAACGAACAAAATCAATAAAGTTATTTATAAATTTAAATGAAAATTATTTATTAATTTAAATAATGCTAAAAAAGAATACTTTTCCAGTCGTATTGAAATGACACCAAACACCTCTAAGGAAATTTGGTCGCTAGTAAATACTCAACACGACTGAAATGTACAAAGCAAAAAAATAAATCCATTCCCTGTCGAAAATGTTCCTAATCTAATAAAAAATATGAATCAGCATGTAACATCTAGCGATCTTAATGAATTGATCAACATAAATAGGGAATCCATGTTCATATACCCTACCTCTGCTGAGGAGACATGCAATATAGTAAAAAATTTCAAACTCAAAACCTCTAGCGGTTTTGATGGCATATCATTAGTTACTTAAACAATGCATAAATATACTAGCTGTCCCACTTGCAGACATTTACAATGCATCTTTCTCTCAAGCAGTTTTTCCTGATTCATTAAAATTAGCTATAGTAATGCCCTTGTTTAAAAAAGGTGATCAAGATCAACTAGAAAATTATCGACCGAAGTTTGTTGTCAGTCTTTTCAAACATTCTAGAATCTCTTATGTATACCAGGCTTCTTGCTTTTCTAAACAGATCTAATTTCTTTCACAACTTTCAACATGGTTTTATAAAAAAATAAGTCGACAATGACAGTTCTTGTCAAATTTGCTGATACAGTGTTAAATGCCTTGGATAGTTAGGAGATTATTTGCGGAGGCATTCGATACCCTAAATCATACTTACCTTATAATAAATTAGAAAGAATTGGAGTTAGGGGTACTAGTAATAGAAAACAAAAACCTGCTTATCTATAGACATGAATAAATCCGAATCAGATGTATTAACCTTTAATCATGGTGTACCACAAGGAAGTGTTTTGAGTCTGCTCTCAACGACCTAAAATGTTGTCAGTGATGGAAATAAAATAAACACTATAAATTATGCTGATGACACCAATCTAATAATAAAGGGTAAAACTCTCGCAGAAACCCAAGAAAATGTCATTCAAACATGGGCAAATTTAAAAGAATGGTTTTCTGTTAACGAGCTCATTTTATATATATATATATATATATATATATATATATATATATATATATATATATATATATATATATATATATATATATATATATATATATATATTATTAAATATGATTTGAAGGAAACAACTACTCAGCGGGCAAATACCCCGACCTGCATTGAATTACACCTTCAAATCATGATAGACGGAAAGCCAATATCATTTGTCAATTCCTAACCAGACATATATCGATTTCGAACTTATTTGTTCTCTTCAGTATGCCGTAGGTTATGGAACAGACAAAAGATAGTGGCCAACCTGCTAGTTATATACTAACTAAGGTGAAGTGAATAGTGGTGAGAGGTATGAAACTTTTCATATGGTCTGAATGCTACTATCCGACCGACATCCTAGATATCTCTGTGGCGGATAGCGACTTGCATCACAGCAAGTACCGAGAGCGGCGACCCCTAGCCCAGATGGACTAAACTGATGTTATTAAATATGATTTGAAGGAAACAACTACTCAGCGGGCAAATACCCCGACCTGCTGTGATGCAAGTCGCTATCTGCCACAGAGACATCTAGGATGTCGGTCGGATAGTAGCATTCAGACCATATGAGAAGTTTCATACCTCTCACCACTATTCACAAGTGCTTAATTTTTGTCAAATACAATTTTAAAGATTTCTGTACATTATCAGATCGACACACCTATCACACAAGAAACAATAAATTGCTAATGATACCACATCACAAAATATCTAATTTTAAACACTCGCCATATTATAATTGCATTACACTGTATAATAGCTTACCTGATAATATAAAATGTCTTAAAATGAATAAATTTAAAATGGAGGTTAACAAATTATTATTACTAAGGCGTTATTATAGTGTAGATGAATTTTTAAATAAACCTGATGGTTAGTTTTCTCGTACTTGCATGTTATGTATGTGTGTATGTATTGTATGTATATGTGTATATGTAATGTATGTGTGTGTGTATATACATGTATATGTATATATGTGTATATATATGATACGTTGTTGCTTTTTATTATTTATTCTTATTGTTAGTTTCATACCTTATATATTATTAGCACTTACATATCTGATACATTTATTTATATAATGCAAATTTGCAGTTTTCTGTATATTATATATTATTTGACATATCTAATATCATGTATCATGATCTTATAGATGAATAAAGTGAATATGAATATAATATGGATGAATTTTTAAATCGGATGGGCAAATAGATTATTTATGCACAAAATCAGTTAAAATATGTTACAGTATCAGAGTAATAGCTAAATATAAGGTATTTAGCTATTACTCTCAAATTCTACAAAGATATTATACTTTGCTAATTTTGAATCTATTTTACACTATGGCATAATATTTTGGGGAGGACGAGTTTATGGACAAAACATACAAAGAGTATTTATTATCCAAAAACGTGTTTTCAGAATTATTAACAACATGAGATACTCTGAATCATGTAGAGGCACATTTAAAAGAAATAATATTATGACAGTTTATGGACTATACATTTATGAATGTTTAATATTTCTGCTTAAAAATAAAGACAAATTTGAAAGTTATAATTACCAACATGTTTACAACACAACGTAATTATAACTTAGATTTAGTAGAATTTATGATATGATGTAACATACCGTGGTCGAAACTAGACAATTCACTCTTTAGACAATATTTGGAAAAATCTATTAGTGGCAAATATAATAATGTTAAAGTGCCTTTGGGGTTTACACTAAGACAAAAATATTTATCAACAGAGTGTGAAAATATTAGACAGAAAATCCTTTCTGAGCTTAATGGAAAGTACTTCTGGCTTAGCGTGGACGAAACCACTAATGCTTGCGGGTTTAAGGTAGCGAATGTTTTACTGGGTGCATTGGGGGAAAATTGTTCAATGAGCAGGCACTTGATTGCCTTTAAGCTATTAGAAGCTATAACTTCTCGCACTATAGCGGATGTAGTGAATTCAAGTCTACAAGAGTTTTGGGGTGCCAATTATTTTGAAAATGTGAAATCCCTAATACCTACAACAGTTAAATCCAAATGACGCAGTTGGTATTTCACGGGCGCAACATATTTATGGATCCAACTGTTCAAGAAAATCTGGAGACTATACACGGAAGTGTTTCAGGAATTTCTCTAGCCATAAGGGACCTTCGATATTAATAATATACTCTTATTCCTGTAACCGGCAGAAAAATACTTATGTGTGTAGTTTACTGTTAAGTGCATCCCTCTAAACGTCCAGTTCTCTTTGAGTGAATGTTTATAATAAATTGACTTTATCAAGTTTAGATAATATCGAATTCACAAGAAAAATTCACAATATCGTTTTATTAATGCATGCAAATCTGACACATAACCACCTAAAGCCAACGCTATTGTTTTTAATTTGCCTTTTAATTTGTCTTAAATTCTTAGTATTATAAGTGTTTTTAAACATTTCTCTGTCTATATACTATAAGTTATTTGTGTTTTTATAATGTATTTTTTCGTTTACACACATATTTTGTATGTCTTATGTGAAAATAAATATTTTATTCTATTCTATGGCTGATTCTTTAAAAAGAAAGTTGCAATCTTACAGCGGCCTGGTTATTCTAATTTTTACCCACAAGTTCTAGCTCCATCTTGAGCTCCACGACAAATTTCCAAGTAACAAAATGAACTTTTTGGAAAATTTCTTCGTAATGATTTTTTTCTTTTACTTGTATTTGCAATGGACACTGACGTCTTAATATTTTTGCGTGCATCTGGCTCGAAAACTCCTCCTCCAGTAGAAGTACTCTCATGGAAATGAGCTTTTCCCTTGAATGTCTGCCAATTGTGCATTTTTGTCGAGTCCAGATGATATTTAAGAATATCCTGGCCATCTGCAACATTAAAAAAATATATATAAATTAACACCACAGGTAATACAACATGTATTCCTAAAGGCACGTCAAGGTACTTTGTGCGGGAGGAGTTACATATTTAGACACCTCAGACACACCCAATATTTGAATATGCCAGGATTAATTTCTGGTTTAGAAAAAATCCCAGCTCCTCGACAAGAGATCGAACCCGGGATCCCCAGGTGAGAAGCAAGTATCTTTACCGCTTGACCATGAAACTATACCGTGTTTTCATATTTCCACACTATATAGGGAAGCAGTGTCGTTCGAATTTGTACATCAAAGTAGAGGAGAAAGCATGGTCTGCATGCTCTGTGGCAAATGTCAGTCACATTTGTATCAATTTGTATCTAGGAGACTGCACAAGCTTGACCAAACGCTTCCCTATGTAGTGTATTGAGATGAAAGCACAGTATATATGTTTCATAATATTAAAATTATGTTTATCCCCGCAAAATAATTTATTAACATTACTTTTTTCTCACCTTTACCTGTATTTTTGTAATCTTTCTTTGTAGGTTGATCGAAAAGTGTCATTCCTTCAGGTTCTGTATCTAGATCACTCTCCAAAATGTCTTGATTTTGAGAATACTCATCGTCATCTCCAATAAACGAATGTAAATGTCCACCAAAATTCGAATATATAATAAAAGCTAGTTGCTGACGTATATGTTCATTTTTGGTATCCTAGAAAATAAAAAGATCTACCATATAAACACATTTTTTAATATGAAGAAAACAAAATCTTCACTAAATTAAATTTATGATGCTAATGGACCATATACTTAATCTACTATTAATAGAGGTACCCAGTTTAATTATTTGAAAATGAATGGTAGGTTTTATTTCAGAACATAATAACGTTATTTAAACCTGCATTACATAACAGGAATATCTCTTTTACACTGTATACAATACAGTTGGGTGAGAATGTTAAATTATCCTAGTAATACTAATAAAATACAGTATCTTATATTGAAAATATGCACATCCTTATTATTTTTTAAAATTATTTACATTCTACTGAATCGTCATGTGCAAAAGAACACTAGTTAAGAAACGAGTTAAGCATAGAGTGGCAAAGGTGAGGCAAATTGCGATATTTTGATACATTTTCTTTACGTTGGGCATTTTAGGCTTAATGCACTTACTGGGTTTACAAAAATTGTGGCACACTTGCGTGAGAGCACCCCTACCTTTATAAGCTGTTGTATAACTTGATCTAATTTCTGCTTCTTAGCCTCAAAATTGATATCCTCGTGCACCAGAAGACACAACAGAGTCCCATTTATATAAGGCAAGCAAGATGTGTGTTGCTCTATAAGAAACTTTTTTAATAAATTTATAACCTATAACACAAAAGAAGAAATTTGCCATGTCTTCATAATACTATTCAACAAGACAAATATTTTCACCTTCTCAGCATTGTTTATGCAGTAATCTTTAGCCTCATCTAGTGGGCAGAGAATCATCAAAAGAGTTGTGCAGCGTTCCAGGCTATACTGTGATAGCTTGTCGAATGATGCATCCAGAAATCTGACGAGGTAGTTTAGCAGACCTTCATTGACCTAGGAAAATGCAAGTTAGGGCTTTTATCAGTACATAAAATGATTAGAATTTTAAGGATGTTAGAATGCAGAGTAGAATACATGATTTGATTTATGGCGTTTGTAAAATTCCTCAGATCTACAATGATCACCAGGGTCCGGATTTGTATATCATTTCTTCAGAGTTGGCACTTATAAAACAAATATAGATATTAATAAGCACGGCACATAAGTAATCATCTGATGTGTCCATTTGTATACATGTAACATATGAAACCTGTGGAACCAGGATAGTGACAAAGAGTTGCGCTACTGTGCTGGAATGAAGGACTTTCCCGTATACAGTTATATAGGGCTTGGCAGTTTGTCCGCTGATGATGCTGGAATTCCTAGGAGTAGTTTAGTAATCGTAACATTCTAAAAGTGTACGGGTGCGTGCGCGATGGTCTTTGTCGCACAAAACGCTCTTAGTAATGGCGCCGATATTACAGTTTGTGCATAAACTACAAAAAATTATTGAAAACTATAATGACAGATTTCTGGAAAAAATAATAAAACTATTATTGTATATTATATAAGCATCCTTTCAAACCTAACATGTATTGGAAGTGTTTGATTTATTATCTACCTAAAACTATTATACTAGCGCGTGCAGATAAGAATGACAGTGTAAAATATAAAAAACTATATGTATTTATTTTTGTTATCATGTTAGGTTTGAAAGGATATTTATATAATACATAGTAATTATTATTATTTTTTTTAGAAATGCATAAATACCAAGCAAATAAAATGTCATATTTTTAAAACAACAGGGATGTTTCACATACTCTGTGTACTCCATGCAATTGACGTTACATGTATTTGATACACGCCATGATTGTGAAAAACATTTAAATTCAGCTATCCATCGACAAAATATTGCCCGTACAGAGGATTTTTTTTTAATGGTTTGTGTGCCATGTTGTGTATGTAGTTTTTCTTCCTAGTGGCCATACATTGCGTAAAACTTTTGGAGTACTAATGGAAGTTATTGGAACCACTGTGACTGAGAACAAACCGTTGATTATATAGTTTAATGACCAAAATGAAATAGACTTTACAAGAACACAACCGTGCCAATGGATACATATAACTCACTACTTAATTTTATCATGGAACATATTTTATCAGAAGTAAGAAAAATGTCTTATGTCAAACAGCGACTGAACATTTTAACTAAAACTAAACAACTGAACATTTGACCTAATCATAAAAATACGAAACTAAACTCTACACTCTCTCTAGTTGAGTGTTTTTCTTAAATAAAATACAGCATGTAAGCAATTATTAATGAACACTGATAACACTAATAGTTTGTACACTCTCTCAAACTTTTCATTCCAATTTCGAACCTCTGTTTTTCGAATTTATCACGTGACAGTCCTTTTGTCAAAAAAATCTGCCAATTGCTCATGGGTTGAAACATTCTGAATGTTTATTTGTTTATCCTTGTATTTTTCTCGTACAAAATGATAGCGTACATCTATGTGTTTGCTGCGTTTATGGAATTCAGGGTTTTTTATCAATCGTATTGCACTTTGATTATCTATGCACAAAGTTATAGGTTGCACTATGGTTTCGCCCATATCTTTAAGTAACTGAACTAACCAGATAGCTTCTTTAGTAGCATGTGATGAGGCCACATACTCTGCTTCGGTGGTTGACAGAGATACACTGTGTTGCCGTTGACTATTCCATGTAACTGCACCATTGCTCATTTTAAACATATAGCCGGTGGTAGAACGTCTAGTCTGCATATCAGCTGCGAAGTCTGAATCTGAGTAACCAATTAACGAATCGTCCTGGTCATATTTATAATAAATACCATAATCAACCGTACCGATTAGGTATCTTATTATACGTTTAACTGCATTCCAATGTATTAGATCATGATTGTTTACGTATCGACTTGCAACAGAAACCGAATACATAATGTCTGGCCTAGTTACTATAGCCGCGAATAACAAGCTGCCGATCGCTTCACGATAAGGAACTTGTCCCACTAAACTACACTCAGTTTCTACTGTTAAGTTTGTGTGTGGGTCACTCGGTACACTATTCGGTTGAGCATCTTCTAGTCTAAATCTTCTTATGATTTGAGTTATGTAATTGGACTGATGAATAAATATGGAACCATCTTCAAACTGTTTTATTTCTATTCCAACAAAATAGCTTGGCTGGCTGACAGTAATTTCAAAACGGTTTTGTAATTCTTTTAAAATCATGTTTATAACCTCCATATTCTCACAGAATATTAGTCCATCATCGACATAAATAACTAGCAGCACTAATTTATTTTCAAGTTCACTCCTATATACGCAAGGATCAGCTGCACTAGATTTAAAACCGAAATTAGTGACAAAGTTATGAAATTTGGAATTCCAGCATCGTGGAGCCTGCTTTAACCCATACAGGCTTTTTTTTAATGAACACACTAGATTACATTTATTTTCTATGCCACTAGGTACCTGCATATAAATCTCCTCAGACAAATCACCATATAAAAATGCCGTCTTTACGTCAAATTGCATTATTTTATACTTATGTCGAGCTGCTGTGGCAAGGAGTATACGTATAGAATCAAATCTTGTCGTGGGTGAATATATGTCATCATAATCTATGCCAGGTTTTTTGCGCACAACCCTTGGCACACAGTCTTGCTTTATATTTTTGAATTGTACCATCTGTGTTTCTCTTAACTTTAAAAACCCATTTTGAACTTATCGCCTTCTTTCCAACAGGCAAATTTGTTAGCTCCCATGTCTTGTTTTTTCCTAAAGCAACCAGTTCTGATTCGATGGCTTTCTGCCAATCTTTCGAGTTTTCACTAGCCATGGCCTGTTCATAAGTCTGAGGAATATCAGCCTCAACAAAGTTTACATAATTCATCTCGTAACCTTCAAATCTGTTTGGTAGACGTATTTGACGAATAGGTCTTAGGTTAGGTTCCTCTTCCTCTTCTTCTTCTCTTATAAGTTCTGGCTCTAATATTTCTCTCTCTGCTTCTTCCATTTCTTGTCTAGCAAATCCATCACCGTCATTTCTTTCACCTACCCTCCTAACTTCATTTTCAATGTTGAAAGTCATTGGAATCAGCTGATTTTGGTTTTCAAAACCCTGCTTTGTTTCGTTGAAAATAACATTACGGGACACTGTGATTTTCTTTGTTGATAAGTCGAAAAGTCTATAATTTTCACTGTTGTTATCATACCCAACTAGAATTTTCTTTTCACTTTTTGGTTCAAGCTTCGTTCGTTTCTGATCAGGGACAAATACATATGCTTCACAACCAAAAGTTTTAATGTGGCATAAAGAGGGGTTTTTGCCAAACCAGAGTTCAAATGGAGTTGAGTTTGGCGCTTGTGTTGTTGGCGTTCTGTTTAAAAGATAGATAGCCGTGTTGACCGCCTCAGCCCACAAGTACTTCGGCACTCCTGCTCCATAAATCATACTCCGAGCACTTTCCATCACAGTTCGGTTGTCCCTTTCCACCCTGGCATTTTGCTGTGGAGTGTAGGGCGCTGTGGTTTCCAATTCTATTCCTTCTTTATCCAAAAAACTTTTAAATTCTGTATTGCAGTACTCTAAGCCATTGTCAACATGAAGAAACTTAATTTGCGACCCAAATTTATTTTTGATTTTACTAGCAAACACTTTAAAACAGTCAAGGACATCGGACTTGTTCTTAATAAAGTAGCACACACGAAAACCCGAAAAGTCATCTTTAAATAACAAGAAGTACTTGGAACCTTGCACGGAGGGCGTTGACATTGGCCCACAAACATCACTAAAGATACGTTCACCAAGTCCAGCTTTCACATGTTCCTTTTTCTTGAAAAGTGATCTGTGCTGTTTACCGAAAGCGCACGCGGCACAAAAGAATTTGTCCATGTTTACACAATCTATGCCTGTAACGAAACCTTTTGACACCATTTCTTTTATCGAATTTACATTTAAATGTCCAAGTCTTTCATGCCATAGTTTAAGATCTGCATTAACCATATTCACTGAACAAACAATTGTACGGAAAAGCATCCTGTAGAGATTGTTCTGATCCCTCACAGCTTCAGCCATCACAACATTATTTTTGAAAATCTTAGCAGTGCTGCCTTGCTTCACAATTGACATGTTTTTACTACCTGTTATTACTCCTTCTGAGAACAAGTTTTTTCGCAATTCAGGGACATATAAAACGTCATTTATTGTTGCCTCTGTCCAAACATCATTCACTAATTTTTGGATCTTTATTGTTCCTTTGCCTTCAACTGACAAAACCTGGTTATTTCCCAAACTAACTGAACCTTCAGTTTTATTTAAGGTATAGAAAAAATCTTTTCTGTAAGAAATATGTGTAGAAGCCCCACTGTCCATAATCCAAACATCGTCCCAGCAAATAGTATCTTGGCTATTAACATTGAACGCTGATGCATTTTCTTGACTGTCATCGACCTTTCTATCACTTTTCTCCTTATTTCTTCTGGGTTCAGGACATTTATTAGCGTAATGCCCCTTCATTCTGCAATTAAAACAAGTAATCTTAGACATATCTTTCTTTGAACTATTAAGTGACATTGTGGCTAGAGCCGTTTCAGCTTCCTCATACACTGTTAGTGATGCTTCCTCATCTAATAGTCTAGCCGTAAGATTTGCCACGGTTTGTTTATTGTCATCTACAGACAACCATGCCTGACGAACATTTCTATACTTCATTGGAAGTGTGCTTAGAATTTTAATTATTATCGCCGCTTCACTGATCGTGTCTCCTGACTCTTTGATCTGTTTTGCCAAA
The DNA here is from genome assembly GCA_029963845.1 of Rhamnusium bicolor. NCBI lineage: Eukaryota > Metazoa > Arthropoda > Insecta > Coleoptera > Cerambycidae > Rhamnusium > Rhamnusium bicolor. Next base: position 340,276 of record JANEYF010003168.1, read on the forward strand.
TTCTCGACTTTGGAAATATGATGAGCGATTGTGTCATTTGATCCCATCTTATACTGATGAAAACGTTCGTGCACTAGCATCTTATTTAACTCTGACTTTTGATCAAAAATAACATCTAACTTGTCTATTATTTCCTTAGATGTATCGCAATTTTCAACTAGAGTAATCTGATTGAGTTCCATCGCAGAAGTAAGAACGAACATGGCTAGAGAATCCTTCTTGTTCCACACTTCTAAGTCCTGTGTTTGAGTTGCTAAAGGTTTTGGAATAGTTCCATCTGTCATTCCAAACACACCTTTTGCCTTCAGGGCACATTTGACTTGGAATTTCCATTGTCTGTAGTTAGTACCATCAAATTTGCAAATGTTGCCGAATTCTACTTTGTCCGACATTTTGTACGACGCACACCACGCGTCCACGTCACTCAAAATTTTACCAACAAATGTTCAAGTTTCACAGTTTTCTATCCAATTTTCACGTTAATCTGGGCCCATAACCTTTTGGAGTACTAATGGAAGTTATTGGAACCACTGTGACTGAGAACAAACCGTTGATTATATAGTTTAATGACCAAAATGAAATAGACTTTACAAGAACACAACCGTGCCAATGGATACATATAACTCACTACTTAATTTTATCATGGAACATATTTTATCAGAAGTAAGAAAAATGTCTTATGTCAAACAGCGACTGAACATTTTAACTAAAACTAAACAACTGAACATTTGACCTAATCATAAAAATACGAAACTAAACTCTACAAAAACATATCTACCAAGTGTATATAACAATGTTTTGGATTATGGAGGACGTACGAAATACATTTTTGTGAGCAACAGTGGATGAAACAACTAACTTTCGGTGTAATAAGGTTCTTAATGTTATGCAAGAATTTTAAGTGTTCAAAAGGCTTTGTCTCTATCAAACAGCAAAGGTCAGGCTATAAACAATAAACTAAATAATGTTTTACACGGAAACCTGATACAAAACAATGCGTAAAATTCACGAAAATTATCTGCGCGGTTTGTCAGTGCCTGCCCATGTAAACTATTTAGAATATGCACCATTAACTTCGGTAGATGTGGAATGTGCATTTTCCTTGTATAAACGTATGTACAGACAAAATCGCTCAAATATAACAGCCACGAATGCAGAACGAATATTAATTGTGACGTGACCATGTATGTTAATATCCAATGGCGGACTTCACTCATTCTGAATAATACATTACATCATGCCGTATGTATTTCATTATTCATTTTATACTTTTTTGCTTTTATTTGTCTACGTATGTCCTTCTGTCAACCATATGAGGCAGTAGTAAAGATTGTGAAATGTGTATATAGGACAAACACCTCGAAATCTTCAAGGCCGCATTATTTCTCACAAAAGTGATTGTTGGATGATTACTAATTTTTGTGCTTTAGTTGAGCACAATTTTGGATATTGAAAATAACTACCATAAGAGAATATTTTTAGAAATGTTATAAATAATGAACCTAATTGTTTAAACAAAAGAACTGATCTTAATAATCTTAGTAAAATTTATACCTACATTATGAAACTTAATAATGATTTAAAAAAACTATTACAATTTTAATTTATTGAACAAAATTTCACTAGTTGTTTATGGGTTGCCTTGATACATTTTTATGAAAATTTTTTTAACATCCTTGGTAACAGTTTTGTTACTATTTGTATATTTATTTGAAATTGTCTAAATTGAACTATTTTACTTTTTATTCCTGATATTTTACACATTTTATTGAAAACAATTTTTATGCCATGTATTCATTTTTATTCTTATAATCACGTTTGTAAGTATTATAATAATTAATAATTTTTTAAATATTATAAGTTACACTTTTAGATATCTTGAGAATGGAATAAAGATATTACGAAAGCTTGATAAAAAACAGAGATTTTTAATTTAATAACTGCATCCCCACGATTTATGTATATGTTTGTATATATACATATTTAAACATTACCGTATATACATATATATATTATATATATATATATATATATATATATATATATATATATATATATATATATATATATATATATATATATATATATATATATATATATATATATATATATATATATATATATATAAATTAATATTCCTAACACGTTAAAATATAATATTTTAATAATATGTTGTAACATTATTTATAAATTATTAAATTAATATATTTCAGAATCATTTGTGTCAATATTCCTAAAATATTATATGCAATATTTCTAAAATATTATATGCAATATTCCCAAAATATTAGATGCAATATTCTTTAAATATTAAATGCAATATTTTATGTACAAAAAAAAAAAGAATGTCTAATACAATATTTCTGAAACATTAAAAAAATATATTTCAGAAATATTTGGTGCTAAAATATATATAAATCAATACTGCTAAAATATTTAATACAATATTTCAAAAATATATTTTTCAATGTTGCATATATAAAAAAAAATCTGTCACAAACAATATTTATGAAACATTAAAAAAACATATTTCAGAAATATTTGGTGCTACTAGGGTATGATTACTGCAATTTTAAGTTGTACTGGAAAAATGTCTTTATATAGCATTTGGTGTATAATATGAGCCAATGGCTCAGAAAGAATATCTACAACATATTTAAAGAGCTTCACAGGCATTTCATTCTCTCCTACAGATTTTTTTATTTTTTAAATCAATTATTACATTGTACACCTACACGTGGGTTCTACAAATATAGTTTTTCTGTGTACAAGTTATTTGTTTCTATTGTATTATTTGTTGTGGATATATTTGGACACAAATTAAAGAAATTATTGTTTATATCATTTACAAACACCTTCCGGATTTTTTTTGTTGTATGTTTTGAAGAATCTGTTCAGGGTTATTTGTTTTATCTGTATAGCTTTTAACAATATTCTAAATGGCTTTACTTTCATTTTGGGCAAGTTCAATGTAAAATTTATGTGATAGCTTTTTTTGCCATTTTAATTACCTTTTTTTAATATTTTTGTGTAATTATCATAAAAGTGCTGAGAGATTGTACCTGACAACATTTCTTTATATAGGGTGCATTTATTTTTACATGAGTTTCTAATTGGTTATCCAGTTTTTTGTACCGTTTTGCCTGAAATTTAATGTTTTATGGGAAATAGACGTGATAATGCACCATGAATGTTTTCAAATTTGTGATATGCCACGTTGGGATCGTTTTCATTGAAAATGCTTTTCCAACTTACATTTTCAATTTTTGTTTTGAATTGCTGTAATTTATGTTCTGAGAATAGTCTTGCTTTATAAGCATCATTATGATTTTCTGTTTTGATTCTTTGATCAATTTGTAAAATCTATCCTTTGTGATCAGATGGGGCATATGTTACACGTTTACCCTCAAATCTATGATTATTGATTACTGTTAATAAAAAAGGTTGTCAATTAAGGTTAGTGACTTTTTATTTTTCCGTGTAGCTGTGAAAATCGTTTGGAGTATATTAACGCTTAATAACAAAATTTCAAATTTTTCGGTGATTCTATTTTTTTGTAACAGATTTATATTAAAGTCTCCATAAAGTACAACATTATATTTAGGGTAGTTATTAGAACAGATCGCTTTACTAACTACTAACTTAACTAAAATTATTTACATAGACACCTGATTTAAATCAACATTGTCAACAAACAAGTACAAGTAATCTACCAACCTAATACTCGACTAAATTATGTCTCTACTCACGCTGCTCTGACTGTTATGGTCAGACTTCTCACTTAGAACACCTTATGTTTGATGGTAATTTTTTAAATTAAATTGCGGATTTATACGGAGAACAATAAAAAACACTTACCATTTGTATTCTCATATGTTTCTGAAGAGACAATTTTTGAAGAGTTGCTATTAACATATCTATCTCAGCAGATGTGGAGTTGATATGGTTTTGCACCATAAACTGTGGAAACAATACTGAAATCAGTACCTTATCATTGGAACCAAGGTATTCTCTTCCTCTGCGAAAAGATGCTATCGCATTTAATAGGCGCATGACATATTCCTACATGCATAAAAAAATTTAGTACATACATAAACAGTTAATGTATTTGATTATAATATTTATATAAAATGTGGATTTATAAAATCAAAATATTATAATCATAAAACATTGTAGTTTCAGAAATCCAAAAATCATATACATAAAATCACCAAAATGGTTTTAAAGTTAGGATTTATTAATTATTGTAGTATGGAAATGGCTGTAAGCATATTAAAAATGTTGCTCTTTAGCGACATCATGTTGTGCATATACAGGGTCCGGTTGTTAAAATAAAATTAAAAGTGGTTCTGCATATCAATGGTCCACCTTTTTTTATGAAAATGAGCATAAAAATAACATCTTTGTTCCCTATAATACTGACATTAATTTTCATTCCTCTATTTTTTTTTTCATATTTTCAAATAAGGAAGATGTAAGCGTTTGAATTATTTCTATTTTTTACGTTTTTTGATCATATTGTTACGTGTTTGCTATCCCCACAAACACCTCTTCCCGTAGATTCGTTGATTGAAAGTCCAGGTAACACTTATTCACTACTTTATTTACTAATTAACAATTAACAACAATAGATTAATTACTGTCTTAACTATAATCACACTTGAACACTTATAAGTCTCTTTCTTATTACTTCTTTACTCGTTCACGTTCAACTTAAGATTAAATCTCGGCCCACCGTACGTCTTATTTATACATCCATTGACCCAGTCTAGAGCACTCCAGAATATTCCCGGCCGTTCGTGTACAATTCCAGCCTAATCTAACCAGTCTACACAGTCCAGTGGCGTAACACTGCCCCTCCTTAAGCCTGAACGTCCCGATCAGGCAATTCATTGTTCCCTGCATACTTGGCTAGTCTCTCTATATGCACCACCTTCATCTTGGATTTTGGACTTTGCTGAATTCTATATACAACGTCGTTTAGTCTGGTGACGACAGTGTAAGGACCTTCCCAGGGTGGGTGAAGCTTCGAGGATCTGCCTTTCTTTCGTTGTGGGTTATATAGCCAAACCAAATCTCCAGCTTGGAACCCTCCTGAATTCGCCTTAAGATCATAACGAGCCTTCATGCGATCACTTGCTATGGCAATTCGGTCTCGTACCAGCTCATGGATATTCCTTAGCCGTTCACCTACTTCATCGGCGTAGTCATTTATGGAAAGTCGCTCCTCATCTGGTGTGCCAAACACCAAGTCACATGGTAGTCTAATCTCACGTCCAAACATCACGCGAGCCGGCGTCTGTTTTGTTGTTTCATGAATGGAGGCCCTGTAGGCCATAAGGAAAAGAGGTAAGTGACGGTCCCAATCTCTCTGATGTTTCTCAACCACTTTGGATAGGTGCTCCTCCATGGTTTTATTATATCTCTCCACCATTCCGTCTGATTGTGGATGTAGGGCTGTTGTTCTTGTCTTATGAATTCCCAGTAAGCGACACATCTTCTGAAATACCCCTGATTCAAAGTTTCTTCCTTGATCCGAATGCAATTCTAGGGGCACGCCAAATCGACATACTAGATTATCTACCAGAGCTTGAGCGACAGTGGCTGCTTCTTGGTTGGGTATGGCATAAGCTTCAGGCCACTTACTGAAATAATCCATGGCAACTAAGATGTATTTGTTCCCATCATCTGTCACGGGGAATGGACCAGCTACATCGATCGCAATTCGTTCAAAAGGAGCCCCTACGTTATATTGTTTAATTTGGCCCTTACTTCTTGTCCGTGGCCCCTTACTTGCCGCACAAACTTCACATTTGCGGCACCAAGCTTCCACATCTTGGCGGCTGTTCACCCAGTAGAATCGTTCGCGTAATTTAGTCAGAGTTTTGTTGATGCCAAAATGTCCGCCAGATATTCCATTATGTACTTCCTGGAGTACTTTTGATATGCGACACTTGGGAATTACTAATCTCAAAGAAATTTCCTTCCCGTCTGGACTTTCCCAAGCTCTTTTCAACAGTCCATCCTCTACTCTAAGGGAATCCCATTGTGCCCACAAAGCCTTCAGTCCCACTGCCTTGTCTGAAATGTCCTTCCAGCCAGGTCGGGCTCCTCTTTCTTTCCATTCCAGAATAGGACCAGTTTCTTGATCTTTTAACTGCTCTTCTCTTAATGTCTCTTTTGTCCAATTGTCAGGAACATCAATTTTAACGGTGTTTACAATTATTATCCCTTGTTGTTTTTCCACCCGGTGGCAGTGCTTGCAGTCTTCCCGACAGGGTCTTCTGGAGAGAGCGTCCGCATTTCTATGGGATTTTCCAGGACGATGTTCGATTTTAAAATCGTACTGCTGTAGTTTTTCTATCCAGCGAGCTAGTTGGCCTTCCGGAGTCTTCAATTGCAATAACCACTTTAATGCAGCATGGTCGGTCCGAAAATGTTGTCCATATAAGTACTTGTGAAAATGGTCTATGGACTTGACAATGGCCAATTGTTCCTTCCGTGTCACACAATAATTACGTTCTGGCTTCGACAACGTCTTGCTGAAGTACTCGATTACTTTTTCCTGTCCATTTTGAATTTGGGAAAGAACACATCCAAGTCCAGAATTACTGGCATCTGTGTCTAATACGTAGAGGCCTTTCCGTTCTGGGTATGAAAGAACTGGACTCGAACACAGTGCTGATTTTAGTGTTCTGAATGATGTTTCGCACTCTTGTGTCCATTGGTACTGAACCTTCTCTTCTGTAAGCCGGTGTAGTGGCTTTGCAATATCAGCAAATCGTTCCACAAATCGTCTGTAATAAGTGCATAGACCAAGGAAGCTTCGTACTTCGTGAGCATTTGAAGGCCTGGGCCAATCTCGTACTGAGGAAATCTTGTCTGGGTCTGTTTTTATCCCCTCCGAAGACACGACATGTCCTAGGAATTTTACCTCTTTCTGGAACATTAGGCACTTTTTGGGATTTAATTTCAGGTGTGCATTTTTAATTCTTCCAAACACTTCTTGAAGATTCTTCAAATGCTCCTTAAAATCCCGTCCCATAACCATCACATCATCAAGATAAACTAGACATGTCTTCCAAGTTAGTCCTCGTAGTACCAGTTCCATCAATCTTTCAAAAGTCGCTGGCGCATTGCACAGGCCGAAAGGCATCACAGTGAATTGATAAAGGCCACTTCCTGTCGAAAAGGCTGTCTTGTCTTTGTCATCTGGATGAAGTCCCACTTGCCAATATCCACTTCGAAAATCTAGAGTGGAAAACCACTGTGAACCTGCCAGCGTACTTAGTGTGTCATCAATTCGGGGTAACGGATAGCTGTCTTTTCTAGTGACGTCATTCAGCTTTCTGTAGTCAACACAGAATCTTAAAGTTCCATCTTTCTTAGCAACCAAAACTACTGGCGACGACCAAGGACTGGTTGATTCCTCAATAACTCCGTCTTTAAGCATCTTCTGTACCATTGCAGAAGCCTCTTCTTGTTTTGCTAATGGGAGCCTCCTAGGTGGTTGACGAATAGGAGCTGATTCACCAGTATTTATGCGATGTTGCACTATGTTGGTCTTTGTAAGAGCTTCTGTGTCCTTTGCAAATACTGTACTTTCCTTCTTCAAAAATTTTAAAGCTTCTCTATGTTCATCTGGAGTTAAATGTTCTAACTGGGCATTTAACATTCTTACAACTTCTTGGTCCATATCTGTTGACGAAGCTCCAATGATTTGTTCTTCACATCTCGCAATCCATGTGACTGGTTCGTAGGTGCCAATTGCTTCGCCTTCTTTGAACGTCACTGAGTGTGAATTTAGGTTAACCATTCTAATCGGTATCTTATCTGTAGTCTGTGTTAAAGTCCTTGCCAGGATCACATTGTCTGTCATTTTAATTGAGTCATCCTTCTCAAAGAGGCCAAAGCGGTATCCCATAGAATTTTCCTCCAGGACTGCCTCAATTACTTTCTCTGTTCTTGCAGGAATTTTTATGGTCCTCGAAGTTAGTAGCCTAATATTATGGAATTTTTCATCTGCCGTTGAAAGAATAATTTCTTCATTTCCAATCCTGAGAACTCGTTCTCCAACGTCAAGCACAAATCCATATTTTTCCATAACGTCTAATCCTAAAATGAAGTCATCTGTAATGTCAGCTACGATAACCTGATGTTTAAAACATAAGCGGCCAATCTGCAGCTCCATGTCGACTTCCCCATGAACCGCCGCCCTATCTCCCGTAGCTGTTCGGATGACTAATCCATTCTGTTCTCTATTTACTTTGAAACCCATTATGAATCCTGCCCGTACTATTGATGACGTAGCTCCTGTGTCGATTGTGAACACACATTTCTTCTTATTTACATAACCCTCCAACAACAGACTACTTTGAACTCTCCGAAGTTGGGAAACTTTTATTTCTCGGGGGTCACAACATTTCTTGGCCAGCGCAGCCCCCAAATTGCCAGCCATCTTTAGTTTTCCTGTGGCTCCTCAACCACAGCAGCATTTACCCTTTCTGGGCTGCGTTGACGACAGTTCCTTTTGATATGGCCCACTTTGCCACACCTATAACAACGGATGCCTCCATTCGGCCTCCCACTACTTTGTTGTTGGTCTTGTCTCTGCTGGGAGTTCGATTTTGTCAGTAATTGGGTCAACATCTTGTGTAGATCAGATATCAGGTTTTGTGTTGTGTTGTCTGGCTTGTCTTCCTCCACACTCACAGCTCGTACTCTCTGATTTGATTGTATGGTATCCTTATAGGCAGCCTCAATCTCCAGTGCATGTACTAAAGCCTCACTACTAAGCTTATGCCTGGCCAACTTAAGAATTCGCCTAACTTCCTGGTCCCTTACTCCATCAATAAATGTACCAACTGCTAACTGTTGTTGAAATTCCATTGGTGCATCAGGATAGGCTAGATGGGCTAATCTTTCTACCGCAGCTTCGAACTCCTGGAGGCTTTCTCCACCTCGTTGTCTGAGTGATTTGAGCTGAGCCTGATATACTTGGGCGAGATGTTGGTCGCCATATCTTAGTTCTAACGCTGCCTCCAAAATGCTAAAGGTTTGCTGCTGTGCGGCAGGAATTGTTTGGAGCAGATCTAATGCTTGGCCCCTTAGTGCTAATACCAATGCTGTTGCCTTTTCCTCATCGTTCCAGTTATTTGAACGTGCAGCTGCCTCAAACTGTCTCTTATAAGTTGACCATGAACTTTGACCGTCGAAGGAAGGTGGTTGTAACCTAGCACCAGACGACAGTACGAATTGGCCACCCTTCTCTCTTAATTGTTGTTTGAGTCGGGCTACTTCTTCCTTAACTTCAGTTATTTCTCCTTGAAATTTTCCTCTAAATTCACTTACTTCTTCTTTAACCTCATTAACTTGTCCTTCGACTTCACAGACTTTCCCTGCGACTTCCGTGACTTTTTCGATAACATCTCCTTTAAATTTTTCAGTGAGGGAGAAAATGGCTGCCTGCTGTTCATCTAGGCTTCTTTTGAAGTCTTCTCTTTCCTCGAGTCGCCACTTTTCTTGATCCTCAAACATTTTTCTTAATTCTTCCTGCCGTTTTCTTTCTTGTTCGTCGTTTTCGGCTTGACGTCTTCTCTCTTGATCTTCCATAATTTTTCTCTGTTCGTCTTTCTCTTCTTGTCGTATTCTCTCTTGTTCTTCTTTTTCTTCCCGCCGTCTTCTCTCTTGTTCTTCTTTGTCTTCCTGCCGTCTTCTTTCTTGATCTTCCATAATCTTCCTTTGTTCGTCTTTTTCTTCCTGTCGTCTTCTCTCTTGATCTTCCATAATCTTTCTTAATTCTTCCTGGCGTTCTCTTTTCTGTTCTTCCATTTGTTGAACCAATGCTGCGAGTAAGTCTTGTGTTTGTTTCTCCGCCATGCTTCTTGTTGTTGGCATTAACTCACGATACGTAAATCAGTTCAAAATAAAGTTTATTACACTATAAAGTCCGTAAAATATTAATATCACGTCTATTTTAATAATGGAATGTTCCAGAAAAATCTCAAAACAGCACTAGAGAGTCTTATTTAGAGTCTATACTTCTTTTGTGTTGACAAAATTCACTTATCCCCACTAATTGTCCAATGGAATGTTCGAGAATTTTCACGAAATATCACTAATAAGTCTTGTTTTGAGTCTATAACACGTTTCCGTTAACACAGTCTACGTATCTTCTGTGGTTTCCAAATAGAATGTTCTAGAATTTTCCCGAATTTGCACTAGTAGTCCTTTTTCCCAGTCTACAACACGTTATTACTAGCGGCACTCGCGTATTTGTAACTATTTCTAAATCGAATGTTCTAGAAACTTCTCGAAAATCCACTTTAAAGTCACTATTCAGTCCAGAGATAGTCCTCCAAACACTGTCCAGTAGTTTAATTCTTCGTGCCACCCCTAATTCCCGAGAAGAACACTGTAGAATGTTTTCGAATATACCAGAAATTTCTCTTCCAATCCACTTCCGACACCAAATTGTTACGTGTTTGCTATCCCCACAAACACCTCTTCCCGTAGATTCGTTGATTGAAAGTCCAGGTAACACTTATTCACTACTTTATTTACTAATTAACAATTAACAACAATAGATTAATTACTGTCTTAACTATAATCACACTTGAACACTTATAAGTCTCTTTCTTATTACTTCTTTACTCGTTCACGTTCAACTTAAGATTAAATCTCGGCCCACCGTACGTCTTATTTATACATCCATTGACCCAGTCTAGAGCACTCCAGAATATTCCCGGCCGTTCGTGTACAATTCCAGCCTAATCTAACCAGTCTACACAGTCCAGTGGCGTAACAATATTTTACAAAGTAGACCACGGATTTAAAATCTGTTTTCACTGTTATATAGCGCAAAAAAAATTGACTAAATTTTATTGAAACATTTTTCTTCCAACATGGATATTAATTATAATGTATGGATTATCTTCAGCCGCATGTGATTCTTGTGAACATTTATTATTGCGTTACAGGAAAAAACATACCTCATGGGTAAACAACACCTGGGATAAAAACCTTGGATTTATCACTAATTTGTATTGTATTCTTGTGCAAAAAGCTACTATCTGGGAAAAATTCCTTAGCAGTACCTTTATCCCTGTCACATGTATGTGAAAGGGATAAAGTTGCTGTTTTTTTAAAATTCCATTAAGGTCAGCTTCCTCTATCTGAACTGTCTTACTGCTCTGGGTCTTCCTGTAAGGGCATAGTCTCTTAAAACTACCCATTTCATAAAGTTTGGAGTGAATATTAATAAAAGTTTGTTTGTCAGACACACGACGTTGAGGATATTTTTTCTTGCTGCACAAGTGTTACCAAGCCATTCCATATACAAACTGCATGTTTGCCATTTCAGAGTTTGTGAATTCAACTATTTTAACAAAAAAAAAAAAAATCAATAAAACTAATTGCACACTCAAAAAAATTTCAAAAGAGCACATTTCTAACAAGTTTTGAAAACAATCATGTTGCTTACGTTATTAAATAAATGAATTAATATTGTTTACCAAGGCCTATTTTGTTATTTAATGAGAATTATCATTCTTAATATTAGACGACTATGTACTACTGTACCTTTGTTAAATTTTTCTTTAGACTATGGTAATTTTAGTTTTAATTAGGACCCTGTAGATCGATTCAAAAGTTATATAAGTATTATACGTGCTGAATTTGAATTGATTTTCCTTAAAACTGTACAAGAAAAATTTTAAAAATTAAAAAAAGAAACTACCACCCTGTATTTTGAAAAACCAAGACGTTTAGGACATATTATGTTTATATAAACTTTTTTGTCTTAAAATCATACAAGGAATTAATTACCGCTTAAAATTTGTCCACGTACTTAATTAACACCCTATATGCCGAACCCTGTATACATATCAACCTTTTTTGGAATGCTTACATTTACAACTGAACAGTTTCTTTGAAGAATTACTTCTGGCCATAGGGGATTTTTATGAATGTTTAATATGTCGTGCTGAATATACGCCTCTAAAGTATTCATTCTTTCATCTACATTAGTCTTTGTTAATTGCTACAAAAAAAAAACATGAAATAAGTGCCGTTCTAGAACCTCACCTAAAGTAAATATTTACATACCCATCTTAAAGCTTGCAAAATACAAACCACCTTTTCGTTATCTAACTTCAATAAATCTTCCTTAACTAGATCATAATTCAAATTAAAATTCGAAAAACCTCGAATATCGTTTGGTTTGTCATAATCGTCTTTATTGTCTTTTATTTTATTGGCTTTATCAATTGGTGTTAAAGGATCCCTGAATTGTGGAAGCTCATTTGATATTTGTACTTGACACAGATTAGAGTCTAAATGAGGTGCACAACTACTTGCAGTCCTGGAGTGTGTGGCAGTTGTTTTATATCTGGGCGACTCCATAACCTATAAATAATTTAATTTGAAATAATGAAATAATAGTTATTATATTCCAATAAAGTATTTTCAATAACACGATAAAACTAATGCAAGATGGTACAAACCTTTACTAAGATGGAATTCACAATACTGGAAATTTCATTTCGACAAGCTACGCACGCTTTTCCAACATCACAGCAGTTGGTGTCGCTATTTTTCTCACCTTCAGTTAGGTAGTGTATCGCTTTGTTTAAAATTATTTCCAAAATGTCCTTAATTTCTTTTTCAGAAACTGGTGTGCATAGTGGAACTTCCTCCACATCTTCATTATGACCCATGTCTAGGTTCAGAAGATTTATACTTGGTTCTTCGTTAAGAGCTAAATAATTAAAAATAATTTGCAGCTAGTTGCTATGACTTTTTCTGTTAAACTTGGTTGGCAAACAGCATTTGATGTTTTTAAAATATTTTAGAATAGTTGCCATTATTAAAGAATATTTTCAAAAGTACTGTTAATATTTTTAAAATTTTAATAAAAACATTTGCTATTCACGTTTCTAAAAATCTTTTAAGAACTTTTAAAATTTTTATAAAACCAATGACTTGAAGTCATTGGTGATGTCAATATCATTTTAATGTGTTTTTCACATTACGGTGTTTAGTGGAATTCTAATACAGTCTTATTAAACATTAACAATTATTAATAAATCTGTTTTAATAATTTCTACCTGGAAAATATTTAAATTACTAATTGAACTTCCAGGAATACCAGATGCTGTGAGACGCTGTCGGCGTGACGTCACAGACCACAATATATCCGGGTGGTGAACGGTATGCTACCTAGTTCATGCATTAATTAAGTATGCGTGGTTGTTTCCTAAAATTATTTTGTAGTTTATGGTCTGTGATATTTATGCAGACATAATATTATACATATCGTAAACACCTACTGAAACATTCCCAAACAGTAAACCGGAAATTTATACGCCATAATAAAGTGAATTTTATTTCATTTTAAAATGTTAATACGTAAATTATTATACGAATCAAATGTATCAAGCCCTCAGTTTATCTGCGAATATCTCAAAAACTCAGATTTATAATACAAGTATTAATCTGAGTCAAAAACGGAGGAGAAAATATTGAAAAAAATGTTCATTATATGCCTATTGTAAACCACTCACTGAAATTAAAACAACTTAGGTTAAAACGTTACGAAGATTCTGTAATTTATACAAAAAAGTACCCATTTTTACCCGATACTCTCGCCACATTAAATTTTAGTTTTATGTAAAATTTTCTAGTTATATTTTTTCACTCTTCAGTTTTTGAGATATTCGCGGTGAAAGTAAGGCCTCAATATATTCGAATAGTATAGTAGTTTTATCGAAAAACTTGTGACAAAAAACAAAAAAAAAATACATTTTACACTTGCCAAATTTGGGGGTGCCGTCACACTATATTTTCCTTATAATCGTGAACGGCTGGGGATATCTATTGCCGTTCTGGTTCATAGAATTAACATCCCCAAATCTATATAAATAAATGTTTTTCTTTATATAACAAAATTAGGTACCCTTGTTAGATATGTGTAAGAATTTAATATACACACTGTATGTACTTTTGGAAAAAATATTTTTTGGAAGTCTCTTTACCATTTTCAAGTAAAAATTGTGAGTTTGCGATTGATATCTATTTAAATAATAACATTTGCTAAAAATTAGGCTCATCGCAAAATTGACAACTCTGTCCGATGATTTTCAGTAACACCCAGTAAGCTCACACAAAATCCAAGAGGGAAAATATATTTGTTAGTTCCTCAAAATAACAAAAAAAATTAGAAAAATCGTTCGAAACGCAGGATCCCTGTTGTACATTGCCATATACTTTACACATTATTTCGTATTGCTTTTGCATATTTATTTTTAATATTTTTTGAATTACTCACATCACAAAGATCCATTTATGCAAAAGTGCAACTTATTTTCAAAAATTCCTTTGGATCTCGTTTACCCATCTTTCTTGAAACTTGCACAAGTTTTTTCTGGCGTTTTTATTGAAGTATTTTCACATATTGGTACGATGCGCCAGTAATATGATGATAATTTAGAAGAATTGATCATTACAATTACTTCACAAATTTCACAAATAACACTACATGTTTACATTTAACAACATGCCATGCCTGTTTCTGCACTAGAACTACATGATCTGTGACGTCACCGCATCGACTTGCCAGACCGGTAGTGTTTGCGAGTGACTAATTCAAACTTTAAAGTTGAACTTTTGTAAAGGAAGAAATTTTAAAAAAATCCATTACACACTGTTTTTTGTAAGACACCAAAAATGCCAAAATTATATTTTGTGCATGAGGCCTATTGACGGGAAAAGCATTAACTTCGGCAATGCGTGTCCATTTCAAGCCAGAGGAATATAATACAAAAGGTATAATTAGTGACATTTTTAGGTTAGACACTCCCACAATTTAGCAAAAGATAGTACAAAATATAACCTTATTGAATTTATTTACCAACTTTCTATTAATGTAATATATATTTTTCTACCCAAGAATGAACCAGCACAAAAATAAAACGAATGTAAACAAACCAATAATCAGCTGATAATTACTCGTTTGATTGCAGCGCCATATTCGCCGTGGTGATTTTAATTCCCAATAGTTTTATTTTTCTTTATGGTTTTGACTCGACTTGTCAGACAGGTATTTACATTTTATTTGTGACAAAATGATTTTGCAGAAACGATATATTTTTTTCTCATTAATGGGTCCTGTAACTAGTTCCTACTATTTTTTTATATTTTATAATGCCTGATTTTTTCTTGTTAGTTTTCATGCATAGCCTATATTTTCTTTGTTTTGTATATTAATTTTTTTCATTAAATAAATATTTTTAATATGGCCTGAGGCCCAAATAAATTTTCTGCACAAGGTCTCTACCACTCCTTGCTCCGCCACTGGTACTGATGTGTACTTTTTATATTTCTAGGAAATAAGGTAAGATGCAAATTGAGGCTGTTTTCCCATACTGAAGCTTGGCAACTGTCGTAACTGATTAGTGATTGCCTATTAGTTATCTGCAGGTTAAATTACTACAATATTCTGGTTATGTCTGTAGGAGAGAAACCATAGAAAAGCAAGTAGTTTGATCTCCCAGGCAACCATAGTATTTTTTTCTTGATTGGATGGCCATTGCGGTTGCCTAATAAAATGTAAATATGACACAACCTACAAAGATCTTGAGGCAGACATTACTGAGCACCAGAACTAAAGAAGTACTCTCCTGGTGACATAATAGTTGCTCCGGAGAGATCCGCGCTTTTTGATAATGATACAACTGTTACAAGTTTTGTCAAGCTGGGAAATTTCCTGTCATTTGTAATATTTAAATTGGTCCATACAAACAAATGTTATGTTAGAAAAACTGGCGGGGTGCCCTGTAAATCCACTTTTAAAGTCTAGTGTCCAAATTAAATACAGTAATAGCCCCCCATAGCGGCTACTGGTCACATGCGAAATATGACCGATATAATTCCAGCCATTTTAAAAATATACCAAAAAAACTTTAATTAACTTTGAAATACTTACATTCCCGGAGGTTTTCTTGGTTTTCTAACAAATTTTCAGTATAAACTGGGCTAACCATTAACTGTTCGTTTCTGGAACTGCCTTCAAAATATGCACTTGTATTTGTTGCTCCAGATGTATTTCGTTCGTGATTGTTTTGAGATATAAATAAAGATGGATATATGGTTTTGCACTGGTCCAGTACGTTGTTAATATTTTTGGTTTGGCCCATAATATTCAATTGTAATGCGTTGGTGAGTTCTGTGGTAACAGCTTTAAAAGAAATAATTTTTTACATGTTAATTATCAGTAAAAATAAAATACAGCAGTTATTTTCCGATTTCTTGGTATACTGGACACGGAAACAAATTATTTTGCCATAGAAAAAAACACTTATTAAGAAAATTATAATAAATAATAGTTATTTATGTAACAAGGCCGGAAGGTGATTCTTTGCTGGGCGAGTTGGCAGTTTCCACGGCGAGTGCCAGTGGAAAATGGAAGCTGCCGAGCCCAGTATAGACATTTTCCGGGTGTGTTGCGTATAATATTTTTTTGCAATCATTTATGCCACTCTCAAGGCATGTTTTACCTTCAAACATTTTTTAAACAGAATTCATAAAATTCAAGTGACAAATGTCAGATGCTGTTGTCTAAAGTGCTTAATTAGGTATCTACCATATTGTTGTCAATCAAAAGTGACAAAGATCAGTAAATACTTGAACGATCCCTTATGTCATTCTACAGGGCTAGACCGGTAAAGATGTAGTTTCCACTAAAAAAAATTTACCGAAAACGGTTAACTTCTAAACGGTTGCAGAAAACTCTCATTTTTTGCACAGATTAAAAGTACCTTATTATCACAGAGGTCTTATTTCTTGTTAACGTGAAATTTATATACATTTTTATAAAAAAAATAAAAACAATTTAATGTCAATTTAAAAAGATATGAACGCTACCTAAGCAACACAAACATGCTATTTAGCTGAAATAACCAAGATTCGGCTAGAAAAACGTTTTAATGACTTTCGTCAAGTTGCATTTTAGCCATATTATTTTAGTCGTGTATCAACATAAAATTTAAACACAAAAACGTAATGATGGCCTTTTTTAGCTATATACTGGTCTTTATAACA
This sequence comes from Rhamnusium bicolor, assembly GCA_029963845.1. Lineage (NCBI taxonomy): Eukaryota > Metazoa > Arthropoda > Insecta > Coleoptera > Cerambycidae > Rhamnusium > Rhamnusium bicolor. Next base: position 357,373 of record JANEYF010003168.1, read on the forward strand.
GCCACAATATAACAAGTACAATAATATCTTAAAAACAGGTATAAAAGAGGCAAAAAACGATCAAATATTAAGTTTATAGTAAACGCTGGAAATAAAATTAAAGCCACGTGAACATTGGTTCGACAGATTACTGACAGACAAAAGAGAAGGTACTGTATTAGATCATTTTTCAGAAAAACATGCCGATCCATATGTTACCCTAAATACACTAAATGAATATTTTATAAATGCATATCCAAACATAAATAAAAGTGATAATATTAGTACTGAAACTATTGAAAGATGTGATCAGTCAATTTTTATGAATCCAAAAAAATCTAGAAGAAATCTCTGAATGTATTAAGAGGGCTAATCGAACCAGTGTTTGTAACGTAATTTTTTCAAAATTTATTTCTTCCATACGGTTTGGTCAAATTACACCAAATTTGAAGGATCAGTAGTTGAAAGTGTACTAGAGAGTACATGTATATCTATTTTAATTAATTTTCACTTTATGTAGGGAATATTTATACTGTAAATATAAGTGAAATTTGGACGTGATTAGCTCCTGAATTATGATATCAATCGGTAAAATTCGAGGTATAATTCATACATGTCGTCTAGAATGAATCTTCATAATTATGCTCAGCAAGTTTCAAACTTTTATTCCGTACTATTTGGTTAAAAAGAATTTTCTAAATAAGTATCTTTGTCACTACAAATTGAGCAAGGAAGTGTTACCTCTATCGGGAATCGCACCTCAATGAAGTCGGTGAATTAAACGTCCAGTGAAGGTATAGTCAAGAGCAAAATTATTCAGCGGCGCATGTATAAAAACTTTCTAGAGAGTGACACAGCTATCCGAAGCTTTTTTCCGACTAGGCCCCTTAAGAACTTAAAAAATAAGAAATCAGTAACAGAAGATGAAATTCCGGTCATACTGTTAAAAGAATGTGTAGAGGTTATTTCATATCCACTATGTCAGATTATAAATCTCCTGTTTCGTACAGGAATTTATCCAGAGTCACTAAAAACAGCGCAGATCAAGGCAGTGTACAAAAAAGGAGAAAAACAAGAATAAAAGAACTACAGGCCGGTATCAGTTTTAACATAAATAAAATACTCGAAAGAATTATATATAACAGATTTATATTATTCTTCGAGAAATTGCATTTGCTATCAGAATAACAAAATGGATTTCGAAAAAAAAGCTCAACCGTTCGAGTAATATATCAAGCTATGACTAAAGTTTCAAATTCATTAAATAACGATCAAATTACTGTTGCAATGTGTATAGACTTCGCAAAGGCGTTCGACTCAGTAAATCATGAAATTCTTTGCAAAAGAAATGGAGGCGTATGGAGTGAGAGGCGTTTCATTACAGGTGCTAAAATCGTATTTAGCTAATAGAATGCAATGTGTGGTAGAAATTGATATGGAAGGAAAACTAATTAAATCAGAGAAACTGTCAGTTTTGAAAGGTGTGCCACAAGGTTCAATCTTAGGGCCACTGTTTTACATTATCTATACCAATGAATTACCAAACATAATTAATGAATACTTAATACTATATGCTACCCTTATTTTTAGTGAAGAGGACCAAAATATCTTATTAGAAAAAGTTATATACACAAATGACTCCTTAAAGGAATATTTCTCAGCAAATAATCTTTTACTTAATGTTGGAAAAATACAGGCAATGCTATTTTACAATAGAAAATATGAAAATCCAACTAAGTATACCTTATGAAAGTGACTAAATTGTATCCAGCGAAGAGGTTTTATTCTTGAGAGTTAACATAGATAGGAGGCTGGATTGGAGGTCGCATATTAATTTATTAGCACAAAACATTGCAAAATATTCATATACACTAACTGTAAGTATAGTATCAGGAAATGTAAGTATAGAAGCTGCACTATCTGCGTATCATGCATATATTCATTCGAGGATCAAGTAGGGGATAATTTTTTGGGGAAACTCTATTGATATATGTTTAGTTTTGTCATTGTTATATGTTTGTGTCATATAATAATTTAGTAATATTAGTATTAAATATAAATTTAGGTTCCATCTTAAAATTCAAAACTTATTCACACGATTTTCTTGCGAATGACTTGGAGGGAGATTTATTACCACGCAGGCGCGAGAAACAGAAGACACTTGAATTTGATTAACCCGCGAGTGGACATCTCGTATCTCTTATCTCAAACTGTATTAATTACAAATAAATAAACTCTCTCGCAAAATTTAATATATGTTATTGTGTATTGTGTATCAACCCATGGACGCAGCATCTATAAACCAAAGGCTAGCCTAGGAACATACAGGTGCAGAAAGTGGTGAGTGGAATCTTCTTTCTCCAAGTTCTGTTTAATCTCGGTCCTTCGAACATTTTTTACCGTACTGGTACATATGGTCCTTTAACGAGCCAAGGATTGTGAACCTAAATTACTTTTAATTAAATTTAAAATAGTAAATTTAATAAATTATCATTCAATTTATCATTTTATTTAATTTGCCTTCAATATTGCAAAGTCACACATCTCGATAAGCTGTATACGCCTAGCGATAGTTTTTTGTTTTAGAGTTTTTCTGTGTTTACTTTTTTATTTCACTCCCAATAATTCTCGGTACTCAGTGGTGCGAAATATTTACTTGATTATTAAATATTTTATCGCGCTTTATAATAATAAATATTGATATTAAATATATAGTTAATATTATTTAATTTCGCTCTCTCTCTCTTTGTATTACACAATAATTAAGTGTATCTCCCTTTGGGATTAAATCATAATTACTTATTTTCTCACTCTCTCATTAAAAAAATAATATTGGTGTTATATTTTAATAACAATTAATTTCGCTCATTTTCATTTACGAGTGTTAACGAGTTATCTGATTTTTCTCGCACTAATTTCTTGTAAATGAGTCACAATCAAAAAAGCAATTAAATTATTTTAATTGTTTAATCTCACTCAACATTTAATATTGAATATTATTTTCATATTGATTATAAAATTGACATTGCTCTCGCTCTCTCAATCTCTTACACTCACAAATAATTATTGATAAATTATTGTAAGTGGGGGCGCTCTTGTATACGCTCAAATCATTTAAATATTTAAATAGGTATTGGTATTTAAAATTGACTGTACTAGCCTCTATATTTTTTCCTCTCGTTTATTAACCAGTTCAGTTAAATTAAGTTTAGTAGTTGTTTACATTTGCATAAAGTCTAAACTGCCATTTTAGTTTGCTCTGTCAACTGAGATTTCTAGAATACTATTTTCAGATTAGTTATAATTTAATTTAAAATTTTTGTTGAAAATGACCTCTGCGCAGAATAAACTAAAACAATATATAGCTTTGCGCGAAAGCGCCATTCAACGAATGGCTGAATTAAAGGTCTCAGCCGAATTAGCTTTAGAAAACCCCGATAGACATGCTAGATTTGAAGCGCGCTATAAATATATAGAAAATATTTTTGAGGATTATCATAAACAACATAATGCCATAATAACACTTCTTTCCACTCAGGAAGATGTTGATTTAAATGAGCATGAAACACATAGGGCAGAATTTGAGGAAGACTTTTTTTAGCATTCAAATTATTTATTCCACATTATTTGAGAAAAAAATATCGCCAGAATCTCAATCGATTAATGAACGCCCTCACATTAAATTACCACAAATAGAAATGATGAAATTTTCTGGTGATGTAAAACAATTTCGTACCTTTATCGATTTGTATAATTCAATGGTGCATAATAATAACTCGCTGTCAGATATTGAAAAATTTAGTTACTTAATTTCCGTATTAAGAGGTCCACCTCTAGCCCTTGTGCAGTGTACGCCTATGGTCAAGGAAAATTACCTAGATGCTTACAATGCTTTAATTCAACGTTACGAAAATAAACGTTTAATTGCGTTTGCTCATTTTCGAGAAATTGACGATACTCAAAAACTTTCTGATACTCAAGTAACTTCCCAGAATTTACGTAACTTATTAGATATTTTTAATGAAAACATAGCTTCTTTAAGAAATTTAAATTTGCCAGTTGATAAATGGGACTTTATTTTGGTATTTATGTTGTTAAAAAGGCTGGACGGTGATACACTTACTCGATTTGAATTAGAATTTGGATCAAATAATGATATTCCCTCGTATAAAATATTAAGCAATTTTATAATAAAACAGTGTACTGCTCTGGACGCTGTCGAGTTTTCTATGCAAAAGAAAAGTCGAAAGCCCGACTCTAAGAGTAAAATTGCACAATCATATGTGTTACCTAAACAAAGCTCTAATTTTTTAATTAATGCCAATACTCGTGCTAACTCTTCATTAAATAAGTTTAATAAAAAGAACGTGTGTACACTCTGTAAATCAGATCATTTAATTTATAGTTGTTCAAACTTTTTATCACAATCTCCTCTAGAACGGTTTAAATTTATAAAACAAAATGGCTGGTGTGTTAATTGTTTGGGAACTCGGCACTGTTTGAAAAATTGTACGTCTTCACAATCTTGTAAGCAGTGTCATAAAAGGCATCACTCTTTGCTACATTTCCCTGAAAGCGTGTCCCAAACTACTCCAATTGAAAACACTCCAAATATTAATATACCATCGGCAGCGCCCTCGTGTAATCAACTTTGCACTACTAGCTCAAATAATCAGTCTCAGTGTAGTTCTGTTAACACTCTGACTAGCATTGTACCCACAAAGGGAACTGTACTATTATCAACAGCTCAAGTTAATATACAGGATGTCCACGGAAATTACCATAAGGTCCGTGCTCTTTTAGATTGTGGTTCTATGGCAAATTTTATCACAAAGAAATGTGCTAATCGTTTAGGACTTCCCAAATTTAAATCTAATTTATCCATTAATGGTTTAGGTCATATGCAAACCTCCTCTAATGCAGGAGGATTAACCTGCCAGTTGAGCCCTTTACACAACCCCATATCAAGTTTCAAAATCGATGCTGTAATTCTTGATAAAATTTGCACCTCAATGCCCAATATTAGTCTTGACTCTCGCTCACTCTCACACATTTCTCATCTTCAACTGGCCGATCCAGAATTTAATATTTCTTCTCCCATTGACATTTTGTTAGGGGCCGATATTTTTCCACTAATATTACAAAATGGCCGCTTAGAAGGTCAAAAACATGAACCCTCCGCTATCAATACTGTATTTGGATGGATATTAATGGGACGTATTAATTGCCCTCCAATTTCACCAGTAACTACCCTTTTCTGTTCTCTTGATACAATTTCTTTAGATGAAACATTGAAAAAATTTTGGGAACTTGAGGAAATTCCTCAAACTCCTATTATGTCTCCGGATGCTCGTCTTTCCGAGAATATTTATTCTAATACTTATCGTAGAGATAAGACCGGAAGATATATTGTTTCACTCCCTTTTCGCAGTCATGAACCGACCTTCAATGACACCCGAACTTTAGCCCTACGCCGTTTTTTGTCTTTGGAGCGCCGACTTCTTCAAAATCCTACACTTTATGAGGCCTATGCTGCATTTATGCAAGATTATTTGGATAGTAATCACATGGAAAAAATAATTGATGATATAACTTCGACTAAAACCTATTATATCCCGCATCATTGTGTGCTCAAACCCGACAGCCCCACTACGAAATTAAGAGTAGTTTTTGATGCCTCGGCTAAAGATTCTAATAATTTGTCTTTGAATGATACACTTCTAACCGGTCCCAAATTACAGAATGACATAGTGACATTATTATTAAATTTTCGACTTCATGCTTACGTCTTTACAGCGGACATAAAACAAATGTACCGCCAAATATTGGTTACACCCGAGCATAGGGATTATCAACGGATTCTATGGCGTTTTTCTCCTCACGAAACCATTCAAGAATTTCGTTTAAACACAATTACCTATGGTCTCAGTTCTTCGCCTTTCGTAGCTTTACGTACCTTAGCCCAGCTTGCAAAGGATGAAAACTCCCAGTATTCCATAGCCTCTAAAATATTAATATCTGATTCCTTCATGGATGATATTGTTTCCGGATCTCAATCTCTAGATATGGCCCTGTCCCTCCAGAAAGAATTAATTAATTTATTAAAAAAAGGCGGCTTTGAATTGCGAAAGTGGGCCAGCAATTGCCCTCAATTACTCTCACACTTACCTGAAAATATGTTACAAAATACTTCTCTCGCCCTCGATTTCGAGGAAAATCATGTCATTAAAATTTTAGGCCTACAGTGGCACCCAGGGTCCGACTCATTTTCATACTCAGTGCAACCCCTTGATAGGGAATGTACAAAACGAACCCTGCTGTCTGAACTTGCGCGTATTTATGATCCTCTTGGATTTTTAGCCCCTCTTACGTTTTTTGCCAAACTACTTATTCAACAATTGTGGACTCTTGGATTGTCATGGGATGATTCACCTCCACCAGACGTCCTAAATAATTGGACCCAATATAAAAATGAACTTTTTTGTTTTTAATAATTTTCAATTACCCCGTCGTATTATTTGCGACGATATGAATCTTTGTGACATACACGGATTCTGCGATAGTTCGTCTAGAGGATTTGCAGCGGTGGTGTATTTTAGAGTGTTAGCGACGGACTCTATTCAAACATTTCTAATATGCGCTAAGTCAAAGGTAGCCCCTCTTAAGCGGATTTCTATACCTCGTTTAGAGTTGTGTGCCGCCGTTTTACTCGCCGATTTAATGTCTTTTGTTATGCAAACTTTTAATAATAAAATCAATTTTAATAAAATATTTGCATGGTCAGACTCAATGGTGGCATTATCTTGGCTAAAAGGCGATCCTTATCGCTGGAAAACCTTTGTGAGCAATCGAGTCACGCATGTGCAAAATACCTTACCCCCAACTTGCTGGCATTATGTTCCTTCACACGAAAACCCAGCAGACTGTGCGTCCCGGGGTATTTTGCCATCTAAGTTAGTTAATCACCCTGTATGGTGGACAGGTCCTGATTGGTTAAGAAAAACTGAAAATAATTTTCCTTGCTCTCCTCTAGACTCTACTAGTGCTGAAATAAAATCAGAAGAAAAAATCACTGCCTTCTCTACTTTTGTTACCCTTGATTTATTGGGCATTCTTTTAGAAAAATATTCCTCTCTCGAGAAAATACAACATATTGTTGCTCATGTGCTTCGCTTTTTATTTAATGTTCGCAACCCTCTTGAAAAACGTACTGGCGCAGTCACAATTACGCAACTGCACCAGGCATTGATAGTACTGGTAAAATATGTACAACAACTTTCTTTTGCTCAAGATATTAATTGCCTAAAAAAAGGACAACTCGCCTCCAAGTCCTTAAGAAAATTAAATCCTTTTCTGGATAAGGAAGATATTTTAAGAGTGGGTGGCCGATTAAGCCATTCAAATTTGTCCCATAACATTAAACACCCAGCTCTTTTGCCCCGCGATCATCGCTTGACAATTCTTATTATTGAAAAAATCCACAAAACATATTTACACCCTGGTGTACAAACTGTACAATATTTATTAATGCAGAATTTTTTGGGTACTCTCGTCTAAAAGAGCTGTGCGCCAAGTCTTGTCTAAATGTCATATGTGTTGGCGTTTAAATCCAACATCTTTACAACCACCAATGGGTAACTTACCACTTAAACGCATTTCTCAAATTAAACCATTCCTTTGCAGTGGCGTAGACCTAGGGGGGCCAGTCTTAATAAAAAATAGTAAAATTCGCGGATCAAAAACCCTTAAAGCTTATATATGTTTATTTGTGTGCTTTGCCACTAAAGCACTGCACTTGGAACTAGTATCAGATCTTACCTCGGAAGCCTTTTTAGCGGCTTTGCGGCGGTTTATTGCACGACGCGGCCGTTGTACTCGTATACACAGTGATTGTGGAACTAATTTCGTGGGAGCTCAAAAGTATTTGACTCAAATAATGCAATCTGCTGTTGAAAAGGAGCGAATTGAATGGCATTTTAATCCACCCTCCGCCCCCCATTTTGGAGGTCTGTGGGAGGCTGGTATTAAGTCAGTCAAAACACATTTGGCTCGCGTCATAGGGGAACAAATTCTCACTTATGAGGAATTAAACACAATATTAGTGCAGATTGAGGCACTATTAAATTCACGCCCTCTTTGCCCACTGAGCTCCGATCCTAATGACTTGTCCGTTCTTACTCCTGGACATTTTCTTACGCTAGAACCCTTAACTGCTCTTCCCGATCCTGACCTATCCCACTTAAATTTAAATCGTCTTACTCGTTGGCAACTATTGCAGCATATCCACCAAACGTTTTGGAAACGATGGTGTCGTGAATACCTTCACACGTTACAACAACGCGGTAAATGGACAGCTACCTCAACCCCCATAGTGCCTGGTACTATGGTACTCATAAAAAATGATTTATTGCCTCCACTTAAATGGAAAATGGGTCGAGTACTTGAAACGCACCCCGGCGTAGACGGTGTGTCGCGAGTTGTGACTTTGCGTACAGCTCAGGGCATTTTAAAACGCCCTGTAGTTAAAGTTTGTCCCTTACCAAATTTATAAAATGTTACTCATTTTATAAGGGGGGGAGTATGTTTAGTTTTGTCATTGTTATATGTTTGTGTCATATAATAATTTAGTAATATTAGTATTAAATATAAATTTAGGTTCCATCTTAAAATTCAAAACTTATTCACACGATTTTCTTGCGAATGACTTGGAGGGAGATTTATTACCACGCAGGCGCGAGAAACAGAAGACACTTGAATTTGATTAACCCGCGAGTGGACATCTCGTATCTCTTATCTCAAACTGTATTAATTACAAATAAATAAACTCTCTCGCAAAATTTAATATATGTTATTGTGTATTGTGTATCAACCCATGGACGCAGCATCTATAAACCAAAGGCTAGCCTAGGAACATACAGGTGCAGAAAGTGGTGAGTGGAATCTTCTTTCTCCAAGTTCTGTTTAATCTCGGTCCTTCGAACATTTTTTACCGTACTGGTACAATATATAAAGAATTTTAATTTTACAAAAAAAAGGGCCTAAGAGCTGTATATAAAATGAATAGAAATGAGAATTGTAAAGAAGTTTTTATTGCAAACAATTTTTTAACTATAATAGCTATATATGTCTATGAAGCAGTTGTATTTGTTAGTGAAAATAAAGACTCTTTGAAGGCTGTGATAGAAAACACGAGGACAACACAAGACAAAAAAAATGATTTAATTGCTCATACATGTAAATATGCATACACCCAAAAAAAAACGTACAATTTAGTATAATAAAAATACGTAGCTTTTTAACAAAACTACAAAATTTACAAAAAAAAATTGAAAATAAAACTAAAAAACCTATCTTTTCAGTAAACCGTACACTTCAGGAATTCTATGATGATAAAGATAAAATAATGGGGTAGAGAATATTTCTAGTCAAGTTTCGTGTACTTTAATTAGTGTATCTTAATTTTTGTATTTAAATTCTTATATTTTAATCTGTATTTAATTAATTTTTTGTATCTATTTTAATTCAGACATATATGTCATAGATATTGTTTATTAATCATTCATATTATTTTAAGTGTAAATGTAAATGTTCATTTGAGACATGTTCCACACCCAATGGGTTTTTATTGTGTATTTTTATACTGGAACTAATTAAAATTTAATTACTTACTTACTATGGCCATGCAGGTATGACCATGCATTATTTTCATGATGTCATGTATGAGCAAATAATTAAATGGCAACAATGTTGAAGAAGAATATGTTGGCATGGTTTTAGTTATTAATATAGTGTTGATATCCGAACTGTTGCCACGAAATTATCCAAAACATTACTACTTTATTTGGCGATTTTCTTAACTGTTAATTCCGCATTACGACTAAAATAATAAAGAAGAAGTCGTTACTAATTGCCCTTTCTTAAAGTAATTTGGTATACACAAAGCCTATTTTGGGACTAAACACCAGAGTATGTATATAACCTTAAAACAAAATGTTGGCAGTGTTTACATAGTTCACATCTAAATATGACAGATACTGAAACTAATTCCCAAAACCATTAAGTGAGTGAAATTAAATGTAAACTCGTGTCTATAAAATACTATAACCAAATTGTGTTCTTATCTTTGCTTCATACTTTAACTATTTGACATATGTAATTAATTGAAACAATATACAAGGAAAAATGTAGGTTTATAATATGTAATAATTATGCTGCTTGTAAAAAAACAAAACAAATTTGAGAGTTAAATTTGTTTCTTCGCCCTCTTTATAGTATATTTACTTCTTTTCAATTTAGTTTAATTATATTATCTCTATAATGTAACGAAGTGATTTTTTCGATTAATGATTTTCTATTGTAATAAGATCTAAATGGGTTCTTCTTTAACTTTGGTATACCTTGTATACGATAGCTTGTATTAATGTTTATTTTAAAACCGCTTTGAACAAAAGATCAATTTGTTTTATTAGTCAAATAATAATTAATCTTAGAAGGTTTTTGGTTCAAACCGGTATTTGTTGTACAGTTCTATGAGTCTTTCTGAAACATCAAATTTAATCATATACCGTAATTCCGTCTTTGCCCACTTTTTTCATATTTTTTACAAATATTTTCACTACCTTGATGTTTTTTACGAAACTCAAAATAAGAAATGAAAGGATACACCATTACAGCACTCTTTTCATATGAAGGGATAATGTAGAGTGGGGCGAAATATTTAAAAAAAAATAAAAGAAAGGGTGGGCAAAGTAACCCTCACTTTTTTTGTAATTTTGCCCACCCATTGAAAAACCGTTTAAAGGAAAATTTAGCCGCTGGTATAGGTAACATTGCACAGTAAAATTCTTTTTAAAAAAATGTTTTCATATCAGGACTACAAAAATTGAGGAATTTTAATAAAATACTACTATTTTATGAAAAAAATTTATTAAATACATTTAAAAAAAATAAATTCGGTTTTCTCCTCCTTATTAATATAGTGACATAACAAAAAAATTCTTCTTTTAGAAGAAAACAGCCTAGAATAAGTACTTTAGGATATGTTGGCATCACAGAAAAAAAAATCTAATTTTTAAACTGGTAAACATCTTTGGAATGAAACACCGCATTTTCACAAAAAATAAACATAAAAAAAAGATACACTTACAAGAAAAAGTTACTTATCCTTGTGACGTACTCTTCTTTTCTACACAAGAGAAGAAGTGTCACTTTGACGCCCAACACTACGGCGGTGCTCACGATACGGATGTCTCGGGCGCCAGTTTCTGTTTAGAGTGCAGAAACACCACTTTACTCTATCGGCGGGACGATAGAGACCGAGCAACTACAGTGAAGAAACGGATAAGCCAGGGGTCGGGAAAAGGTAACTTACACACTACAGTTAATGAAACGACTCTCATTCAATATATTTAAATTTATTCTACACACTAATTACTATTTACACTATATATACATCTTCATATTTACAACTTATTCTACAAGTGGTCTTTATTATAGGGGAGCGGGGACAGTAAGCGGGCGTACAAGCGGTGCGACACGGTAATACGATGATTAAGCAGTGAAAAAGGTGACCAGCAATCGGCCATAAGCAGACGACGGACGGGTACCAGGAGGGGAAGCAAGCGTTAATACGAGCTCACTATGACTATGACTATCTATGCGGTTATTTACTAAAGCTTGGCTGATGGATGGTTCCGGACTTATGATATGCCGAATCTAGTACCTCCAAGTCACCCTGCAGAATATGACGTGCTCAGGTAGCCTGGAGGACACGCGGTATAACGCGGTTATGGTTCCAAACTTCAGCCGCTCTCCCGTTCTACACTCAGATGGAAGGGTTGAGGCGGATATGTATTTTCGCTCGCGGACCCCACGGACGGGGCGGTCGCGTTTTACAAACTCTGAACAATGTCCGAAAAATACACACCAGCCAAGTAATACTTTCTATTTACCAAACCTTTATTTATCAAACCTTAATACCTACTTCCGTGTCCTGGGCTGCTTCCTCTCCGGAGCGGTCGGTGTCGGCACGTCTGGTAGGTACTAGCGGCAGCAACGTACTGTTCTGGACGCTCTGAAAAAATCCTTATGCTACTAAACTCTGCCAAAAGCGGAAGTAGGAGGAGACGCGTTAGTCATGCGCGGAATATGGCAATACGTCACATTTTACGGAAAAATTCGCAATTAAATTGAAATACCTATATACCTCTATACTCACGAGATTATTTACTGTGCTGGTCGGCGTGGTTCTTCGGTCAGCGGCCAGACAGAAACTAACTTCTCTGAAAAATCCTCAAGCTACTAAACACTGCCAAAAGCAGAAGTAGGAGGACGCGGTAGTCATGCGTGGAATACGTCACCTTTTACGGACTTTAAATACCTATACCTTTACACTCACAACGAGATTACTTATTGTGCTGATCGGCGTGGTTCTTCGGTCAGCGGCCAGACGGAAACTGATTTGTTTGTTTCTAGTCTCGGGGTCCTTCATGGTGGGGCGGGCACAGGAGTGCCGGGGACAATATGCGATTCGCGTTTCGCGATTCACGTACTGTCTGCAGCTCGGCATATTTGAAATGTTTATACAAACGGATCACTACTACCTATCTTATAAATAACAATTATACTATTATTAATGAGCAACTGACAATACCACTATTCAGGGCGCGGTATTACAATGTTTAAAATATCTTTTGAATCAGACAAATAGCACCTAGTTACATAATTTAATTCTATAAAATAATCACTTCGTTACATCCTGAGATAAAAAAACTGATTTTAAATTTAAATTAGGTATTAAAAAAAACATTTACAAAAATTCGTACCCATTTGGCAACGTTTTAAATACATAAACACCTCTACGATCCACAGAAGGTGTTGGTAGAATCTTTTTAATGTCAAGAGATGATACTTCTCAAATATAATCTCTTGGTGGAAAAGTAAATCCAGCAAAACCGTTTCTAAGAAATTTTACTGAATAACTATTCTCTAGCTCACAAGATTCAGATGTTTCTAAGACCACTCCTATGTAATGGTAAATGCTCTTTTTTTGTGCAAAATTCTACGACTACAAAGGAACCCTGCTTAATGTTATCACAGCAATTACTATCTTTAGTCTCATCTTGTTCCTCGTCCGCTTCTAAGGCACTCTCTTTAGTCAATTCTTCTTGAGATTCAATTTCTTCCTCGATTTGTTCTACCTCTAATTCTTCATCGGCTGCTTTATCATTTGCTTCTTGCTATTTGCTTGTTGAAAGTTTGGTTAAATCTTTTTCCGTTACGGAACAACCAGCTGCTACCTTAAACATTTTTTCCCCAGTTTTCTTTAATACTTGCGTTGGAGATCTTTCTTCCTTTAAGAAGCTGAGAAGGGCGGAATCAATTTCGCTTGAACCTCTTTTTTTAAACCGTGCAACAGGTAGTTTCTTTAAAACTTCGTCGGTATTTAGTGGGTATATCCCGGTTGCTCTGAAGCCACTTTGCGCCCCCCTAAATCCGCCACTGGGGTAATATATTGATTCAGATGATCTCTGCTCGGTACAGAAAAATGCTGAAACTACATGCTCCTAATATTGATGCCTTGTAATAAACCTGGCAAAATGTCTAATTTAAATAAACCTCACCAACTAACCTTCCGTACGGCCCAATTAAGTGGTTAAGAAAATATTTTTGTGTGTGGTTTTTGCAACAGCAAGCTGCAAAAATAGTATAGACGTTTCCCAAATCGCCGTATACCAACTCGTAAGATATTTTCAAAAGTATTCCAATTTAGTAATGAACATAGAAAATGTCTTATTAATATATTTCAAAAATTTAGTACATAATGTGAATAACAAATTTAAACAAAATATACCATTAATTTTTCAATAAATATGTATTTCTTGTCCAAAAAATTGAAGATGCTTAATTAGTGTATGGTGTTTATACAAAAATAGTTGATTGCCTTATTTGTAGAATTTAAAAATCTGGGTAATCAATATTAAAAAAAAATTATTTGAGAATAAAAACATAAAAAATTTAGTCTAGTTCTGGCATTTTTTCCAAAGGTATTTAATAAAAAAAATTTTACCGCCGTTCCAGAAATATGGTCGACTACACTTTTAGTCAAAACCCATTAAACGCCCTGTATCTCATAAACGGTTTACATTCTAAGGATGTTTGGGGGAATTTTGAACTCAGCTAAGTGTGCTCTACCTCCCACAACACTTGAATTTTAAAAATATTTACTTCTAAAGAAAAAATATTTACTCACCTATTAATTTTTTATGTTCTTCTTGTAACTGACCAAATCTATTTCTAAGTGATAAAGAACCTGAATAGCATTCAGATCTAATAGCATTTTTATTTAAACTAACATCTTGTTCATCATTTTGTCGTTTTGTTGGGATACTTTGAAGCAGATGAGGTTTACTGATGTTCTTATTGTGATCTTCTTTATAGCTGGAGCCCTGCTGCAAGATACAATCAAAAGTATATGCTTAAATTTACCAGGGGGTAGCACCGTACATATTTCTGCAATAAACTTCTTAATGTTGTATAATTATTGTTTGCGACAGTTTTTTTTACAAATGAAATATTTTTTACATGAACAATTTTTTATATATTTTTGAAATATTTTTGGTATATTTCGAATTATAAATCTATTTTTAAGTATTAAATATTTTTGAAATAACCCGTACATGTATTTTTCATTATTTCCCAAATATTTGCTAGCTTCCATTATATATTTATTACTAAACATTTTTTAAATATATTATATATTTATTGTCAATTATTTCTTAAATATCCCAAAAATATTTTTAATTATATATTTATTATGATATACTTATTTCTAAAATATTTCTTAAATCTTTGCGATATTGTGGAAATATTCTATATTTATTATACATATTTCAGAAATATTTGTGTTATTAGGATAATGATTCCATAAATATTATTTTCTGATTTTCTCTCAATAATTCGATTTCCTTGAAAATATATAAGGAATATACTTCTGGAATAGGTTTTTAGATTGATACAAATAGTAATATGTCAAGACATCAATCTAATATTATTTTCCTATTCACAAATAATTAATCTAGGAATAGTTTATAACTTTACCTTATTATTTCCCATATTATTACAATCATTATCACTAACCTCCTGGAATGAACTTTCCAAGATAAAGGTCTCATTCTTGAATTTATTCACATCTGCTAATTCCGTTTGGTTGCCAACAGAATGACTTTCTTTTCCTGCATGCAAAAGAACTTTACCGGAAATCTCTGGTATTTGACAGCCAAAGGATTCACATTCCTTTTTAAATATTTCCGAAGACGCCGAAAAAATTTTCATTTTTGAGAAACTATAAAACAAAACTATCCATTAGATCCGTTTTGTCCTTACATAGGCCCATACACAGAAAGAAAACTATTCTATATCAAACTAATCGATTATTCTTGAATTTTTATATTTGTCACTAGAAAAATATTACTTGGCATAATAAATTGTTATTGTTTCAATAACATACCAATTGTAAACCAAGAACAGATATATTTTTGAGTTTCATTATCGCAAGTCTTTAAATCAATATAAGTTTGATTCCTTCGAAGTATAAGTATGTATTAAATATACTCTTAATAGTACACTCTTTTCAAGTACTGTTAATCGTGTAAGTATCTTGAAGTAAATTCTTATTTTAATGTTTTTCTTGACATAAGAATACTACTCTTGGAATAAAACTACAAACAACTTTGTTGAAAGAATTATACATACTATTAATCCAATAACTGTTATCCTTGATTGAATACTTGCTAATCTCAATGTGAAGTATTCTAATGTTGGAACAAGTGAATTGCGCAGTGGTGGGAGGTAGAAAGCTATGCCTTTGTCAAACAAAGACGACATACCTTACCTACTACGCGTCGAATTGTGTGCTGTACTTTGTTCATAGATGTTGATTATTATGAAATAATTTATATTTGTAAAGTTACACTTGAAAAAGAAGTATATGAACATTATGAATTGTGAAATAGAAGTTAATGAGTCTACGATGGAAGAGCTATTAGCAAGTTGGGAAATGGAGTCCTTAATTTCAATATTAGAAGGTAACTTCCATAATTCTGGTTTTACTGCATGCAAGCTATTTTAACGTTATACTTTACAAGAAATGAATACACAACGTCACTATATTGTAGGTGAAAAAGTATTTATCTGAAGTTTAATGGTTGTGTATTTCCCAAGTTATTTTCCTTTTTGATAATTTTTGCTTGTGTATTATATACAATCAATAGTCAAGATCTGCATTTTTATTGAAGTGGCGTTTTATTATACAATACATATACAGGATAACTGGTGAGTCTGCTTATTCCTGTGAGGGTCGGTTAGTAGAACTCATTTGCAATTGATTTAGACATCTAATAATTTTCGAGATATTTTATTTTTAAATAAAAGAATAATAAAACTTTCTTTAATATTTCAGTTTCCTGCGTTAGTTTACTTAGTTATGTAACAAAAATTAGGTTAAATACTTTAGTAAGATAAAAGACTAACTAAAAAACTACATTTGTGAAAAAAATTTCAACCCAATCGTACATTCATAGGAATTTATTTTTAAACTTGATAATGCATTAAACGTGCAAATTATTTTAAATCTTCTCTACTTTATATAGGTATTTATTACTTTTCGAATGAGGTTTATATGAAGTTTTAAAAACTATATTTTACTTTCATAAATAATACAAAAATACTAGGTACAGGTAGAGCGTCCATTGTTTTCACATTAAAGAGATACAGGGTGTTTCGAAAAACATGTGCCATCGCTTAAACGGAGATTCCACACTCAAAAATAAAACAAATGTACCTAATTCCTATCAACTTAGGTCCATTTTTTGCTTCGTTTCTGAGATATTGAAGTTTTATTTTTCTTTATGTTAACTGTAAAAAATATATACGCCACTGTTTTTTTTTTTAGTTTTTGATGGCCCAATTATGTAGAAAGTTAATTGCCGAAAAAAATGTCACCTCTTGACGTTTTTTAGATATCGGCATCGTGTAGAAGATAAATGCAATTTTTAAAGTCTTTTTAAGTCTATTAAAAAAAAATAATGCTATTATGTACCCTACGTAAAAAAAATTTCATTTATCTCCTACACGAAACCTAAATTTAACAAAAATCAAGAGGTGACTTCTTTTCAGCAATTAACTGTCTACATAACTGTGCCAACTAAAACTAAAGAAGTCAGTGGTGTATATATTTTCTTTACAAAATTGAACCCATGTTGATAGGAACTATTTGTCTTATTTTTGAGTGAGAAATCTCCGCTTAAGCGATGACACATGTTTTTTGAAACACATAAGGGCAAGGGAAGTTTCTACAACAAGAAATAAATAAATAAAATATCTCAAAAACTGTTAGGTTTTGCATTATGCATATTTATAGTTAAATCAGTTGCAAATGAGCTGTACTAACAGCCCTTGAAAGGAATACGGCGACTTACCAGTCATGCACCCTGATGTATACCTATATATAACATTAATCAATGACTTTCTGAAGTCATTGATATTAATTTATTATCAGTGTAGGATTAAAGTGCTTTGTTCTTGCCAAAAATGCTAAGCCAACATATTAATTATTACGTATTTTAGCTGCCTATTTACAATTTGTATATAGGGGAGAGTCGTACACAGTGAGACAGTGGACACAGTGAGACAGTTAAAATATTTAAAATTCCAACCTTTACACTCCTATTTCAAGGCGTTGCATATGAAGTTAATCTATAAATACACGTACGTCAAAGTCAGCGGTGCAATTATCTAGAAGTATTAAAATTAATTTTAACAAAGTGAATATTGAAGGTAAGTTACCTATTTTTATTTTTTTGGTTTAAAGGTTTTGATCACAAATTCTTTAAGTTTGTTGAAACTTTCATTGTTGCATGTGATTCGTATATGCTTGCTCTATAACCTTAAAATGTTTTAATTCCAAATACCCTATCCTTTCCCTTCCCAGTTTTTGATTTATTATGCCGACTACCAGTAGTACACACTGGGACAACCTAAATGGTACACACTTAGACACTCTCGAATGTGTCTCACTGTGTACTACTACTGTTTTAATTTGTTTTAGAAATGGTTCGCATAAAGAAAAACAGAAAAATTGGTGCTACGTCAAAGGAGGCGATGGCAAGAGCTGTAAGACTAACTATAGAAGAAAATCATTCTTTAAGACAGGCTGGTGAAATATGTGGAATTAAATTTCAGACACTAGCACGGTATGTTAAAAAGGCAAGAAATGATCCGGGTGGAAACATAATTATGGAACCAAACTATGCCAACAGACAAGTGTTTTCTGAAGATGACGAAATAATGCTAGCTGAATATATTATAACATGTTCGAAAATGGCCTATGGACTTACGACGGAAGGCGTAAAGAAATTAGCCTATCAATTTGCCGCAGCCAATAACCGAAAAGTGCCGGATTCTTGGAAAGCCAATAAAACTGCTGGAAGTGAATGGCTAAGGTCTTTTAGGAAACGACGTGGAAACTTAAGCATTCGTCAGCCTGAGCAATGTAGCCTTAGTCGACTTACTTCTTTTAATGAGTTCAATGTAAAACAGTTCTATGTAAATTTGAAAAGTATTTTAGAGAAGACCGACAAATTAAAAGACCCCTCTAGAATATTTAATCTGGATGAAACCAGTACCACTACTGTGCAAAGACCAAGAAAAGTTGTTGCTCAAAAAAGGGGCAAAACAAATCAGTCACTGCACAAGCGGTGAGAGGGGGAGTTCTCGTTACAACGTGTGTTGCTGTTTCGGCATCTGGAAATCACATTCCACCAACGATGATTTTTCCTAGAAAAAAAATTTAAAAGACGCATGATACGTGGAGCTCCTCCGGGGACACTAGGAATGGCAAATCCTAGTGGTTGGATGACAGCTGAATTGTTCGTGGAAGTTTTAAAGCACTTTATCAAACATTCTGGAAGTTCAATAGAAAATCCTTCGGTATTGATATACGACAATCACGAGACCCATATTTCAATAGATATCGTCAACACGGCCAGAGATAATGGAGTTTCCATTTTAACTTTGCCTCCACATAGCAGCAATAAAATGCAACCTTTAGATCTCTCCGTTTACGCGCCATTCAAGGCATATTATCATTCTGCAATGGATTCTTGGCTTCTTCAAAACCCAGGAGTACCAATTTCAATTTATGAAATAGCAGAGTGTGTTGGTGTAGCCCATGCAAAAGCACTAACACCTGCTAATATTATGGCGGGTTTTAGGAAAGCTGGAATTTGGCCGTTTAATGATGGGATTTTCACGGAAGCCGATTTTATACCATCTACTGTTACTGACAGACCACTACTGCAAAATAACGGTCAACCATCTGCATCATCTTCAACAAACAGCTTATTATGCAGAGAAGAACAACCATCTACATCGTCGGCCACCGACATACTTTCAAGTCAATTTTCAGAACCAGAAATACTGGAACATGCCTCACAATTGTCCAGAAACTCGCCCCAAAAAGAACTCAAAAGAGATGGAGAGTTTCAGAAGCAACAAAAATCCCATACAGTCACGCCTGAATCAATCAGAAGTTACCCGAAGGCTGCACCGAGAAAAACAAATAGGAAACCCAGAAACAAAGGCCGAAGTACTATTATAACTGACACCCCAGAGAAAACAGCAATAGAAGAAAAAGCAGCAAAAGCAGAACAAAAAAAATTAAGTAAAACTACAAAGAAATTGCAAAAGGAATTAGGGACAAGTAACGGTAAAAAATTTAGCTTTGTCAAAGGCGCTACTAAGAAGATAGATAAGGTTTATCAAAATGACTGGACCAGTGATTCTAACAGTGGTGATGATCACTGCATAATTAATGACACATCTTCCGATGATGATGGCTGGATTCCCCAAGATGAAGATGAATTGCAAGTAGATTACGAGAAGATTGGAAGAAAAAATGATTTCGCTTTGATAAAATTTCCCAATAAAGTGTTTTATATTGGTAAACTATTATCTGATATGGACGAGGAAGGTGAATACCAAATTTCTTATATGAGAAAAAGTGAGAAACTTGGAGGTTGCTTTGTGTTTCCAAATGTTGCAGATGAGCATTCTGTAAATAGCAGGGACATAGAGTTTATACTCCCTGAACCTTCAAGCATCAAGTCCAAAAGGCTTTCCTCAGGTTTAGTCAAATTTCCAATTTCCTTAAGTACCTATAATGTACGCTAACATCGTCTCAGAGTGTACCGCTAGGTGTCTTACACTGTACCATACATGGTCCACAGTGAGACGCTTGTAAAATTTTTTTCATAATTTTATTTAAATTGCTTCTTACTTTTTAATTTCACGAAAAGTCTTACAATATCTTAGAATTATGTTCATGCTTACGTTTTGTACAATTTAATAAAAAATAATAAACTTAATTATAGTTTTTGTGCATTTTTTTTAAATTCCGTCTCACTGTGTACTACTATCCCCTATGCATGGAAATTTTGTGAATATTCAAACGGACTTAAAAATTTCGGTTTCATATGTACAAAACTTGTTATGCCATACCTGTTTGAAAGTTCGAGCATACTTTTTTATTATATAGTTAGCTACAATGATTTGTTTAAATTATTTATACTTTAATAACATAAATAATTGTTTTCTAGGTCAAGAAAATTAACTAACGTTGGACAATTTACTAGAAATTTCAGAAGAACAGATTATAGAAATTATTCCTCAAATCGGAAAGTGAATGAAATTCATAAAACACTTAAAAGCACATAATAATGTGCCTTCCTGTGGTAAATTTTAAGTCTCATATACAGTGTGTTCACGAATCGACTTACACTTGTAAAATTTTTGTTTTTGGTTTCTTAATAAAAACTTCTTCTAATTCTGAAAAGTCCTTAGCCAATCCCAGAAATTCAAATTTGATTCAAATAATTTATTAATTTTATTTAAATTTTGTCTGAACGTTATTTGTGGCATTCTCTAAATTTTTCCTTTTCTTTTTTGGGACTTACTACCACATGAAAATTATTCGTTATCTAAAAAATATAGTTATGTTACTGGAAAAATAAACCTCTGCGCTTCTGACTTTACGTCAAAACATTAGCCAGAGGGTGTTTTTTGACAATATGAGACAAAAAAATAATAATATAATTCCTTAACGTTTCAAAAAACACCCTCTGACTAATCTTTCAACGTAAAGTCACAAGCGCAGAGGTTTATTTTCCAGTAACATACTGGGTTACTAACTATATTTTTTAGATAACTAACTAAGAATTATTCATGTGGTAGTAAGTTCCAAAAAAGAAAAGGAAAAAAGTTTTATTTAATTAGTACAATTGTTGAACGAAATGAAATTTATCCTTACATTAAGTGGTAAATTTAATAGATTACAATATTAAATCAAGAAAGAAAAGATTTCAGTTATCATTAAATATTTATTGATTCAAATAATTCATCAGTTTTGTTTAAATAATACAGTTGTTGAACGAAATGACACATTTCTTACATTAAGTGTTAAATGTATCAGATTTACTTTTGAACTCAATAAATGAAATCTTAGATTGAGTATAAGTTAGTATTGAATATCGTTCGTAACTTCCTCTTAGCTGAAGTAGAACCATTATTCTAAAGTTAATAATTAGTTATCATTAAAAGGAGACTAAGATAATTTAAGAATAACATTTTACTTGATGGAAAAATATCTATTCTCGCGAATATATTAGTACAATAATATCTTAATTTAAGAATAGTAGGGAGTCTTAATGATAGTTTAGATTTATTTCCGTGTAGGTAAAATATATTTATAATATATCTTTTATTTATTTATGCATAGGCCGGTAAGTACGTTCTCTTTTCTCCTAGTAACACACTTCGGTGATTCACATTAAACAATCATGCAATTCATGTATTTTCAGATGTCTCAGAATAAAGGCCGGAACACATATGCGCAGTGGTGGTGGCGTTAATCGGATTACACATATATATCTCGATAGCCTCCGATTGCTAGCATCATGCATGAAGAGAAACGTCCCAGCAAACATTTTTCATAAAATTAGCTATAACTCGACTTGGTAAAAGACGAATTAACTTATTGAGGTAATTATGACGTATAATTAACTAGAAAAATAATGTTAAGTAATGTTAACTCAAGCAGTACGGGAAAAACAACTAAAAAAAATCTGCCACAAGTTACCTTAAAGGTAAATTCCTTTTAAAATCGAATTAGGTAGTATAATTAGGTAATATTGACATTTTGGTGACTAAAACTCGTCATATGGTAGAATATCCTAACTAGGTAGATTTTGTTGGATATCCTACGTAATTCATACCTACATAGCAAACTATTTGGTCGCCTTTATTACGCTCCTTTAAGGTAATATTAGATCGACAATGTTGATAAATTCTACCTAACTTTTCTACCTGATTTGAATGATTTAGTCAATTATCCTTTGTAGTTACACTTTCAAAGGCAGTTAACCTTAAGGTCAAATTAGCATAAGACCCCATATGTTCTTACCAGAGTTGGAGTACGATTCAAAATTGAAATTTTCAAAATAATCTTGCATGGAAGTGAACTGAAAAATAGTGTTACGCCACTGGACTGTGTAGACTGGTTAGATGAGACTGGAATTATACGCTAACGGCCGGGAATATTCTGGAATGCTCTAGATCGTGTGAATAGATGTATAAATAAGACACACGGTGGGCCGAGTCTCAATCTTATGTTGAACGTGAACGAGTGAAGAAGAAATAAGAAAGGGACTTATAAGTGTTCAAGTGTGATTATAGTTAAGACAGTAATTAATCTATTGTTGTTAATTGTTAATTAGTAAATAAAGTAGTGAGTAAGTGTTACCTGGACTTTCAATCAACGAATCTACGAGTATAGGTGTTTGTGTGGATAGCAAACACGTCACAATAGGTTAAAAAAATACATAATTAAACATGTTGTCATATTCAACAAGTATAACATACTTTTGGTTCAAAATATTATATCATTTTTTGCTTGATAATAGGAATTTTCTTATTAACGAATATTTTGGGGGCGCATGGTTACTTTTCGAAGTATAGGTGCTAATATGCACGAACAAATTTTCGTCGCATTAATTACAACAACCGGGACTGCAGATACTAAACAATTAAATTGGATTTATTTTTATCAGCGATATTCAGTTATATTCGGTCTTACTACGATTTTGTAGGTAACTGTCGACAATTAATAGACAAAAATATCAAATAAATATCAAACTCTTCTTTTTTTTACTTGTTGTCATTTTTCATTTGCACTGTAACGGTCCATTTTTTTAGATATAATCTTGCGTTTTATTCAATGCTAATTGCATAAATTGGTTTGAGGTCAACTTTAAAAATTCTAGAACCGATTTAAATAAATTGTAAATCCTTGATATAATCCAAGCGACCACTGGACCTTTAGTGCACCAGCGAGAACACTGCGGTGTGTGGGGACAAGGGGGAACGCTGGTACTAGGACCGTTAGGTTTTTGAAGGGAGACGCTGGGTAGCCACGGCGAGGTGTGTACCTGATTGTTGGCTGCTGTTGTAATTTTTATGCTACCTCTACCTTTACGTTGCGTTAGAGACAAGGCTGGTATGTCCAAGCAGCGAGTTGTGTGTATTGTACGTTGCCTTTACGGGCACTACATTGGAGATTTTGTCTGGCTGAGAGTTATGGTTAAGAAGTTACGAAGTATGTAGCCTAAGAAAGATATATGAGCTGGTAGTTATCTTCCTTCCAATTATTGTTCAAATAGGTACCTATTAAGTAATAAACAGCCAGCTTTCGCTTTGAGGGCGAGCTGGAAATTTGAAAAATAAATTTGCATCAACGGCTGATTTGCCTGTCTAATGAACTTGAGGTGGAGAAAGCCCCTAGACTTTTTTTGCTATTGAGCTCTACGAGACAATTTAATGAAAACTAACCGTTCTTTCCCCCTTTCAACGGCACTAGTGCGTGTAACTTTTTTAGACTTTTGTATACCTAGTTAAACGAAAAAGAAAGGCGGGTGGCGCCCTAAACAAACTCATTAAGTGAACTTACATATTTTAGGATTTTCTGAAGTTTTAATTTGTACCATTGTAAATGGTTTATTATTTGCTTATCACGCCCTGAATGAGCCTTTTGTCAGTTAAATTATGAATATATGTATTTGTTTTTTATTTTGTTTCATTTCAGCCAACCTAAGTAAATTAAAATAGCGAAGGCAAAATCTTCGTACAGCACATAAGTTCGTAAATTCTACCTAAAACTAGGCAACTCGATGTCGAATTGACGTTGAAATGAAGTCAAATGTACTTAAACACAGGTATTAGTAACCAAACACACTGTGCTACTACATGGAAAATTTATATATAATTTTACCTATCTTGATCAATTTAACTAAATTTCCACATGGTCTTATTCTCCACTTATGTCGAGTCTACGTCGCGTCAACGTAAATTTTAGCTAAATATGGTTAATTCGAATTTTGCGACTAAATTTATTATACATAATTTAGGTAGTCTCGACGTCAAATTAAAGCAAAATGTTAATACTGAATCATTAAATATCTCGTTAAATACAGCTACTGCACTATTTGACATGTGAAAAGACGTGTCATTTTGCGATTTTGGAATATCTGTATGAGGACAATTGGCCGCCTATATCCAAGAAGGGATAAATATCTTTTGTGCAGAAAAAAATAGGAGCATAAAAACGTTTCATGACATATTCTCGCATACTTTCATCTTACGCGACTACTGTAGTGGTTGCCTGTCCTTTTATGAAAATTTTTAATGTTTAAATTTCAGCAAATTTCCAGATATGTGGAAACATTCTAGAATTTGTCCTGTTTTTAAGAAGGGCGATAAAAACTCATTAATTATAGACCTATCACTACTATCTTTAACTTCCCCAAGGCTTTTGAAATATTACATAAAGCAGTAATTAATGCTAGCATACATGGGTTGACTAGCGACAGTCTACCACTACGAATCTTTTTTTTTTTTCGAATCAGTGGATTCTGGTAGACAAGTTAATGCCATCTATACAAATGTTAAAAAAGCGTTCGACATATTTTTTTCATTATACTTGGGGTGCAAGCGACAGTACCTAGAATACCGTGATTTCAAGTGTGACGATTTCATAACTTCATTTGGTGTACCACAGGGCTCCATACTTGGGCCGCTTTTCATTATTTTTATCAGCAACATCATATGATTGACGTCAATTGTCTTTTATATGCAGATGATTTAAACATTTGTTGTAACATTACTGATATCTACTATTCCCTGCAATTACAAATTAATTTGAAGAGAATTAATAACTGGTGTATAAAAAATAACTTGTCATTAAAAGTGCAAAAGCATATCTCTCTTTCACCAAAGATAATGAACCGTATATTTACAATTACACACTAAATACCATTTGTCTAAATAGAACAACCGAAAAAGTTATTTTTTATTCGAAACTGAGTTGTAATTTTCATATGAATGCTGTTGTTCTTTCTAGTTACAAAAACCTTGGTTTCGTTAAAAGGCATTTACGAGGGTTTAGTGAAAAGTTTTGACATTTTCACTTACGAGGTATTGATTCTAGGCCATTGATGTGGTGGCGTTCACGATGACATCGGTACGGATATCGATTGTATTTAATTTGAAAATGGATTTTGAAAAGGAAGTACTTCTGAGTAGGTATGGCGGCACTTGAGCCTGGGAAAATTTTGAAGACCGTGGGAACTTTTGTCGGCGGATATCAAAGGCGTGTGAACTTTTCGTTCCTTTGATATATGCCGACAGATTCCTTTGATATATGCCGACAGAAGTAGTGCGGGGGCTGTTTTAAAGACCGCGGGAACACTCTCATCAGTGTGAGGTATCTTCAATGGAAGCCGTTTATCAGGTGTGAATTGACAGTTGTCAGGAGTGAACTACTTGTACTTTGATCTACCTGACCACTTGAGACCGAATGTACTTTCGAAATAAAGCTAGGGAGGACTCTAGTATTAGCTAATAAAGATTGATTATCGATTATCAGAGAACCGATGATGTAAATTAATTTTTAAAATTAAGATGAAGAATTTCATTTGTAATTGGATTGTCAACAATAGGGACTCATGCGGATATACCTGACTCCTTATAGTGACAGCCTCCTTTGTAGAGAGGTCTGACAGACACCAGAGCCGGTACGGCCTCCATGTAGAAGGGCGTTAGCTTTACATGAGCCGAATTGTCAACTTTTACACAATCTCAGCGAGATGATAACCAATTATTGAAAAACATTCCTCGGTAATATTTATTTTATAGGTTCAAATCGTAATTAAGTTCTAGGTTAAACTATGTAGGTACTTACTGTATTGATGCAATAACATTTTATTACTATACAGGGTGAGTCTTAAGTGCGTAGTTATATTTAAACCACCGATTCTTGACATCTGTAGAAACCCACTGACACTTTTTTTTCTCTTAATTCCCACGTAAAATTGAGTTATCGACTTTCAAAAAAATAAGATGAAATTGTTTTGGAACTGCTGATTACTAGAAACATTCCTC